>JAWWEE010000085.1:13471886-13536120 GCA_035221455.1 Xenops minutus | reverse complement strand
GCCCCGCGCGCGCATCACGCGACCTCCCAAAAATGTCGGGTCGGTGTCGTCATGGGCAGGGCACGGGGGTGGGCGCTGTCCGTGATTGGGGAGGCGGCCAGTGGGGTGATGGTGGGGCGGGGGACGCGCCTGGCCCCGGCACGGGGCGTGGGAACGCCCCGCCCCGTCATCTCCGGTGTCACTGATGTCCCCGGGGCTCGGGAGCGTAGAGGGCTGGTCGATAGGATTCCCTTGTGTCCTGGCTTTAAGCCCAGCCGGAAATGAAGCGCCAGGCTCGCTCGAACGCCGCCTCCCACCACCCCCAAATCCCGGTGGGATGGGGAGGAGAATCGAAGTAGGGCGTGTAGGTTGAGATAAGAACGGGTTTTGTGATCGAAAATAAAAAGTACAGCAATGGTGTTAAATTATAATAATTATAATGATGATAGTATTAAGGGGAAAAAAAACCCAAGTGGTGCAGAGTACAATTTCTCACCACCCAGAGATCGATTCCAGACCCCTCTTCCCAAACCCGGATTGACCCCTTTTGGATAACTCTGCCTGGTTTCTATACGTGGCATGATGTTCTGTGGTGTGGAATATCCCTTTGGCCAGGTTGAGTCACCTGTTCCAGGTATGCTCCCTCTCAGCTTCTTCAGCAAACTTCCTCCCTGGCAGAGCATGAGACCAGAAAAAATCCATTGGTTTGGTATAAACACAACTTACCAAACCCCCAAAACATTAATGTGTTATTAACACCATTCTCATTATGAGTTAAGGTTTAGGGTTTTACGTCCTTCAGTGCCAAGACCTAGGGGGAGGTTAACAAAGCCTGGGAAGGAGGATGTACTGTTGCAAAATGTGGATTATGTAAAATTTTCTTCGGAAAGGATGTTCTTTAATGTTTTATCTTCGCATACTTTCAAACCTAATAAGAAGAAAGGAGATTTAAACCCTGAAACAGCAGCCAACAAGCTTTAAGTGATATCCAGGAATTAGAAAAACGAATTACTTGTTGGTAGAATTGCCTTGTCCTGGGCTTGGCATGTTTCAATGACCTCAGCCCTAGAGGGAAGAAGGATGCACCACTGATAGTGGACACAAGGAATGCAGAAATTATGGGCCACAAGGACACCTGGCGGAATGCCCATGATAAGGAAGAAGCTAACAGAGCCAGCTCAGCAGTTGTGCTGATATCAGACCCAGCTGGGTAAGAGCTAATTATGACAGGAGCAGACCATGACCGCCAACTCACAGCCAGCGACCCAAGAAACTCCCCAGACTCCAAGGAAGGGAAAGACTGAGCATGCAGACTAATCAGCATTAACCATTAAAATATAGAATATTAATTAGTAAGACTACCAGGTAACCTGTACCCAATGTTCATTAATGCCTCTGTTTTCTAAAATGTGTCAATAGGGAAAAGTTTTGCCAGTCATCGTGCCAGCTTTGTGGATTTGCCACCTCACGCCCCTTTCTGCACAGAATGGACAATAAATCAAATATCTTCAAACTGTGAGTGATCAGCCTCCTGCACACCGGGCGCAAGAACCTGTTTTGGGACAACAGTACAGGCTTCTTTACAGTGGACATATAAAATTTTACACAGGGTTGCAGTTTCCCAGAGTCCTGTGGATTTGCTGTTCAGCTGAAGCCTGTCCTGCAAGTGCAAATGTGGTGGGTGGGAGCAGTGAAGGCTTCTCTTCACTGCTGACCCTTCCCACGGGTTAGCACGCACAGATGACTGTAAAAAGAGAAAATTCTTGTAAGGGCAGAAAGATAAATGGGCCAAGAAGTAGGTGATCAGAGTTGGGGGGACAACAGATCTTCTTTGTGTGGTAATACATTGTCCATTTTGGCCAGTCCTGGCTACCAAAATGGGTGTTTTGAACATAGTTGTGTTCTCAATACAGGACTTTACACCAGACCTTCTGAAGTGTCCCTCGCTCCCTTTGCAATTTACAACTCTTAATCATTTTTCCTTAAATGATAATGGGTCTCTAGACAAAGATCATGCTTTTAAGGTCATACTAAACAAAAAAAAAAAAAATTAAGATGTCTTATGTGCAGTCCTTGAAATTCTACAATATAGAATCAAAAGAGTAGTTTTGAGTTGAAAATGCAGTGATATTACAGGAACATATTTTACCATCTTCCTTCAGACTCCTGCCTGTAATGTTTCTCTGAGTGATAAAGTGCACATTTGACCAGTCCCTGGCTGCTTTCTCTATTCTTCCCTTGCCTGTTGCTCTCCTTAAAGACCAGTGTTTTCTTGCCTTTGAGTATGATTTTCCGTCCCCACAGGCTAACAGCTAGTTTAAATCACCTATAGTTTGTTAGTGGGGAATGACAAGTTTGTATAGGAAAGTGCTGATTTTTTTTTGTTTCTTAAATAAAACCTGAGTTGTAGAAATGTTTCATGTTTCCATGAGCTGGATGGATTTTAACAGAAGACTGCCTCTTGGAAGTCTCTTGGAAGCTGCTCTGGCAGCCTATACAGGAAGTTTTTTGAGTTGAGGAGGTCTTTAAGCCTTCTGTAAAGGCCGTGGATACCCTTTATTCTCATATTCAATATTAATTTTATGATTTGAGTTAATTGGGTGCCTTCAGGTCTTCTAAAGTGGTTCTTTCTCACAGTGAAAGAGGTACTTCCATATATTCTGGGCTTCCCAGAGCCCAGTGCAGAGCAAAGTGTCAGTGAAGCATGTGAGATAACTGATGTTCAAGTGATGCTGTATACATTTCATGTGTTTTGTTCCTTCACTAGTTGCAGCAATACCTACAGTGCTACCAGCTTGAACTTGTTCCTACGTGAGAAAAGTGCTGTGATGAGGTGAATGTTAAATGTTGGCAGCAATGCCATAGCTGAGCTTTTTCTACTCCTTCCTCCCAATCTCGGTGGCACTTCTTTGCGTCAGTAACTCCTGAACCACTCCCAAATTACACTGTGTCATGCCTTAGGTATGCAGTATTGCTGCAGAGAAACATCTACTTCTCTTGTTACACAACACCTTGCACAGGGGAATTTTGATTATCAGGATGAGTGAGACCCACAAATACTGTTGAAAGCCCAAAATACCTCTGTCCCCCAACTGGAAAGTAACTAGCTAAAATGTTTGTTTTCTGCAAACATCTGCATTCACCTCCATGAAGATGAATGGTTGCCTTAGAATGCCTGACATTTTGTGGTAGAAATACTGTTGTTTAAAGAAATGTGAGACTAGTGCTTAATTTTAGTTAATGCATGCCTAGTAATGGGTTTGATCTCTGAAGGTGCTCCTCTGTAGAATGCATAACAAAGAGTAAGGAGGACACTTTTGGGTGGTTTTCAAACACAAGGAACAATACACATTTGATCCTAGTGTCTTGGAGGTTAACAAAATGTGTCCAGGTTGCCAAACACATTGGACCAAGTTCTGGTTTTGTAACAAATAGTATGGAACCATTGATATGTGCTCACTCCTGTATGACACTCACCAGGCTGGTTCCAATCCAAAACCATACCCAAGTATTTTACTGGATGAAATCTTATCTCCAGCTGCTGGAAGAAGAACAAACGGCACACAGTTGCCTGATTAAAATTATTCTAATTTATATTTCTTAAATTTAAATGTATTTAGTACCCTTTCCAGATAAAAATGTAATCTTTGAAGTCCCTTCCCACCTGGTAATATAGGAATCTGAACTCAGCAGGCAGCCCTTAACGATATATGTGATATTCTCAAACTTAAGTATAATTTATCCTCACACAGAGAACTCCAAAAATGTTATTGAGAAAGCCTGTTCTGTCCAATAGGTGCTTTACACCATATTTTGTCCTGCCAAGACTGTTCTTTAGTATTTGAGCTGGCTTGAATGTATGAAGATACAGTATCTCCCCCTAGAATTAAATTAATACAGCTCTTAAGAACCAAATCTGAATTTTGGAAATGAAAAGGCAAATCCAATATTGCTGTTAGCAGGCTTCCTGTTTTCTAACTGCTTTTTACCAGCTAGTGAGTAGCTACAGAAAAGTTGAAAAGCTGGGATTTTTTTTCCCTAATTTTCTGCTTCATTAGGAGCTTTCTGCTTTCTACAAGCATTTACTAAGGCTTGTGCAGTTAGAGGCCTTAGAGATTCCCATGCAGAAGTCTGGAGATACTGACCCCTGGCATCCTTTATTCTTTTGGGCATCTGCATTCCTTTGACTGATGGTTGGCAAGAGATGTTGGACAACTTTTCAAGAAGGAAAATGTAACTGTCAGTTTTGCTTAACACTTTTGAGGAAAAATCAGAATTTTCTTATTCCAGCCTGTCCAGGTCCCTCTGGATGGCAGCACAACCCTCTGGTGTATCAGCCTGTCCTCCCAGTTTGGCCAGTGCACCAGTCCCATTGTCCAGACCATTAATGAAATTGTGACACAGGTTTAGACCCAGTATTGATCCCTGGGGGACACTTCTCCAACCAGACTTTGTGCCACTGACCACCAACCCCCTCACTATTTGATCATCCAGCTGGTACTTCAGCAACTTCTTTATGAGGGTCTTATGAGAAATCCTGCAATTACTCTTCTTCTGCAACTGACCTCTTAAGATTTTTTTCCCACCTTTTTAACTACCCAATTCATGTTCTCTGTTAGGAAAATAAGAAGTATCAAGGTTTGCAACTCAGCTGTAAGTAGAATTTGAACTTCCAGATTAAGCTGCTCTGAAAAAACACGCTTTTGAAATATTCTGGGCAGAGCATTCTGCAAGTGGCACAGCAGGCCTGATATTTAACTAAAACAATTTTGTTTTGAAACCTTCTATTGACTCATCTGAAATTGCATGGCCCAGAAAATTTCTCACTAAATAATAGAGCAGCAGGAGTGTTTTGACCTTAACCACTCTTGATGTTTTCAGTCAGACTAGCATAGCATTTCAACAAGCATGAAAACTGCTGGAGAAGTCTGAGTTTCTTGGAAAATCAGCAAGTGAAATCTTGAGAGCCTATTTCTTGCTAAAAACATGCACAAATAATGTTCACCCACAAACTGTCACATGAGCTGCTAAATCTAACTGAGTATACATCTGTGGTAGGAGACTCTTTCAAATCCAACATGGGCTAAATGTAGGATTTTTTTTCATAGAAATATGTCCTAGGCATGAAGGAAAAACCCCAAAACTTTGTTTTGCTGTTGGGCAGTTCAGTCAGTGGAGCCATTCTAGCTGGAGGTTATTTCAATTTTGTTAAAAAAATGAGCCACAAAAAACCCCAAACCAACAAAAAAACCAACCAAACAAGAAAAACTATAAAAACAACAACAACAATAAAACCAACAATCCAAAACAAACTTTGCAGAAAACCTCTAATATTCTTCATGTCTGATCTTCAACCAGTTATTTAAATTCTTTGGCTGGATTTAAAAAGTGTACAGTGTGATACCTTTTCATCAGAGGATGGTGAAAAGCAAGTCTTTATTTTCTACTGGTTGGCTCACATAAAACTGCAGAAATGCCATTAGGGTTTTATGTTTGTTTGCTGAATATGAGCTATATTAAATCAGCTGTATTAAATCAGCTGCCTTGACTGTACCCTGTAAATGCCAAATAAACCCAAAAGGCTACATCTGGATTCTTAGCACTCATGCATATTAACAAATGCAGCTTTCCAAATGGTGAAGTGTGTAGCTAATAACCTTACATGTTTCACTGCTATAGCGCTACTAGCATTTTTCTCTGCTAATGAGTAAGCCAGACTAGAATTCAGCTCACTTCTCGCATAACAATTTTCAGACTAATATATCGAAGTAAGAAACAGGAATGCAGCAAGAAGTCACTGCCTTAGGCAGATCTAGGTGAAGGGAACAGTGTCTGAAAGACAGAATGGCCCATTACCCCTGTGATGACAAACCTGGGTAGCCAACAGAATTTTTTCCATTGGATTAAGTTGTTGCAGGAGTTTCTTGGACTGGATATCCATGCTGTTTCAAACTGCAGTGCTATTTGTGGAAGAGGGCTGATGGTCTGGAGCACAATCTAGATCAAATAGTACCCAAAAAGCAATCTCTTCATAAACCAGCAATTGTACTTTTTAAAAAATTATTATTTAATATGCATTTTGCGGTTCAGCCACAAGATGGCAGGAAAACAAAATAAATATTTTTTCTGAAGCAGCTGCACTTGAAAGTTGCATCTAAAATCAAACACAATGGAGAAGGGGACAAGTTTTCCATATTAAAGTGTTACAAATACCTTTAATTAACATTTTTTAACTGTGATCTTTGCTAACAATAGTACCATATCTTTCTCTTATGTGCTGCTTGTGGATCTGGGCAAATATTGTCTATTTTTTACCTATACACAGCAAATAAAAAAAGCTAGCCCTGATTAATTCAGTTTTGGATCTCAGTGGACTATGGTGTGTAACAGAAATAAATTCGGAATAAAGTCCCTTTGTATCTGGAAGGAGAACCATGATTTTCCTGGGTGATGATTAATCCTCATTTTCTGTATTTTATTAGTACACCCTCTCACTCTGCCCTTGTAAAAATACTCCCTTCACATTCTTCTCAAAGCTGACTGCAAAGCCAGAGAAGAGATTCAAATTATGGCTTGGGTCTTCTTGATTTGGAGAGTAGAAGGTAGAGGTCCCTTAAAATATCTCTGTGCTTTATCTGCCTATAACCTTTTCTATTAAAGAACTTCAAATGAATGAATTCTGTTACTTTCCTGCCTAGTCCCCTCAGTGGAATCTTAAGACACTGGTTTTAAAAACATCCTAGCTCTTTTTTCAAAAGCAATAGTCACAACTGCATCGTTAGTATGGTGTGAGTAGCAGTAGTGTATGGTAGGAGTACATGGCAGTAGTATGTGTAATAGAGGTGTACATGGAGTCTTAATATCAATTTTCAATTGTTTGCGTAGTCTTGTCCCACAAACATTCTCAAATGTCCCATAGACTGTAATCCAGAGAAAACATTGTCTATCACAGTTAGTAATGTTTAGGGTGTTCTTAAATGTTCTCCTGAGTGTAGCAAGTGGAGTAAAAGACCCATGTCCAGTGACAAATGGAGTTTTAACCTCTTGCCTTACCTGGATTCATGGATACAGTTATTTATATCTTCTCTGCAGACAACTCACTCTTCATAGTGAAACAGGAAGCTGCTCACCAAAATGTCTTTATAAGGAACACTTCTAATCTCCAAAAAGCTGATGAACTTATTTTGGACAGGCTTCAATGACCCACTCGAGGGCATTCTGTAGTTTCATCTGTCTGGGAGTTTATTGCCTCTTCTTTCCATCCCTGGTGCCCTCATTTGCTGCTGCCTTCCCAGCTGTGTGTTTCTGACAGGGGCACCTTTTACTTCTGCAACAGGCAGCCCTGGTGATGTGCCAATGACAAAGAGACCTTTTGCTGAGCTGGTCAAGGAGTACACCATTCTGTGAGTGCAATAGCTGTGTTTTGGCCAAGGATCAAAAGCACAGACCATGGGCCACGAGACCCATAAGAACTTTATCACTCACAGGAAATGAGTAGTAGTTCACGGCTTTGCTGTGAAGTTAAACAATCACAGTTCATCTGTGCATATATATGGTTGCCCTGTTAATAAAAGGAAAAAATATTGTAACTGTTAAAAAAAAATCTCCACCATATCGGTATCTCAGGGGTTTTCCATACAACACATTTGTGTGTGAGAAATACTGATCCCATATTTTCTGCTATTGAAATGGTGCTTTATGGTAAATTCACAGCTGTACCTAAAGCAATTTTGATTTCTTGAAGACTCAGGCAGAGATTCTAAAGCAATCTTTTCATTTGAAGCAGTTGTTTCCTAGTTTTTTCTGTGAATTTTCCATGCTTGTAGTGACATATGGGAATAATATCAGAAAGGTGTAGCTGCTGGATATCTGCATGTTATAACCATTGTCTCAGTCATGTTGCAGAATTCGTAATTTGGAGTAGATAGAAGCATGATAGAGAGTCAAAAAAGTGATTTCTTTGTGTCAGTCATAAAATCCGTCAGGTTTTTGGGTGTTCCTTGAAAAGACAGATGTGTGCTGAAGATGCATTTACTGCCAGTGATCCTTTCAGTGGTCTTACACCAGCAGCAGAGCTGTGTCATTCTCACTTTGCCCACTCAAGCTGCTCACTATTTCAGCTGCTCTAGTTTCGAGGAAATCATGGGTCAAGCAACAAAAGAGAAACAATGACAAGTAAATGTCAGATCCACTTTCTCTGTGGGTTTTTCTCTGAATTATTTAATTTATCATGCCCCTTGGCAGCACTGTAGGCTTTTGTGCTATTTTCCCATAAGTATGTCCTGAAAACCCCTGTGGCCACACACTGTTCTGCTTTGGTATGGTCCTGACATTAGCAGATCTGGAAACCATGTTCCTGCTACATTTGCTTCTACACTGTTTATATTCATTTACAAGTCAATTTGAATATGCAAAATTTGCTGACATTTTAATCATTTTACCTGTGCTTATGTATAGGGCTGCCATCATCATCAGGGTTATTTTTTTGCGCTACAGTCCTGGTCATTTGTCAAGAAAAAAGAGAGTTCTTTTGACTTGTATGGTTTCCAGTCTAAATGGAAATGCTTGGGCTTAGTAATTTGTTTTATTACAGTAATTTTTATTACTTAAGTCTTTTACATTTGCTTCACAGAAATTATTTTGTGGCTGGATGCTTTTTCACTGGAATATTTTTAATTCTGCTTTGTCTGAGTGGTGACAGAACAGTATGGCACACAGTCCTTCTAGGTCTCAGTCTGTCTTTTTCTTTTTTACCCTTTTTATTTTTATTTTTTTTTATAATTTCTTTGAGCAGGCACATTCCCCAGATGTGATTTTTTCTTAGGAAAGTAGCCACCTTATCATCTATATACAATGGAAACTACTTAGACCACTTCCAGGCTTACAACTTAGCTCTCTGAGATCTTAAAGCAGGTTTGGCAATTTTCAGTGAATTAAGATACATTTGTCTTGGATGTCTGACCTATTTCCTTTCAGAAAATAGCATTAGCAGTTTCAAATAAGTAAGCCTTTTTGACTAATGAACTGAACATGATGTAAATTTTTTTAACACACATTTGTCTTATTGAGATAATTATATAGACATAATAAATGCCTCAGTTTTCACAGGCAGTCCAAAAGAGACTCGACATCATGGTTATCTTCATCCTGGTTATAAATGTAATATTGGGAATGTTAGCTAAGTAGACTAACAGGGAAGCATAGTTCTGGTTGAGGCTTCTAGGCAGAGGCAAGAAACCTAAAATATTTCTCAGATGTGGCAACAGCAGAGAACTGAATCTGATAGCATTCTTCAGCCCTGTGACCTCTTGTTTTCTTAGCTTTGGTGCAAACTTGTGGTACAAATAAAACAGTTCTTCCCCTGCTACTACAGAGGCATGTCTTGTCATTTCAGATGATTCTTATTGCAAGGTGCCCCAGGGCTTGATTTGTGAGGAGAGTAAGAGCCCGGACAACAAAACTGAGAATGTAGCCTGAAATTTATTACATCCAATTATTGTTGGTTTCTTTTCTCAATATGGGGACATTCCTTGAGGCAGCCTCAGATGAGACAAAGATGACAAGTAGAACATGAAGGAAAGTCCTGCTTATCAAAACTGATTTCCCTTTATGAAAAGGTAACCCACCTAGCTGATCAAAGAAAGGCAGTTGATGTGACATTTTTGGGTTTCAGTAAAGCTTTTTACATTGTCTCTCACAGGGTCCTTCTGGACAAAATGTCCAGCACATGGCTGGATTAAACACATCATGTAATAGGTGAACAACTGGCTCACAGGTCGAGTACAGAGTGTGATAATGAATGGGGTAACATCAGACTGGAGACCCATCACTAGTGGGGTTCTGTAGAGCTCCATCTTGGGCCCTGTGCTCTTCAACATCTTTGACCTGGATCCAAGACTTAAAGGTTCACTATGTAAGTTTGCCAACAGTACAAAATTGGGAGGAGTTGTTGTTGATTCCCTAGAAGGCAGAGACATCCTGAAGAGAGATCTGGAAAAGTTAGAGGACTGGGCAATCACCAACTGTATGAAGGTTAACAAGGGCAAACACCAGGATTCTGTAACTGGAATGGGGCAACAGATGTATGGACAGACTGGGGAATGAGATGCTGGAAAGCAGTGCCAGGAAAGGGCCCTGGGGGTCCTGGTCGATGGCAAGCTCAATCTGAGTCAGCAGTGCCCTGGCAGCCAGGAGGGACATCCCTGTCCTGGGGGGCATCAGGCACAGCATCGCCAGCCGGGTGAGGGAGGGGATTGTCCTGCTCTGCTCTGCACTGGGACAGCATCACCTGCAATAGTGGGGCAGTTTTGGGCACCACAATGTAAGAAAGATACTGAGCCATTAAAGAGTGTCCAAAGGAGGGCAATGAAGATGGTGAAGGGCCTTGAGGAGAAGCCATGTGAGGAAGGGCTGAGGGCACTTGGTGTGTTCAGCTGGAGAAGAGGAGACTGAGGGGAGACCTCACTGCAGGTACAACTTCCTTGAGAAGGGAAGAGGAGGGGCAGGCACTGATCTCTTCTGTGGTGACAGTGACAGGACTTGAGAGAATGGCCTGAAGTTGTATTAGGGGAGCTTTAGGTTGGATATTAGGAAAAGGTTCATCACCCAAAGGGTGGTTGGACACTGGAACAGGCTCCTCAGAGAAGTGGTCATGGTCTCAAGGCTGACAGAATTCAAGAAGTATTTGGACAATACTCTCAGGCACATGGTGTGATTCTTGGGATGGTCCTGTGCAGGGCTAAGAGTTGGACTCGATTATCCTGATGCATCCCTTCCAACTCGGCAAAGTCTGTGATTCTGTGATTTTTAAGAGAAAATTAATTTCCAGGAGGAAGAGCACCTTTATCCTTCAAGGGGGAAGAAAAGAAACCCAAAAGCTCCTCCAGTGCCTAGGGCACTCTGCTAAGATATAGGAGAGAATTGAAGAGGAAAGTCAATGCAATTCACTAGGTTTCTGTAGAGGCAAAACAAGGTTTGAGTTCAAGGAGACCATGTATGTAGTCACCTGGAAGTAGGAGGTGGATGATTTGGGGAGTATAATTCAGCTGATAAAAGGATGCAATTCTGTCAAGTAGTAACAAAGACTTCATGACAGGTGCCAGAGAAGGCCTGTGTATTGCCCAATAGCAGCAAAACTTTAAGGGTCTTCAGTCACATCGATTGCCTGTGTGTACAGCAAATAGGAACTTGAATAAAGCTCTTCTCAGAGTTCAAGAAGCTTTAATATATTTGAAGGATGCTCTGATACAGGCTTTTATGCAGTACTCTGGAAATAAGAGGCTGCAACTGGGTCAAGAGAGCAATGTTCTTCACAGCACAATATTTTAAATTGCAAGGTGCATTATAAGGCCAGAGTGGTCTCTTCTTTCCCTAAGAGGTTAGGGAAAATAAAGTGTGTGTTCATGTAAGTTTTGAATAGATAATTTCCCTGCTATATTTCTGTGGCAGAAATTTGTCCTATAGATAGCCTAGGGAGAAGCAGTTTACACTAGTTTACTTCTCATTTAATTCTGCTTGAAGACTCTGCGTGTACTATAAATGTGACATATGGATGCACAGACTCTATTTTAATGGTAAATCTTGCCTTTGGCCCACTGACCCAATAACACGTACCTTAGTAGCTGCATTTTTCTGTATCATAGAATTTTAAAACTTGCCTATGCAAATTTTTTTGTACATACAACTTGGAAATGTTGATGTGCTCCAAACTCATGCACGTTTTCCTTCCTCTGATATTGTTATTTATATTTGGGATAGTCTTGGCCATTTTATGTGCTCCATAGTAGCTGACACAGTTTTTGGATGGTGTTAAATTGCTAAAGGTAATAGCTGTCTTCTGAGATGTCTGTGGTTATAGCTGTGAAGTGATGGCTAAGTAGATAGGATGGTCATTACTCTCCTGGTTTTACTTCAAACAAATGGCAGAAAAGTTCAGTGTTCTAATACAATCAAACAAAGCATCTTTCCTAAGAATAATCACCAAAATTTTTTCCTGTTAAAAAGTATAACCTGACAGTAAGTGCTGGAAAACCTTTACAATGTATATGTTAACTGTACTTCTGTCTTTTAAATTAAAATTAATCAAGAGCATGCTGAAAGCCTGTGCTGAAAAGTCACTGAATTAATTTTCTCTGTTCTAGGGACATGTTTTGAATTCTGAAAACTCTTACTAGTGGATGCATATTTAACATATTTTTTCTTGATTCTATCAAAGTGCAGTATTAATAGCATTGTACTCTCTTTTATTTTTTGACCTCAACACATCTTCTCTTTTCATCTTCTAGATTGGGATAGCCTCCAGTTCCTTCTCTTTCCCTTTCTGCTCTTCCCCTTTCCCATAGCTTCCCTTTCCCATCAGTCAGCATTTTGAAAACCATGTTTAGACTCAGAGAGACCTGTGGACCCTCTGACCATGTCTGTGGTATTAAATACTCCTTTTACTCACTCCCACAAGGAAGGACAGGGAGCCAGTGGCAATTGAAGAGCCC
This sequence comes from Xenops minutus, assembly GCA_035221455.1. Lineage (NCBI taxonomy): Eukaryota > Metazoa > Chordata > Aves > Passeriformes > Furnariidae > Xenops > Xenops minutus. The sequence continues at coordinate 13,523,653 of JAWWEE010000085.1, read as the reverse complement.
AGTAACACCCTGACCTGGCTGCTCCCAGGCCACCACAGGAGCCACCAGCTTGTCAGAGCCCACCTTCACACAGCCAAAGGAGCACAGGGGATCATAGGCAGGTGGGAGCAGTGCCCTGTCCAGGGTCCCTTCCAGGGGACCCACAGCCCCACAGCACTGGTGTGACACACAATATATAAAAAGTCAAGGCTGGAGCACCTTTGGAACTGAAGGGGTTTCTGCCTCAAGGCATGGGATGTGTCAGGGGAAGAATATTTTAGGATTGCAGAGGGCTTATTATGATCTATTTAGGGAAGAAACCAAAGATGGGCAAGGAAAAGTATTTGGATGATTTGGGGAGGGAAAAGTTGGCAAAAACAGGGGGATAAGGTGACAGAAAGGGCTAGTTCAATTGCTGATCAGTATGCTTGTCTGCCTGTGCCATGTGCTCAATTAACAGTCTGTCCTGTCTTCCTATTAGATTAAGTTCTAGCTTTGTTTTCCTGGGTGCAGTGCTGTGTTCTCTGTGTGTGTGCATACAGCGGTCTCAGTGCCAACAGCTGGAGTCAGACTATGGGCTTGGAGGGAATGTGGTAGTGGTACCAGCCCCTGGCAATCTGTGATTACATGTGCACATGTGATGCATTTGTGTGCTCTGCATCTATATGAGTTTTTAATCATCCCTGGATTTTTGTGTCATTTAAAGACAACTCAAGCCATGCCAAAGTAGAGGAATTTTGAAACCCTTGATTCCTGCAGAAAGTGTCTGGCAACATGACAGATGGCAGTTTTAAGTTAGTTCCAGAGAAATGGAAAGGGGTTTAGAATTTAAAGACACCCAGCTAATTGAGCTCACAATTCCACATTATGTAGCCATTCAATACTGAAAGTCACATTTCACATGGGCCAGCAGATGAAAGTTTATCCATTCATAATAAGGGGAAACACGGGGGATTAATAAGTGACTTTTGGGTGTGTTTTGTTTTGTTTTGTTTATCTGTTTGTTTGTTTTCCTGTATTGTCATTGCTTTTTCTTCAGTTATTTCTTTTATTCTTGTTTTGTTTCTGCCATTTGTGCTGGGTTTTCCTTTGGTTTTAGGTTGCTTTTGGGTTTGTTTGTTGTTTTTTTTTCCCCTGCTGCTGCTTAATGGAACAGATATTATCATTACTTTCTCACTGATCTCCTACAATACTTCCAAATTTCTGTGTTTTGGCATTTTTTTTTTTTTTTCAGTAAGTAGGTGTTACTGTGAGACAAGATCCAGAATATTTGAGGGACTCATTTAAGCCTCAGATTGGAAGTCATGGAAAAAAAGCAATATCTATATAGATCTTTTCCTTAGATGTAGTCAAGCTTAGGAACATAATTTTAAGAATAATGTTTCCATTCTTTTTGAGATGATCTAAGTGGCCAGAACAGAAGGCAGCAAGTAGGAATGTTATCTCAGCTTCTGCTCAAATTCCTATTACCTTTAGGAAAGAGGAAAAAGAATTAGGTAATTCATGCCACAAGGAAAATATGTCATTTATGGCACAATGTTCCTTAAATTGCCAAAATAGTATACTCTATATATTTATGATAGTATTTAAAATATCCATAATAATGTTCAGAATTTCATAATACACTGCAAAAAATATAAGAATGTCTCTTGCAGTGGTCAAGAGCAGCTGCCTATAGAAGTATATAACAAGATAATCATGTTTGAATTTACTGACATACACTCTCTCACCCTTTGATTAATTGAACATAGATATGGCTTTGATTAAATTAATGACGAGTTATGGATTTTTCTCCTATAAATTTTCCTACTCGCTTTTCAAACCTGTGTAAAATAATACTACCCCAAACTTGGCCATATGTTGTGAGGAAAGCCGCCTCCTTTTGCTTGTTTTCTATCTGCCTTCTGTTAGTTTTATGTGGTGCCCACCCTAGCTCTTGTGCTGGAACACATAGTGAACAGTTAATCCCCATTCAGTTTCTCTGTGCACTTAAGCTATATTGACATCTGTTATATACATCATTCAGTTGTCTGTCTTTTTTCAAACTGAAGACTCCTCACTTAGGAATCTTCACTGAAGAGTCTTTACATAAGTATTTATTGTTCAGAAGTAATTATAGATATTTTGGCCATGTTTTTTTGCCATTCTCCTAACAATTCTGTGTCCTACCTGTCTGACCCACATAAAATATGCCATTACCTCTGCATGGTCTTATGTTTCTATATCTTGGGAAAAAAACAAAAACCAAGAACCAACTAACCAACCAACCAACCAAACAAAAAATTATTTAAAGATTTTGTCTGCCAGATAAATGGATCATGTATCTTACTAAATGTTTCAGGTATCTTAAGATTTGTACCTTGGGTGAAACCAGACCAACATTTGTGAGTATTAGATCTTGTTAGACCTTTGATTGATGATTTACAGAGAGTAAGAGTTGTGTGTTTGCCAGTTCTGTTCATCCAGGAGCTGCTCAGAGACTCTTTCCAGAACCAGTGATATTTGCTCTGTGGCATTGGTTTACTCACAGACCATGGTAAAGTTCTTCTTGAAATTATGCCCCAACAAGTTTGAGTCAGTTCTCTATTCTATAACTTGAAGATAAACGATGACAGATGGTGTTTTCTTTGCCTAACATGGAGGAGTTGTTTGTGCTGGCATAAGGTAAACGGTATTTCATTACTTCTCAATGATTTTGTGTGGTTTTGAGTAAGAACAGAAAGAAAAAGGTCCTTGGTGATTTTCACTGCTCTGCATTAAGATTTCTTGTTCAGTTATACTGCTGCCATTTCATTAAATTCCTGGGGAATTTTTTTCCCTTCTCCCCAAAATATTGAAGACAGGATAACGAGTAACATCATGTTTGATGTCAAATATGAGGTCCTGGTTTAACCTTGACTACTCATGTAGCTTTTACTCTACAGTTTAAATAATTGTGTTGTCACAGGAGCTCTTGCTGTGGCCATTGAGAGGTGTCTAATCCATCATCTTGGACAATATTGATACCAGTCAGAGTAATACTAAACTAGTGCATCCTTCATAGCTGTAGGCTTTCTTCACTGAAGATGTTAATGATCCTCTCAGCTTCTTTTTGTCATGACACTTTGTCTCTTCTAAGGGGCTTTTGTTGCTAGTACAGCTTGGATATTTCACCGTGAGAGTAAAAGTTTGAAAGGCAGACTTGCCATGAGGTTCCGTACATTCCTTCATATTGTCAGCCCTTATTTAGAGATAAGGAACTGGAGCTTTTAACTGAAAGTGATGAAGCAGTCAGTGCCTCACAGTGGTTAAGAACTACTGAGCTTATACGCAGGATTTTTCCTCAATTTTTTCCAACAGTAGTCACTTAATTCCCCAATGTAGTATTCTGACAGCTATAAATAAGAATTTGTGGGATTACTGTGTCGAAGATTAACATTAAACCTAAGCTTCTAGTGTCTTGATAATATAGTTAAAATGCATAGCGTAGAAAAAATTACTTTTCAGGAATTGGTAATGCATTTGCAGTATATATTCCATCCAACTCATTACCTTTCATAAAAAGCAGGTCAGTAGTTCGGTACTTTTAGATCCCTGAATCCCCCCTTGTTCCTTAGATGTTTTGCTTTCTCTGGAAATATTGCATGTCATAAATGCTTTCAGAAATTTTCTGGTCTCGTAGGTGCTGTGCAAACCCGTGATGACTTTGCAGCATGTCAAGGGAGTTGGTTATAAGGTAGTTAAAGCTGATGTTCCCAGCTCCTGAGCTGTCTCATGTTAAAATGCAAATTCTTTGGGGAAGGAGTTAGCCTACTTCCACAAGTATACATGTTTGTAAACATCTAGTACACCAGCATCAGATATACAGAAATTCTGGTAAGTTCTTCAGAGTCTGATTTACTGCAATAGCTTTAATGGGCTGGATCACGAATTAAACAGATGGCATGTGAAATGGTTATTCTGAACCATTAAGGGATGGTAAACACATGCTCTTCAAGCGGTTCTCTACCTCTCCCTCTCTCTTCTTTTTCCCATTTCACCTTTTTTTTTTTTTCCCAGATAATAATCAGTTTACTTGCCCATGCAGTTATAATTTTTTTCACATGCTAGGATGGTGAAGGCTTTTTTGTAGTCTATCTTCCCAGAAGCATGATAAGGACCATTAGATACCTTACTCTTCTATCACTACCTTGTATTTATTTGTGTTTCAGTTGTTTTCAGAGGTTTGGCTTTGGGTTTTTTTCACATCTTGTTGTGACTGACAAACAGCAGTAGCTAAGTTGTTATGTACTTTGTAATGTTTCTCCCTAGCCTAAGTGTTTGCTGTTTTGTAGGCTGAAATCTTCCAATGTGAAGAGGCCCTCATTGTAGTTTAGAATGCACTTAGTCCATCTACCTAATGGGCTTTAAAAGCATCAAAATTCATGGAGTATCTCATCTCATCTCTGATGATCTGTTGATTATTTTAGTCCCTTTATATACTGAGTTTACATAACTGGTTTAACAGGAACTAACACTTGACCATTTTGATTTCTCTGTATGAGATCCTATCAGTGAGCATTGGTCTTTTGGACCATTAAAACACTGCCCAAGAAAGGGGAAGTCACAAAATTCTATTTTTTTTCCATGCAGTTTTGTAAGAAGAATAGTTAGTTTTGGTGGTTTGTTGAGGTTTGGTAAAGGTTCTGTGTGTGTGTTTATATCCTCAGAATAGAAGACTATTTTTACCCCTTTCAAACAGTCAAATATGGCTCCCTTTTTATAAAAAGGTTAATTTTCTCTCCAGTCCTCACATTTAAATGTAACATAAATGAGACCTTTTTCTATGTTTATTTCTTTGTAAAATAGTTTGATCTGAACATATGCAGGCTTGAAATTTGCATAGTGAGTCTTGTAGCCCATGGTAAAGATCTTTGAACTTACTTGGTCTCACTGTTGCAAACCAGACAAATATATTATTCCTCACCTTAAAAGTAAAACTAAACAAACAAGAAAAAACAAAGGCATCAATAAAGCTTGCTGCCTTGAAAAGCATAAATAAATTTGCTAATCTCTGTGTAACTTTAATTTTTGAAGGGAAGATCTGCAAGGAAATTTTGGGGAGAAAGGCAGGGATGTGGTAATTCTAATGCACCCTCCCATTGAATTCTTATTCTTCAAAAGCCAGATTAACCACTGCTTTCTATCATCACAACATTTTATCTGTTTGTCTTTTTTTATTTTCTTACATTGTTTTCCTACCATAATGGAAGGATTCATTTGCTGTCAGCATGAGGATGTAAGGAGCTACTGGAAAGCAGCAGATGGAGCCCACGTGTTGTGGCAACAGTACACATGCCTGGTGTTCAAAGGCTCTTTTGGTGCCTTCAGTATGTCTGCAGGGCAGTCAGGTGTGACTGCAGCATACATAGCTGTACCAAAAGCAGCAGCAATCTAGGTTTGTTGATACCAACAAAGGGAAAAGGATTAGCAGTCAGTCTTGGGGGTGTGAGGAAGGGTAGCCAGCCCGTGCTGAAGCCCTCAGCACTGACACTGCTGGCTACACAGGCTTTAAGTAGATTCAAGTTGGCAAAACTGATCCTGCTCTCTGTGCTCTCGCACTTCTGTTTAGATTGTGGGCATATTCAGTGAAGTGTAGATGTGTACAAACAGTGTCACTTCCAAGATCCCCACTGCCTGGGGTGACTTTCAGTGCGGCTAATGTGGTAATGTTTTGGTAACTACAGAGTTGAAAATGCTGACAGGATTTCTGGTCATTTTGATTCCTGCTTTTTTATACTGTGTCTTTAGATGGTTATTTGTCTGATCATACCATTTCAGAATTTGTTGCAGATCATTATACAAGCTAATGGTGGTTCTCTAAAATACATTTAAAGTTCCCTATGTGGATGCCTTTAAAAAAAAGGAACATTTACTTATTAACTGGTGTAAGAGGGAAATACTGGAAGTAGTCAGAACGTTCTGGATTAAACTGATGCATAAAGGGGAAATCAAAATAACAAAACTACTCATGGCTTAGAGATTAAGTTTGCTGTATTCAATAGAATAAGAAAGCCAGGGACTAGATGAGGTAAGGAGATAGGGACTAGAATTCCTGATAGGAACAAAATGAGGTCACCATTTTAGAATAGGAGTAGAGCCCTGGGGGAGGAAAGCAGGTGTGCAGACAGCAAGGCTTCTCCTGCTGGAATACTGATCTCCAAGGAAATTGTGCCCTGGGGAACTTGGGGACACGTAATGCCAGGTGGACTGGAGCCTGGCAACACAGTGATAGTGAGCATTGGATAATGCAGAACACTCTTTCTGTGCTGATTTTTTTTTTTTTCCCCAGGGAGTTGGGGCTGTAACACAAAATGATTGACATCCACTTCAGTGTGTCCCTTTCACTGAGGGTACAGGAATCCAGAAAGAAGTTCCGACCCATCCACTCAGTACACAGGCCAGCTGAGGTGGTGATGATAGCACCTCCTTTTCATAGAATAATAGAATATGCTGTGCTGGAAGGAGCCCATCAGGGTCATCGACATGCGCCTGAGAGCACTGCCAAATGCTTCTTGAAGCTTCTGTCAGGCTTGGTGCTGTGACCACTTCCCTGGGGATCCTGTTCCAGCGCCTAACCACCCTCTGGGTAAAAGACCTCTTTCTAATATCTAACCAAATTTTGCTTTGTTTTTCTGCATGAATAGGTTTTTCATCCTGTCACCAAAGTCTGACCAAACTTCCAGGCCATGGGATTCTTCAGTGACAGCACTTCCTGCTGTTCAACTCCTCTGAAGCAAAAATTGCAAAAGCCAGGAAAAATACTAAGCTAAATGCAAATTTGATCTTTCCTTGTGATTATAACGTTTCACTGAGTGTTAATATGGGAAGAAATCTCTCTTTTTTTTCTGTCTCTGCTCCAAGGACTGGTCTCTCTTGCTAGACAAAAGGAGTCTGTGATCACTTTGAACCCAGGTGAAGCTCTAATCCCAGTTCTGCCTGTACCAGATGAGGAGGAAGGGAAGCTGCTCTTCAAAAGTAAACAGCATAGTTGGTTAGAGCATGCTACACAAAAAACCCCTGAGATAATGGTTCCCTTAGTCCTCATTAGAGAGGATTTTATTTCTGGAATGGGCTCTAGATATTGCTGGTGTCCTCTACCTTGGCTTCCAGTAAGCCTCAGAGCTACTGACACCTTCTCATCCAGACTGTGGTTGCAGGGCAACCATAGCTGGGATGTGGCCAGTCCTCCAAGCCAAGAGGCAGAAGCACATTGTCACTCTGCAGAGCCCAGACTACTTGTGCACCAGATTAGTAGGCAGGTCGGTTGCTTGTTTTGAAAAATTTCATTGAGTCATTTAAAAAGAATAGGTAGCATATTGATGCCTAAAGGTTTGGTGTGTATTTTGTAGATTTTTTAGAATTTTAGAAGTATAGGTTTTCTTGCTGACATATTAAGTGGTGTTAGAAGTTACTAAAGTGATTCTCTCATACATTCTCAGGCTTTCTGAAGGTCACGATGTTTTTCAGAGACACCTGCAAGATAACTCGAAGTCAAAACAATAGAAGAGCCCAGAAACCCTTGGAGATGGTTCAGGGGGCATAGCCTAGGACTCTGATGGGTGGACTACTGAGAGAATTAGAAATGATGATTGGTAATAGATATCTAATATGTTAATTGTTAGGAAGAGTATAAAAACTGTAACATTCCAGGGGGCGGGGTTCTTTGGGGATTTTTGGATGCAGAGATCCTTGTTGAAACAAGCATGTTTTGTAGGCCCAAGGGAGGCCCCAAAGTCTCCGAACTCCCAATAAAAGTATTGTCTATCTTTCTCCATTAATGTTTTCTCTGAGTGCCTAATTTCCAGGATTTTAGGCATCAATATAGAGAAACTTGCCCTTGAGTGCCAGCTTATCTTTAGGCTGTACAACTGAATTATGACTGAAATCTCCTCTTTAATGCGGTATAAGGTGAATGTTTAGGCACAACAAAATTCAGATGTTACATTAACTACAAGCAGTAGTGGTTCACACATCTTACTTTCAGGAGTCACAACCAGAAATGGCATTGAAGCAGTTGAGAACTTCAATACTAACCACATGCTTTCTCCTCTGCCTTTCTAGGTCTTCTTAATATAGATAATGAAAGAGACAGCTTTTTGGGGTTGTTGTTTGTGGACAACACTTGAAGCTGTCTCACTATAACTTGACTTGCTTTCTTGTCTGTTCCTATGTTAGATATTTTTCTTAAATTCCATCAGTAGAAATAGTGGAGTGGATGCACCACATGTAATGAAGTGCTTCTGCCAATGCTAGCAAGAATGTGAGTACACCACCATAAAGACAACATAACCATATTTACTGCTCCTGCAGTCTGCAGGTCACATAATGGCAATGTGTTCAAATAGTTTCACATACATAACAGAGGCAGGAGACACTTACTAGAGTCAAAGATTAACTTTATTTGAGTCCCCTGCAAAGGCTTGCATTTCACTGAAGGGCAATTCTAAATCAGGGTTTATTTAACAGGGAGGTCAAGTTGGCAACTAAGAAAGTAATGTACAATAACAAATATTAGTCAAAAAAATCATCAGGTCATAAGACCTGAACACATAATGGACACATTAGTCTTCTCTCTAACCCACTCACTGCAGAAAAAGTATCTAGTGCCTTTTCTGAATCACAGAAACAACTAGTAGAGAGATTGACTGGTTATCTGTTCTGGTATGTAACCACTAACAGATGGTGGAAAAATTATTTCCCCTTATCAAATCAGATATTCTGCCCTTCCTTCATAGTAATGCAACGTGTGGTGTATTCTCCCTTTTTGTAAAAACCCAGAAATCATACAACACTCTTGCTTTGTGGAACCTTGTGGCATTTCCCTCTTGTATCCACCCTCACATTTAATGTTTTAATTAATAGAAAACTTGAGTAGGTATAGAAAAGCAAAAACCTTCAATGCTAAGCAGTGGCTTTGACTTTGATCAGATTAGGATCTTCAAGAACACATGTAGGACCTTCACAAATCCAATTATGCAGTTTAACATGACAATATGAAAAATTTGTTCCCATCATAACCCTCACAGTTGTGAATTCTGGCATGAACCATAAATCTCTTCTATGTTAACTATAATTCTAGTTAGTGGAACAGCAAATAACATCTCACTTATGAAACATATGTTAGAAAATTTTTCAGATTATTTTTTAGTCCTCTAAGGTCTTTTCTTTCTTTCTCTGATAGAATGGGATAGAAGGTACTCTTCTTATGGCTTTGTTCAGATGTAGTTAATTTCCTTTTCCTGATTTTAAATTGTTTACTTATGTACCTTCAGCGGAAGCTCCTTTTTTATTATCTTAGGAAAGCTTAGATGAGTGACATTTGGCTGACCCCCTGACATCAACTGTTGTAGGGTTTTTCTCTGCTCTGCCACTTTTAAGATAGGATGTGCCTAATGGCCAGAGCAGAAAGCACTGCAAAAAGCCCTCGGCTGCTGTTAAGTACTTATGTCCCAGAAAGGACATAACCCATCAGCCCTGGTCTGATCCAGAGCTAAGGAGCCTTGCTTCAAGGGATAATGAGATTAGGTATTGCAGCCTACTGACATGGGCTTCCAGATTCAACATAATATTTTATTTACCATTTATTTACAGTTTACATTTTACATGGATGTATGAGCTTTTCAGTTTCACCATTACAGGGACTTCCCCAGTATACAAAGGAGAATTAGTTCTTTCACGTGTAGGAGTAATTAAAACACTACTCCTTGCCTTCTGCTTCTGAGTCCTTGCTGCTCACGTTCATTTGTCTGTTTTCCTTGGTGTTTGGCTTACCTAATATTTTTTGCTTGGCTCAGCAGGTTACATCTACACAGCTGCCTGTTCCTGGGTGCCAGTCAATAGAGGACATGCTCTCTAAATGCACAGTAAAGGTCTCAAAGCTGTGTACAGGTGGGGCCAACCTCATCCATGATGTGTCCATGGAGTGTTCTCAGAGAGGACAGCTATCCCACCTTCTTATCTACATTGCTATAAACATTTTACTTTGTGCATTGATATAAAATATATTTTAATAATAGTACATAATGCTATCTAACTGGCTAAAATTTGAGATTAAGTAACAAGTTAACTATACATATGGCCAGTAAAGGTCATAATTGCTCTAGCTTAGCACTTCTGATTTATGTCTGTCTTAAACTAGAACATACAGGACACTGCTAAAAGTTTATACAGCAGCCATTTGAACCAGTAAAATATTCAATAAAAGTGGAGTCAGCAGGATGGGTGAGACTTGTCTGTTCTTATTTTGTGTGTTGTTCAATAGGCTGCCTGTACTGACTGGAAAATTCATTGTACGTTAACTTTATTTTCTGCTTTTCCTCCTGAACACTGAGTGTGGGCTGTGTGGCAGAGTGAGTTGTTGCTTCTGGTATTGTGTATCCTATACACATTAAGTACAGTGACTGTTTCTAGAGGTGGTATTTCTCACGGTTCTCTTCTTGCTGTGTGTTTATTAAACTTTTTGGAAGTTTTGATTTGTTGACCTTGAGCTGTTGGAGCAGAAGCAGATAAAACAAGCTGCAGCAATAAGCACTCTATAGAAAATGGTTACTTTGTAGTTTTAGTGCCATCCTCATTTACAACTTAATCATTACAGTTTGTCTGCCAGGAGCTGTATAATGCTCAGCTCTGCATCTGTGAATAGAAATTACATAATTAAAAGCCAGGAAGCAGCAGCATATTCCATCTACACATCCACAGCTCCTTTAGGTCTCTGATTTCTCAGGTGGAGTTTCTGAGCCTTTCCTGTTCAGAAATTCAGTGTGTCCAAGTGTGGCTTGTTCTCTATGTAGCACTTTGGGCAGTGTCCATTCACATGTACTGCAGTACTCTCTGATGTGCTCTTTTGATCTGTTTGTGCATGGAAGATATTTGCCCAGGTTTTCTGGGCATCTGCAGCTCCTGCTCCAACCAGATCCAAATAGACCTGTCTTCCAAGCATGAAAAATCACATTTGCAAAGACATTGGAAATGTGGTAGACCTAGATGCATTTTTCAGTTTACTAGTTATATAGATGGGTAACCAAGGTGCAAGTAGCAGCATTACTTTTCTCTCTTTTAAAGTATTTTCTCTTTGATCTGAGGTCTGTTCAAAGGGAAATCTACCTGAAGCCACCTTTTTCATGGACAGGACCTTTATTTGTCAGACACTGCAGTAGCACAGCTGTAGTTCACTTTCTACAGGTGAACAGTCTGCAGTGGAACTGGTTATTTGAAATGGAGGAGGTGAGTCAGTGCCTCACTGGCCTGTGGCCAGGACACTTGGAGCATTGCAGAACTCAGCCCCTGTTCTCTTTGGTTTGATATTTTGTCAAATTCAAAATGTGCCAGTTGTATATCAAGTTTAGAGTACAATCAAATTGCTCTGTAAGAAGCAACCAGTAATTGTCTCATATATTCAAAGGAGTTTTTCAAGGGCTGATTGAGAACTTGATGTGGAAACTTGCCTGATTTTCAGATCAGCATTTTAAACAACTAAGTTTCATGTGCTTTAGACCACTTGTAGTCATCTTAAACATATGATGATTAGTTTGGTTTTAGAAGTTGGGAAAAAATATCTTTCTTCCTGACAGAAAAACTTGCTCTGCTATTTTTAGATGAAGTATATATGCTTACATAACTGTCTGTGGTATTTTTGCATTGGAAAAATATTATCAACCAGAATCCCTTGAGGCATTGGGGTCCTTTGCTAGCAGAGTGCTTGTACTGCAGCCACCTCTAAATCATATTGCATGACTGTAGGTAGGCAGACCTGAAAACAAATAAAACTTTGCCCTGCACACATGCTTTGGAGCATCAAGAGAGCAAGGGGGGCTGTTAGTCTTCAAACTACATATTTTTGCAGTCATCTACTTTTATTTTCCTATCATAACTCAAGATGATCTGGAAAAAAAAAGTAAGAAAAAATTAACTCCGTGGCTAGGCAAATTTGTCAGAAGCGTGACAAAAAGCTGAAGCAATTCTTCCAACATTATTGTACAAAACCTCTCACTTTTGTTTAACTTTGATTTCTGGTTATGTTAGAAGGAGGAGCTATTGCTTGTCTCTGATTTACCAAGTAGAAACTCACAGGTAGGTACTCTACTCTTGAGTCTGATAAATGAGATTGAACTTTTGGCATCTCTTTTACACATGCTTGCCAAGCTGGACAACTTCCTACATAACTGATGCCTTATTTGGAAAATACTTAAACTATTTCTTGGAAAGTGTTTGAAGGTCAGGCAGAGTTTTTTCAGTGTTTAACAGTATTTATTATTGCATAAGATGGTTTTGTCGTACTTCTCATAAAGATCTGGCTAAAGACTACTGATATGATGGAGGCATTCTTCCATACAGTAAAGACACCCTACTGGAGACAGTGAAAGGCATAACTGCGTATAGGTCCCTGTACCTGCTACACATTTGTATTTACGTTCAAGAAATAGGTGCTCTAGAATTGGGTTTGAAGTCCCCCAAATACGTACACACAGCATGAGTTTTGGGGCTCAAAATGAGGTCTCTGATAACACAACTCTGAGATCATCCTGCTCAAAGTTGGTGGCGGTCCTCAAGAGAGCAGCCAGAAGCTGACAGAAGATGATGAAGAGACTCTGAAGGTACAGGCACAAGGAAATAACAGAAGGCTGAGGGTGGAAGCAAAAATCACAACTGGCCAATATGCATGACAAAGAACAAGGAATATGTATAACATGTGAAAAATTGTATAAAAATATAGGAGAAAACAGGGACGTGTCAAAGGTGGTCACAATCCCTAGAAGAATGGGAAGAAAAGAAGAAAGGACAGAGGGGAATTGCTCCACTCTTGTCTTCCTCCACTAAGGACACCACTGCTATTTAGTCAATGCAAGTTTCCCTTAACTTGAGTAGTTAAGAAGGGTTGCATTTTGGCTGTCTATTCAGCACATTTTGGCTGTGTAAAGTGTCTCTACTGTGTCACTGGATAACATAAATTTGGCCTCTGCAGAGCCCTGTGAGTGTCTGTGCATGTGTGTGTACACGTGTGTCTGAGTGTGTGTGTGTGTGTTTTCCACTCCAGCCTGTCCACACAACAAAGGGATTCATACTGCAGCTGAATAACTCAGAGTCAGAATAAGCTCAGATGCAACAACTCACTTGAATGAATATGAGAATTACAAACTTCCTCCCCACTTCCTCCCCCAGTTTCTTTGATCTCCTTTTAAAAATACCAGGCTGTCAAAGCTTGAATGCATGTATGCATTCATGCACATGAATAGTCCCAGCAAAGTTAAGGGAACAGAGTGTTGCCTACTCTCCCACACACCCACACTGGATGGAAGGCCAATATCTTCTTTCTTCTGCACTTTTATTATACCTTACCTAAGCACTGGATTTGCTCTTTGCTTGATGCTTTCTGCCCCGTGTATTTGTACATTGCACGGAAGAGTGCAGTTCCAGCCCAGTTAATTATAATTAGTTGAATTGCTAAAGAAGTATCTGATTCAAAGAGAAAAGGTCCTGCTGTAAAGAAATAGAACTGAATAAAATAAGGAAAAAAAGTACTAGGTAATGTGTTGATATTTCTGTTTTATCTTCTCTTTTAAGGTTAGGGTTTGTCTAGTGCTCTGTTTTTGTTCAGCATAGACTTCGAAAATTTCTGCATGAGGGAAAAGCAGTCCATACAATGATGTGTGGATACTGTGGTATTCTTGGGTTTTGGCAAAATGTCTCCAAATTAATTGAAAACTTAGCTTAAGAGGTGCTGTAATTTGGATTGAAAACTGAGCTGTAATAATTAGGAAAGTCCTGACTTGAAATTTTAGGTATTCAGGGTTGTAGGGAATCAAAACAACAAAACTAAACTAAAAAAAAAAAAAAAAAAAAACAAAAAAAAGCAACAACTCCTTGATATGGTTCATTTTATGGCTTTTGAAAGGTACACTGTGCTTGCACAGTAATTGCTTTCCTACATCATCACAGGGCAGCAGAATTACAGTGCTAGTTCTGAGGTTGTCCTAATAATTTCACATTATGTTTGCCCATGATAGAAGTTTAAAGTAGCCTTTACCTTTCTCTGAACTCAAACTGGAAAAGCAGTCAATAAACTGCCTAAAGTTCGTGGAAAAAAGCCCCGGTAGCTACATTAAATCCAAATTATGTCCCTGGCAGACTATAAACCTATGTCTTCAACCTACTGAAAAAGTCTAATCAGATCTGTGCTACTCACCTGGAGGTGGCCTCCCCATCCTCTTAAAACTGTCACCACTAACAGCAGTGTAGAGAAGACGTGACTGAACATAAATATGAAGGCAATGTGTGGCACGGATACTCAGTTAAAGACAAAAAATAATTACTTTGGTTCAAACCATCTTCTGGGAAAATTATTGCTTTTTGAAGTATGCAGGGCAGGCCGTGTGAGTGACACAGTCTGATAAATTGTCACACGTGCCATATGTTACATCATTGGTTCAAAAACCCCCCAGGGGCAGTTTTGAGAGACAGATCATTGCAGAACTGGATGATTTCCCCCTCTTTCCAGTTCTTCCTGACTTTTCAACAGACTTAAAATGATTTGCAGAAGTGGGTCAAATTTGGCAGTGGCCTTAGGTTAAAAGCACTCCCACAAATGTAACTAGGGAGCAAGAATCAGTCTGCAATGAACGACGTTAGTTATAATTGGCCTTTGCCTTTGCCGTCTAGCTGCATATTTAATCTGCAATCGCTTCAAAACATTAGGCTAATTACATTCCTATGACGAGCAGCATGCCAAGTCATAGAAAAACCTGTTAGAAATTCAGGATGGGTCTGCTTCCTCCTTACCTTTCTCACTTTCTCCCTCAAATTTCTCTGTTGAAGACTCTTTCAGTCTTTACACTATTCTCTGTAAACACACCAGCATTGAACAAAGAGAGGCACAAAATCTGTTGACTGTAGAAGTGAAAATAATATTCATTTTGTCTTTTGCTGTCATTTGGATGAAATTGCTGGGAAAACATGAAGCTGAAAGATTATTCTAAACAGCCCTTGGCTACAGGATTGCATGAAGGGATCTAAGCCACAGGTGAAGGAAACCAGACAGACATTCTTTCAGGTCTGGTCAGTTCAGATTTAACTCAAAGAATTGTACTGAAAACCAATTTAGTGATTACTATATATTGCAAAGAAAATACTGGATGGAATGTTTCTCTTATAACCTCAATCTGTGTTCCAGACTGTTGGGATAAGATACCTTAAGGCCATTGGAGCATTCATAAAAATGAACCATATGAGAATGTAGAGAATTCCCTTCATAATTACACATTGCTTTTTTTAGCAATTCAGTCACATCATAGCAGAAGCCAGAAAGTTTAGTTTGATGTTAATGTATAGGTACTAAATCTGATCTGACACCTAATTAGTTGACTGCTCTCTCTTAGAGTAAATAGGTGTAGATGCATTTGATAGACGTGCAAAAGCAGGCTGGTAGAAAGTAATTTTTTTTCTGTCACATTAGGTCTTTCCTTTTATCTACAATAATGAAACTCATAAAGTGGAGTTAAAATTTAAAGAGACACTGTTTCATGGTGGTACTCTTATCTACGTGAAAATCAGCTCCGTAAAGCTTCCTGAATTCTTGGCTTCACCTCTGAAAAAGGGTTGTAACAAAGCTTTCTTTAATGAAATTTAGAAACAGCTGTGTTCACTCAAAAATTAGGAGAACCATGCAAAATAAGCACTTCAAAATTCACAGAAAAGCTAAGTAATTGACAAAAACTCCTGTCATGTAATAGGGAAAACACAAGTAATTCCCCATGTCAAATTTTCCTTAGGGGTTGTTTGCAAAGAAAAATAAACAAATAAACAAAAAAAAAAAACCAAAACCAACCAAACAAACCCCCAAAACCCACCCCAACTTATTTTTATTTCTTTACTAGTATAAAGAATACTTTTTTAATTTCCATTTAGGACTGAATGTATAGTCTCATATTGACCCACTGCTTTGTTTTGACTGACCCTGTAAACATACTAGGGAATCAGTCTTCAGGATTAAGCAGTAGTGATTCCCAGAAACAGCTTTGCACTTCTTTATTCAATACAATACATAACAAATTATTGCCTTTTAAATGTATATGAATTGCCAGAATCCTCCTGACAATATGATGTTAAGTAGCTGATGTGCCAGAGTTAATGGACAGAATACAGATGTCACAGATATGCTTCTAAAGGGTGATGTAGTGCTGACATGAAATTAAAAACTGCTTTTGGATAGATAATTATCCTGGTGGTTTTGTGTGTCTTGACAAAACACCAGGCAGCTTGAGTGCAACCAGCTGAGCCCAGAGAAATTGTCCTTAGCCTGATAAGTGTGGTGCTGTGTGCATTAGGAGCAGCCTTGCAGATACACATCTGCTCCCATGTCTATTCCCCAAAGGTAATGCAGGTATAGGCTGCTTGTTGAGTGCTTTATGCCCATACAGTGGCCTGTGCTACCTAACAGAATTCAGAAAGGTGAAGATTATTTGTAGTAGTCAAACAGTAAGAGCTCTAGCTCCAACTGAAGCAATGGGGTTTAACCATAAATTGTATATATCTTGATTTTCAGTGTTTCTAATTTGGTCTGGTACAGGATTTTGGCAGGTGGTAGGGACACTTAACTTGTCTATGGGACTCCTCAGCAGCCTCAAAGTAGAAAACTCGATCCAGTGATCCATCCACTGCAGTCATAAACACATAACCCATCCCAGTGTCCCTGTTATGAGCTAATGCATGGTGACGTGAGGCAGAAATAACTGGAAATAAATTAAAATGTGGCTTTCTCTAGGCACCTCTGCAATCTGCTGGGAGTAGGGATTGCTAGTAGAGCCAGAGCAGACCTGGAGAAGGTGATCCTGCCATGCTCAGCCCAGCACCGTGAGCTGCAATTTGGTCCATGCTCATCTCTGTTGCACATGCAGGAAGCAGCACCTGGTCCAGGCTGAAGGGTGAAGAGGGGGAAACTGCCTGTGCTTCTTGGCAGCACATTAGTAGGATGATTTAAGGGGGCAAAAATGGCTTATTGTGTCAGCTGGTATCTTAAAAGGAATCAAACCTCTTCTTTTTAATCGAGAATTTTCTCAAGGCAGTGGATCTAAAGAGAAAAATTAAAATCATTGTTGAAACAACATAAATAATGTACGTGGTGGAAACAGCAGTAACTGGATGTAACAAGCTTGATCATGTCACTGGTATTTCACTCCCTGTCTTCTTCCTCACATTTGCTACAGTTGGTGCATCATATCTTCAATTAAATTGTAGGATCAGGAGGCCAGGGGCTACAGGCTGTGACTGCTGCTTCTGCTCTTATTAGATTACGTGCAGCCATGAAACTAATAGTTTTAGCACAGACTCATCAGAGTGTGACAAGCAAGCAGTCAAGGTTCAGAGTTTTATAAACTGGTCTGCTTATACCCATGGAAACCAGTGCACTTAGACATTAAATGCTTTGTACAGGAGAAGAAAGAAAAGAATAAAACTACTGGAAGTATAAAACATTGGAGTCTTTTGTTTATTAACATGTTGTTGCACTCCTGGTGTAGGTAGTGAGGGATTGCTATAAAGAAAACAAAACCTGTAAAATTTTCTTCATTCAGATATTAACAAAAAAACCTAAATTTCCCATTTAGGTGACTGTTCTTAGTCACCCATTGCTGCCCATTTTGCCTGGGCAGCAACAGTAAAATGTGACTATACCCATTGTTTCTTTACCCACTGCCAACACACTCGTGAGACTGATGCTAGAGAAAGCCAACCCAGCACATGATCTCACCAGTCGCACTTAGTCCAGCACTCTGTTCCACTTGTAGCTGCTGCCATGGTCCCCAGCCAGACTGCAAGAAGGCCTGCTTTGAGGTGACAAAGTGTGAGAAGCAAGGGCGAGTGGGACTCAGGCAGCAGCTTTGGAGCAAGGTCAGGAGGCTGCCAGGGTCCAGATGAGCATCACCACCACCCCCAGAGCAGCCTTACATGTCTCCCCCTTGGCTGTATTTGTCTGGAAAAGTCTCCCCAGACCGTCAGCCTTCTGCTGAAGAAGAAGTTCATAGACATATGAACTACCTGCATGGGTGTGATACAGCTAGGAAAAATTTGTGCAAATTTTCTTGAGTCTATCTGAGATTTTCTAAGATGTCCTGCAGCAGTGGCCATGCTGTTAGAAACCACTTTCTAAAAGTAAAAATAAACTCCCACCAAGATTTAGCCTCTTTTTTTCCTAATCTGACTGTCACAGACCAGGATAAAAAATTCCCCCCCCCCCCTTTTGCAGCTGCCTAATTTTTATACTTCAGGAGTGTTGTCATGCTCCCCTCATGTTAAACTAAAGACTCCTACTTCTTGTAGTCCTTTCTCACTGAGTGCATTTTCTAGACCTCTGGCTACTCTCACTGCTCTTCTCTGGACACCCTCCAGCTTCTCCCTTTCCTGCAGGAAGTGTCTTGCCCAAAACCAGACACAGCAGTTCAGCTGAGGTTTTGCAAATGCTGACAGGAGTGGAACAAGTTCTGCATGAGTCCTGTAGGTTAATGTCTCTGTTTATATATTCTAGTACAGTGTCTGCTTTTCTAGCAACAGCAGCAGATTAACTTCTGCAAGCTTCAGAACCACTTGGAACCCCAGATCCTCTTCTACAGGGATACTATGCCTAAATTTGACTGTCTGTCTAAGCTCTGGGTGACACTGCCTTCTTGTTGAACAAGAAGGCAGTTTTCCTTAAGAAGAAAAAATATCAATTTGTCCCGATAATTTTAAGTATTCAAGGTGTTCATTAGTGCCACTAACTGTACTTTTAGCTCAGTGCCTAAATTTCAATAGTTCCTAATTCCATATCCGAGTTGCTAAAAATATTGATTTGAAAAACGATAAGGACTAAATTCATAACTCTGTTTTTATAGTAAATGGCTGAGCAATTTTCTGGTGTGATTCTCCACTTTTGTTCCTACCCAAGTGTATTTCATCCAGACCTGGTTTGCTTAGTTTACTTATAAAAAAACCAATTCAGCCACTGTCAAAAACATAATAAAAGACAGGATTTATGGCTTCTTCTGTTTATGTACAAGCCTATTACCTTGTCATAGGGGAAATGGGATTGGTTGGATACAATATTGTTCTCATGAAATCCTTGCTGAGTACCAAAAGATGGTTTCTACAATACCATTAGTTTGGTTTCAGACTTTCAGTATTTTGTCTTAAGACTTGTAATCAGTTAATTTGGTTGGCAAACTTCTCTTAGCTTGGACAGCTTAAAGGGTTATGCACAGTAACCTGCAGTGTAGAGAAGGGTTTGGAAATTTCTGTCACAAGGCATTGGTAACTCTAGAAGAAGATCAGACTATCCAAATGATTTTAAGGAATAGATTACTAGAGACAGGATACAACAATGGCCAAATCCCATATCTCAAGACTAGCAGTGAGTAGATTCTTATGGTCTTAACAAGCAACTCACCCAAGGAGGATTACAAAGGCATAGAAACACTTGGTTACATTAGTCATTGTAATTTGAGTATTGACTACGAATAAACTATTGTTATTAAAAGCTATGGATGTATTTTTTGAATGACGTCTTGGAAAGCCACGAGTAACTTAAACCCTTCAGGAGGTCAGGGAGTAGCTTACATTAAGAGTAGGCTCAAAAAACCCTCAAATCCCAAGTGGACTCATCAAACATAGAGATGTTCCTCATAAGTAAATCAGGGCTGAACATACAAGGAGAAGGAAGAACTACTGTTAAGCCTAGAAGATGTTGTTACTAGAATAAAGGAATATAACTGAGGGAAAACCTGTAGGTTGAGGCAGGTAGTATCAGCTATAGCAGAAATTTCATACTTGTAGAATCCTGAAGTGTCAGCAATCAGTCTTCTGCATCACTCTGTAGAAAGTGTGTAGAACAGAATAATGACAACCACTGCATGCATCTTTCATACGACCATGAATCAGAGCACCATGCATTCATTGTTTCACACTCACTGTGTTCTCCCTGCAACACTGCTGGGAAAGATGAAAGTAGCGTTTTACAGAGGAGTTGTAACAAAAATGGGCAATGAAGTGAGGGTAAGTTATACTTTTGGAGTGTCAAAAGTATACTCCAACATGGAGCCTGTAGTTAGTTTCTTTTTTCTTTCTCTTCTACTTCATTTATTTTTTTTTTCTGTGTGTTTGTGTTTTGTTTGGTTGTTTTTTTTCTTTACTTTTTGATTAATTGTTTTTGGTTTTTTTTTTTCTTTTAAATCTGACACAGAGTGAGTGACTTGCCATAGCTGGCATAAAAAATCTGTGCCCTGGACCAGTTTCCCATACTTTTTTAGTGTCATGCTCTAGTCTTTGGGCTATTTTTATTGCACACTTTTAACTTGATCTCAGGGATCTCTGCACCCTCTCACATTACAAAACCTAATAATCATTATTATTTCCTCTTACACCAGTAAAAAAAGAGACAGAGATGAGTTAAAGCTACTTTTCAAAAGCAGCTTTTTCTGCTGGTGTATCAGGAGCTACAGCTTTGAAGGACTTTAAAGATAGCCACTTCTTACACAATTGCAGCTGTGCTTACAGGGACCTCCTGCTGCCCCAGAGCTCCCTAGAGCATCAGCAGCTGCTGTGAATCCTCCTGGCTCTTCTGCATCCAGCAGCATGGACCTGCTGGTGCTGGGAAATAGCCTTTGCTGGTGCAGCTCTTACCCTCCTCCCTCAGGGATTTTAGCTCTGCTTTTACAACTGCTTGCTTTTATTAGAGTAAATAAGTTTAGTGAATGTTCAGGGAGCTCTGTGTAGGTCAGTGTTGAACAGGAACATGTAGCTCATTCACTATTAGATTTCCACACCACATTTCTTATAAGTGCCAGGGAATCAGCAACAAATGAAGAATATAGCACAGTACTGGACATACATGGCTGTTTAGATTGGCTCCCACAAATGCCATGGTTCAAGACAGTGATATATGTATTTTTATTTCCTGGGTGGGGGGAAATAGTTACTTTTTGCAACTAGTAGAAGATGAGTGAGTTCTGAGTACATTGGATAAAGTAGTTTCCCTGACCTATTGCTTCCTTTTTATTATTTTTTTTTTTTGGTTGGTTGGTTGGTTTTGTTTTTGTTTTCATTTTTGTTTTTTTCAGTAGCATCCACATATCATTCTGGAAACAGGAACTAAATCAGAAAATCAGTGGCACAAGCTTGGAATAAAAATGGTGTAATTTAAGGCAGTACTAATTGCCCTGAGACCTGCCAGATGAAAGGTGAGTGATGCAGTCCCAATTAGCCACAAATACACACCTTCAAAGTACTGTAAGAGGCTGATTGCTACCTAGAGCCAGTTCAGAAGCCACCAGTCTCTCAGGCACAAACAAAAGATATCTATTCTGGCCTTGCATTACTTTGACACACTGACATAGCGAGGGTACAGCATGCTAGTTTGTGCCCTTTAAGATCCCAAATTAACAAAAAAGATCTGTTCCATAGCACAGGAATTGCTTCGTGGTGCATAGGAATTGGGGAGATATCTAATGCCATTCCCTTATGTGCTCACTCCTAGAAGGACAGCAATTCCTGTCCTGCTCCTTTGCCTCCTGCCTGTATTGTAAAAGCAAACTCCCGGCTCAGAAAGAGGCAACATGAGGCCCCTAATCCGCTTTCCTCTTCCACACTGAACTTGCATAATCCACAAGAGAGCCAGGCCAAATCTGGTTATTTATAATCCAACAAAACTCTGGCCTGCTGTCTGCATTGTTTCCTGAAGTGCAGGAGAGTGTGATGTTCACTAGCCTACTTCTTGTAGATTGCTTTAAGAATATCAGTGCTACAAATGAGCTACATAAAATGTAGAAAAGTTATCTAATTTAAATATATACTTACCACCCCGGATATAGATAGTTTTGTTCATTGTAGAGTCAAAAATGATTGGAAGCTCTTTATTAGGGTATTGGAATTAGATGTTCTGAAATTATATCTGCCTATCTCCAGTAGCTTGTTATTGCTGTGAGGGCTCTGGGGAAATATATTTCTTGGCTGGGGTTCAAGACTGCAAGGTCAACCAGAAAACAGCATGTTGTCCTTCAGAGGGAAAAAATAAAGGACACAGGTAAATATTCTATCAGTCATCAAAAATCCAGTTCCCTGAAAGCACTATATCACCTTGAGAGAGAGATTATGCTTATGGGGAAGGTTTGCTGAGGGACTGTGTGGGAACTGGTTCAGTGCTTCATGTATAATTCTAAGAGGTAAAGGAAGTCTAGCTTTCTGAAGTGGGTTCACATGTAGCAGTCTGAAATAAATAAATAATAAAAAAAGTTGCATGATTTTCTGGAGTAGGAACAAACCTCACCCACCACAGGACATAACTTTACTGCACTATCCACAAACAAGATGTTGTCTGTCAGTTTCATCAACTGATATATCACTTCAGTTGCTGTTCATGTTTCTGAGATTAGAGATTACAAATACAATAGGTGCGAGTGTAAAATTAAAGGGTATTGACCTGGCAGCAGACACCAGACAGTAATTACTGCAACAGAAGGGTTGTGTCTGCCTTGTGCCTTCCTTATGGTTCAGTGGGACAAGACCTGTTCTTGATGCCAGTCCCAGGTTCTCTTTGTCTTTCAAACACATTAGAGCAGAGCAAAGCCCATTAAAGCATCTCAAAAACTGAGTTTTTAGGGAACACGTGTTCTGATTCCTTTCCATGAACCATAATCCCTAAACAAGTGCAAAATTATTCCCTATCTAAAAATTCCCTGATAGCTGATTAAGTGTGGTTTGGACTTACAGGTCCCAAAGTATCCCAGCAGAAGCTGAGCTGTGGCTCATGTTGTTCCTCCACACCAAAGCAGTGCAGTGTCTGACCAGGGAACATCCCAGCACAATAACCTTGATAATAAAGGAAACCCATTAACAATTAGAGTGGTGGCCTCACTTAAAATGCATGAAGAGCATTAATTTCTGGTCAGTGGCAAGCAAGCACCCCTGAATGGACAGAAAACGTAAGGTTTGCCTTTCAGCACCCCAGGAATGTAGAAGAGTAGGGGTGGTGTGTATGGGCAGAGCCCACCTGAGGAAGTTTGTCTGCACCAAGCAGAATTGCACCCTTCCTGTCTGTAAGACAATGCTAGTGACCCCATCCGGACTATGAGAGATGAACTACATGGTCTCAGTCACCCAGCTGAAATGTTTGCTTCATAAGTGCACCAAAAGTTTTGGGTCATCCCCATGAACCTCGTTTTGATCTCACTTATAGTTTTGAGTATATTGATCTCCAAAGTCAGGGCCACGTCCTGGTGCAGCACAACTATTTGCATCGATTCCAATACCCATTCCACAGGCCCTCACTGCAGGTGTGTTTCCAGTTAACTCTTGAACAGGATTATTCCTCTCTAGCTCCTTCAGATAGGCAAGTAACTTACATCTAGTGTCTATTCAGTGTCTCTGACTCCTACCTTCCTAAGTTTTGAAATGTGGATGTCATTTTGTAGACACGGTTCTATTTACCCTCAGTTTTTGTATTACCCTCAAGCATTTGTGTTCTCATTAAATCCAAGTTTGGAATTACTACGTGACAGGTTTTCTGCTGATTCAAGCATTAAAGCACAATCCAGACCCACTATCCAGCAACAAAAGTTTACTGGTCCTCACCTGCTCATCCCAGCCAGATAAATCAACAGTATTCCATTGGGATCTCCATGTTCAGTGTGAATTTGGGTCCAAGAAAGCACTAGTAACTAATAATTCCAGTGGGACAGCTCAGGAATTACCATTGCATGAGGTCAGATGGATAGTTTCCTGCTTCAGCATCCTGGGTGTTTTGGCATGTGATTTAGTCACTCTGTTCTTGGATTCTCCTTCCACTGAATTTATTGGAAATTACCATAGATACCATTAATCATGAAAAAGGATTTGATCAAGATGCCTCACTTCTATCACATGGAGTCTTTGGCGAGCTTGCTTTCTGGGACTGGGGTAATCCCAATCCTCTCATTTCCCTTCAGCAACCTTCTCCCCAGCCTCAGGACATGTATGCTGTACTATCATGGGTTGTCAAATACACCTGGGGTCTGTGGATGTGTTATTTGACTCCCACAGCTACTAGACATGGGCTTCTGTGGCTGAAACTTGCTTCTTCGTGGCACTTTGGGTAGAGATGTTTAGAAATAGGGCCCTGGCAAGATGGGAGGTGGATGTTCAGCTATGCACCCACCTGCCACTGTCCATCTCTTTTGACTTCAGATGTTCAGATCCCTTGGTAACAGAGCAAGCAGCAGATAAAACCTGGGAAGGGTACCCTGGATTTTGACTCTGTTCTGGTGTGTGATCTGGCAATGCTGTGAGCTTTAAAAGTCACAGCAAATCACAAGTCTGCAAACTTAAGGCCCCCCACTGAAAAGAGCCACCTCAGGTTGCTGTATTTCAGAGTGAAAAGCATGAAATACATCTTTTCTTCCTTTGTTGATCAAAGCCTACTTTTAAATAGTAGCAGTTTTGCACTTTACGTAACCATTTCCTTCCATGCTTAGCTTTCCAGAATCTGACAGAAATGTTTCCTGCTGGTACAGTTAACTTGCTGATAACTTACTGCTGTTTATTTACAAACACAATGTTCAGGCATCCTTTTTTGTACCCTTCCCCCCCCCTCCAACCACCACCAGCCCCCGCCTTTCTTTTTCTGGAGGGTGTTTTTGCCACATGCAGCCCTGTCCTCACACAACCTTCCTGCGAGCAGCGCTGCCAGCTTGGGTGGGCTACCAAGGAAACACCGAGAATTTGTTGGACTTGAAAAGAAAGCAAACAAACTGTGAATTTGTTGGAGGCTACAGGTGGTTTTGATCGGCTGAGCGGAGTCTGTGCCGGAAATATTACGGCTCCTGATCCTCCCAGGGGACTTCACCAGACGGGGCTCTACAGTCACGCTGATGACTCATGGGCAGAAACTCACCTCGGAGTGAGCGGCAGCGAGGAAAAAGTGACCAAGCCAAAAATGACTCACAGGGAAAACGAAGCCTCCAGAGCAGCGCTGCTCTGACAGTCTGCTAACACACTTAACTCTAGCAGCTGTCACTACAGTCAGCGATGCGACTGGTTGCGTAACTGGTGGGAAAGTAAATCTAGATATAGCTGTAAACCTGTGGCGGCATAGCCAAAAACTCAGCAGCCTCTAGGACTTGCTGTCTGGTAGTTTTGGTGTAGAAAGTTGGATGGTCAGGGGTAAGCCTTGAGTGGACAGCTAGAGAGAGTTTTATTAGGAGCTTAAAACACAGTAAAATTTTCAGCTAAGCAAAGCAGCTTTTGGGAAGGTGTGATGTTGAATGGAGAAATCATACCACAATGATCTTTCTGCATTCTTATACTTGTTAACAGTAATCTGTTAAGATGAACTAAAGGCTTGAGACTGCAAAACCCACATGAGAATACATGAAAAAAATACACCAGAAACGTGCTCAGCATTTTCATCTTCAGGATGTGTCCTGAAAGATAGAAGTCCCAAATGCTGTGACTTCTTGAAACCTTCATGATCTGTTCTAAGCTACATAAAGTAAATTTCCCAATAGTACAACTATCTATCTGGATAGATTCAAGGGTTTAACTTTGGACATGTGCAGTATGAATTTGAAAACAGTTCTCTGCAAAGAGGATACTCTTTCTTTGTATAAAACATCAGCTGCTGGTCACATCTCTTCCTCTGGAATCAGCAGCTGGAAAATATTAGATGAGTCACAAGAATCTGAGAGTTCTGAAAAGCAGCACACACCAAGTGACATACAGGGTGAAGGCTTTAAACCCACAGCTTTAGACACCAAGTCAGAGCCTTCAGAGCAGGAGTAGAGTTAAGCTGCTCTGAAATGTTGCAAACTGACTGGTATGTTCAGGCTAAGATACTCAGGCAGTATCAAGAATGACAAGGTAGAAATGAAAATACAAAAAGCATGAGCATCCTTTTTTGGATTTTTTTCTTCCCCCGAGCAGTGCTGATTTTGCAGTTACTCTGCTTCCTGAGATAATTTGCACCAGCCTACACATCACTTTGAGCTCTGGCCGTGCCCTGACAGAGAGATGGTAGCTCTGGATGCACTTACAAAATAGTTCAGATGGATAGGTGTAGGCAGGTGGGATTGTCAGTATACTAGTAGGATACCTGAAGATTTTAGGTTATGTTTATTTACCCATTAAACTGTAAATGCAGGATGTATTTTCTTCTCTTTTTTTTTTTTCTTTTTTTCTTCACTGTAGCATAAGTATGCAGCTTCTGAGTATCCAAACACTAGACTCTTTCTTCAGGACAATCTAAACTACAGTGTCTCTGCTACTTTACCATGTCCCCCTACTTAGCCTGGGACTAGAGACACAGGGTCTAACTGTGGTGGTGATTGCCTGAACTTTGCCAGGCATGTCCATAGGCAGAAGTAGTGCCCGGCCCTTGAGGACCAAGCTGATCTCCCCACAGCAGGTCAAGAGTCTCATATCCTGCTTTATCTTTTTCCAGAGGGGCTGCCATCCTTGCCCCCTCTCCTGCAGCTCCTCACTCACAAAATGTGGTGAAAAAAAATGACTGTCTTGTAAAGTTAGGTTTGGTTCCTGCATGTTTTCTACAGGGCATTTCAGAACTCTGCTTCTGTAAAGGAAAATCGTTACTGCAAACTGGAATGTGATACTCATGTTTTCTCTTTGCAAATCTCCCATCTCTGAAGCTTTAGCTCAGACAGGCACAGTGTCTGAATTTCTTATTTTTTCATAATTTCTTACTGTATTTCTCTCCATCTTTCTTTCTTTTTCTTTTCCTCCTGGTCTTTCCTTTCTCTGCACTAGAGTGTAGCTTACCCCTCTGTATGCAGTCCATATGCGTTCCTTTAATTCTGTATCTACACCAGAACTCAAAGTTAACCTAGAAAACAGGGATGTGAGGGGCCACAAAAAGGGGTATCATGCACATAGGTCAGAGCCCTCTTGAACTCAGTCTGGAGTAAGTGAATGGAAAATGCAAGTCTTGTGTGAATAGCTTTGGAAATGTGTGAGGCCTCACTGCTTTTGTCAGGGAAGCTTTTAGGGAGCTATACAAGGACAGAAATTCCTGATTCTAGATTATCATTACTTCATGATAGGATCATCTGGCTTTGAATTACAGGTAGTACACATAGTAACAGAGCCAACATGTTCTAAAAGATGAACATTGATAGCCTCTCCCCTGGCCACTCCCTGAGGACATTCCTAGTCTTCCACTTTTGAGGGTATTTCCCAAATATCTAGGTATTACCACAACCCCTTTTATGACACTGAAATCTATCTTGCTCTACCCCTACAAAATGCAGTTCTTTAGCTTCACTTTGAAATAAACCAGCTTGTTTCTTTGAGTCACAGCCCATCAGCCACATTCTCTGCCATCTCTCAGACCACGTTTGCTGCTTTCCCTGGAGTCTTGCCAAAGTGCACCCATCCTCTCTGAGCTTGGGTGCCCAAGGAGGATGTCTTATTGCAGCTGTAGCCTTGCCAATGCTGAGTAGTGCTAAACTATTATCTCACTTGGCTTGCTGATTGTACTCCAGGTTATTCCAATATTACATCTGCTTTTTTATTCACAGGAACATGAGACTGTTGAGACAGATCTGGACTAATTTAATTCTATTAAATTTGGGGTTTGTGTTTGAATTTTTGTTATGGAATTTTTCCTTTTGTAATTGGGTAATGCAGCTTAAATAGTGAAAATTAAATTGGAATCTGATATTAAAATAATATTGATTTAAAAATTTGCTCTTCTTTTTCCTATGTTTTATATGCATATATACAGAATTTAGCTAACCTCCACTGAACAAAAATATTAATATGAATCAGGTTTTCTAATACACCTCCTCAGGGCCCTGTTGGTGGTACAAACTTTAAGATGTAAGGATTGTTTTCTTCATTTGGTAATTAACAATTAACCTTTTTTAGTATCAGAATTTAATACATATAATAATACATATAATGCATAATAATGATAACACATGCTGTTCTACACTACTTTTCACTTAAAATGTGATGCTCACTGGTAACATGTTAGTTCCTAATTAGTGATTTTATCTGTGTAGTTTAAAATGCTTTGTGAAAACAAGTATCTGTTACTATTTTGATTTTGTAGAATTCATCTTTGGGGTATTGTTTCTTTTTTGATTTGCTGAGGGATAAATACTGATTTGCTAGATACTCCATCCTATATTAGTACACAGTTGGCAGTCAGAACCAGTGCTTCCTGCATCAATGTACTTGACCATTGTGCTTTAAAAATACTCCCACTAGCCTTTCTATTGCACAAACGATTATTTAATGAGATGGATAAAAAGGTGGCATGCCATGGTGTTCTACAACAAATGTCTGTGAGACGCATTCTCTTTTTTCCCCCCAATACTTTTAATCAGCTTTCCAGACACAGAAAGCCTTCCTGCCAACCTGGGAAGCACCGACCTCTTCCATTCCCCAGCTCTCTACATCAGCTTTTGTCCTGCTGATTCTCAGATCCAGCTCAAGGGTCTCTTTCTCACAGACGAAATTAAATGCTGCTACCCCAAAGATGAGAACAGTAAAACTTCCACCTTTCCTCTTAAAGTAGCAAAGTTTTGTTGTGCCATGGCTGCATCAAGTGCGCAGCTGAGAGAGGTTCCCAGGCCCTTCCCCAGGCAAATCCCAGTGTGGGCAGAGGACACAGCTCACCCCAATACCCCATCTGCATGAGTGGGTAGAGTACATATACCAGACAGGAGCAAATGTGATGCATGCATGTCTTAGACTGCCACAGTGTGCAGTTTCTTCAAAACACATCTAATAATGATGATTCACGGAGCACAGCAGGAAATATATCTGTTAACTCCAGGAGGCTCTCCTTAAAACACCCCTACCTTTTTTTCTTTTTTTCAAATGTAGTCACTATAACTCCTTCCCTTTTGCTGATGCTGGTGCTATACACGTGCCATAGCCACTGTTGCTGATGCAAAAGTGTATGCCATCTTTGCTTATTCAGGAAGCCACTATTAATGATAATGTATATGAAATCATTTTTTAGTCTCTAGAATGCTAATATATTAGAAGTTGTTTTATCCAGTAAGGTGTCCTTTGTGTTTGTTATTAGCAAAAAGGCCTGTTTATGGTATTCAGAAATGGTTTATCAGTTTTTGTAATTTCATCGAACACCCTAATCCACAAATCATTGCCTTGTTGCTATGAAGATTAAAAATCAGTACCAAATGTGAAGCAATCATTATCCCAAAAGCTGGAAGTTTCAGAGGACTGTGATCCTTTCAAATATTTCAGATTTAAAAGCTTTTCTTATGGTGCAAGTTTAAATGCATTACTAACAATAGAATTGTGATCTAAAAGCCTTTTAATAATCTCTCATATCTGTTTTTGAAATGGGTCATTTACTTCCCAAAGCTAGTAGACCACAGGTTAAAAATTAATATCAACTAGTCAATTAGACTTTGCTCTGTTAACTGTTTGTCTTCACTTACATGCATATAGATGTATGCATATAGATACAATATTTGTATGAATATATGCATACTACAGATAGATAAAACTTTCTGACCAGAGTTAGCTCTAGCCCAAGTACACTGCTGTCTGTTGTGTTTCCTACAGAGATCAGTAGCTGTTTTAATCAGATACTGTATGTGCATCGTCAGTTTTCTGTGATACAACCAAAATAATTGATCCAAACTCAATCCCTGTGTAAATTCACTTCATGGGATAAACAGTCAGGGCAGATGGAATTGTGCTCATTTGGTTTCGTGACTGGAAAATTTCAGGGGCAGACTTACATCTGGCATTAATTGGTAGATCACTGCTTGTGTTTTTTAAAAAATGGCACTGTATTTGTCTTCTACTCTATAAGGAAACCAATGTATGCTCTAAAACTTGGAAATTCATGCGTTATTTTTCCGCCAATAACACACTTTTAAGAGAGGACTGTAAAACATTTTTTTTAAACTGTATTACACACACTAGGAAAATGACCTTTTAATTAAGTTTATCAGAGAAAAAATAAACTTGTTTGTTTGTTTGTTTGCCATGCACAACCGCACAGCATCTTCCTGGGATTATAAAAATGGCATCAAGTGTCACATCTGACCCAACCTCGCATCAGTCTTGAAAACAAAGTATATGACTACCATTGTCCAGCAAGATATCATTTCCTAGATCCAGGTCTGCCATTCAGGTTACCTTAATAGCTGCTGATTAGCATAGCTACCAAAGGAATCACCTTTTACTTCACCACTTGTTCCTGAAACAAACACCAGAAGTCAGATAAAGAACAGGTGTGAACAAACAGAAAATGAGACCTCCCTTTATTGTAATAAGGAAACAGAGACATCACA
This sequence comes from Xenops minutus, assembly GCA_035221455.1. Classification (NCBI taxonomy): domain Eukaryota; kingdom Metazoa; phylum Chordata; class Aves; order Passeriformes; family Furnariidae; genus Xenops; species Xenops minutus. The sequence goes on along the minus strand of JAWWEE010000085.1, from coordinate 13,493,366 downwards.
GCTACCCTTAGAGCTTGCATATTTATTGAACAAATCCTACTAAAATAGCTAAAATACATTGGGTACTTGTAGTGCATTATTAAAGATCACATTGTTACAAAAGCCTGCATTTTCAGCAGTACACAACTGCAACTATACATAAATGCCACAACTGCTGAATATTACTTCTTGCTCTATATACAGCACAACAGACGTATCTAATCTATTGGAAAATAAAATGTACAAGGAAAGGGATACAGAAGGTGGGGAAAGGAAAGAAATCTAGGAAGTGCAGTGCATGCATTGGTATTTAACAGTCAGAAGCTAAGACAGTTCAGAACAAGGCCTGCCCTGTAAAAGGAAGAGCTAAAAGACAGAATTATATAAAAAATTAAGGTGGGCTTTCAGACTGTGTCTAACACAACAACACTCCATGAGTAGATGATACTGCTTAGTTTTGTGGTTTGTGTTATTTTGTATTGATAGTAGTCTGGGAGCAAGAACAAAAATGTAAAGTCCACATGTTGACAGGACTGTGGAAATGTACTCTTTCCCCTTTAGGACTTCTCCTCCCAGAAATTTGCTGTATTTTTCTTACTATATCCCCTATTTTATGGATTTGAAGAGGACATTAAAACTTGTCCCTTCTTTTAAAAAGGCTTGTAAGAAAAAAGACAAAAATCAAGAGATTTTGAGAAGTTGGTGGAAAATTATTGCTCATCTTTCTCCATAAGGTGGATAGGAGTCAGAAAGGAGATTCTATGTAAATTACAGTTTTGTGATTGCTCCCACTATAACTGCATGTTTGTGAGTGGACACTGATAGGGAATCAGTTCCTCACTTGTACACTATAAGTAGTTACTCACCTACAGCACTGAATAAGAAAGCCACACTGAAGACACAAGTAAACAAGTCAGTCCAGTCTAAAGAACAACATTCAGAAAAACAAAGTACCAACACCTTCTCAGAACATGGAAATAAAAAATAACTCCATCAGAGCTACCTTGCCAAGGAGCATATTTAAAGTCCAAAATAGCACCATTCATCAGTGTCTCAAATCCCGTGGCAGCATCACGATCACTTACCACAAGGAAACCATGAGTTTCATACTACTTCTATACATCAAAAGAGTACATGGATAAAATATAGAGATATACAGACAATTGATGAAAATAAACTACTAGGCTTATTACATCTAAATGAAAAAAAAGGGGGACTCTCAGCCTCTGCAAGAAGCAGTTCAGGTTGGTGGAAATGGAGAGAGCTGTTTACCAGTTGCATGTAAGCTGTGGAGTTTGAGTAGTGGAAGACATTGCTGTGGTAGAACCAGGCCTGAGGGCCCACCTGTAATGTTTGTAAACATGGATTCACAGTGTGAAATTCTGAGAGCTTTCGCTTGAGTTAGAATGTTAAAAACTAGTTTTTTTATGGTACACGTTTGTCCACTGTTATTCTCTAAAGCAAGGCTCAGAGTCCCATAGTTTCTTCTTACACTTGATGATTTACACAGAAACAATCCCCAATATATGACACCATGACCTCATCAAACCCATACACCATATGTAATACGAATGGAGAAATAATGTTTAATAAGAGTAGAGGTAATTAATTTTGGTGAAATGGTGTCCATAGCCATCTGCTGGGACCAGGCACTCCCCTCCCGCCTCACTTTTCTTGCGATTTACTTCCTTCGAGATGGGGAGATTTCCCTGCAGAGAAGAAAAAATGGTATTAGCTGTGCTTCATGGAAGTCACTTTGGTGGCGTCCTGCCTTCTCCTCTCCTAAGGTTTCCATAATTTCCTAGCTCCTGTTCATAAGTAAACATCTACCAAACATGACCGAACCACCTATAAATACTAATGCTATGGAGGGCAAAGTATTGTCTGAAAACCAGGCAATTCTTGCAGCATCTGAGAAAGACATGTCACTTGAGCATGAATGAGTGCGTCCTAGCAGCCAAAATGCAAGAGCTGAGCCAGCAAGCAGCCTCCACTGCTGAAGTGAGGAACTTGGACATCTGCTGCAAGTGGGGATGCCCCATCCATCCAAGAGAAGTCACAGGGGAAGAAGCTGTGGAGTGACAACCCCTTCTTGCAGCTCGTCCTTAGGCTACTCCTCAGAATGATTTTTCACACTTTTGTCCAACCAAGCAATTTCTTTGCCCTTGGCAACAGCTGGGACATCTTAGGTCCAACTTGCACCAGCAGGTGCTGTGTGTGCAGTTCTGGCACAGAACTGCAGCTGAAAAGGAGCAATTACCTGTCCTGCACATGTGAAGCACAGAAGGCAGACACTGTGCCTCAGTACCATGAATTCAAAACCCAGGGCCATGAATTGACAGATGGCAGGCACCAAGCTTGTTTGGAAATATGGCTCCGTACCAACTTGAGTAACCAAAACCCTAATGTGAATGGTATTATCTACCCATAAATTCTTTTGTTTGCTTATCTTTTTTTTTTAAACCTCAAGTTCCATTTTATGGATCCACTTGGCCTACCACATGAAAGTGCATCTTAGCATTTGATCTTTTTACAGCTTAGACCACTCATCACTAAAATCCTTACTGCTTAAGCAGCTAACACACACTAATAAGTCCCTTCCCCATATTACTCCACTGAAAAGAGCACACTAAAGACACTGTAGCGTGTTTTTGTTCTGGACAGGTAAGGACATGGTGTGCCAGCTGCCTCAGATAGACCTTTCTTAACCAAACATATTAATTGTGCCTATTCAGGTAAAGCATTTTTATATATATTTCAATTTAAGCCTCAGAATGAAGCCTAAAGGCTTTGCGTGTGTCTAAAGCGTATTGATGAGGCTATGCCACTATGGGATCTGAAACAAAAAGAATTTGTCTAGCTAGTAATATATTTCAAGCTATGGGGAAAAAAAAACCCTGTGTTTTTTGTATTTAAGAGATTAGAATTGTAAACATGTTTTATGGCTCAGATAGCCTAGGACATGTCTGTCACATAAGCAGAAGGTTTAGGAAATTAAAGTTGTCTTCTCTGAGTTCATTTTTTTCTGATCTGAGAGTTGTGACTTTATGAATTAGAAATTAAACACGTGGCAGTTTCACAACTATCAATAAAGTGCAATTTTCAGAAATTTTCCTTTTCTGGCTCTTCAAAGCCAGAATTTTCACTGCAATGTCCATGCTTGCTACACTTATTGTACTGGGAATCAAGTCAACCCATGGTTCTCCCACTGTCTTTACCACAGTTTACAGGATAAAATCTGCATTTACGTAAATGCACTGCACACAGTCAGGAGCAGTTTTCAGACTGAACACAGAGCAAAGTCCCTTCCTAGAGACAACTGGTGACTTGTTCCTCTGGTGCATTGAGAAATGGAGAAGAAGAGCAGACTTTGGTCAGTACATATGCAGAATGGCTCTGAAAGCCAGGCAAAAATTAGGATTAGAAATATAGCTTTGCTAGAGCCAAACTGAGCATTTGGCAAGAATTTCAAAATGAGAAAATAACATTTAAATGTTAGTGACTGCACAAACATGTTTCCTCACAGGACCCTAGAAAATTCCATCCTCATGATAATATTTTTTTTTTTTTTAAGTATATTTGCTACTTATGTGTTATTACAGGATGCCAGAAGAAAACTAGAAACTTACACATGCAAACAGGCACACCACACAGACCAAAGGTCTGGGCAAATTTCCAAAAGCATTGTGTTGGGCAGTTCCTTTTCAGCTGTGAAAACAATCTCAGTCCTGAAATTCTGCCATACAATCATGAGATAAAAAGTCCCATATGACCCTCCTAGGTCTGGAAATAAATTGCCTTTAAGAACTGTATCCTTTTATATTTGTTGGTTGCATGAAAATTCAAACAACAACAACAAAAAAACTCCATAAAACAAAACACCAACACTTTTATCTCCAATAGCAGTTTTTAAAAAATCTTTTAATATTACTTTATTCTTTCAGCAGTTGAGGCCATTTAGTATGGAGTAGATAAAACTGCTCAGCTGGATAACTGAAAACTTTCTGCAGTTTTCTTGAGCCATTCATCCTAATTAATTTTATAGGACAAATGAAAAAAATTTCCAAAGACACGCAGTTTCTGCTAAAGTTGATACTCTGCTGGAAGCTGGATTGTGTGCAGCTAATATTCAAGTTGCTTTTGAAGGTCAACTGTGAAATAAAATTTGGAGCTAGGTCTAAAAACTGGTCCTGTTATAAGCATATGCCAAATATCTTTTGAAGAATTACATAAGGGCTAGAAAAAAATGCATTGTATTTAAAAAGCTAAAATTCAATAACTGTAATGGGGATATAATTTGTAATACATTTTGATGAGGTGAGAAACTGTTATGCCTTTTGATAAACTTTTATTTTAAGCTATGTACAGCATAAAGTCACAGATATTCATAAATCCTATATAATGCAGCATTATTACTAACTATGCTGCACATAGTTACCAGCTTCATTCCTGTGTTTCAGGAGCAACCTTGTTTAATGATGGATGACAGCTTACTAAAAGCTACTAACTTGAAATTTTGAATAAAACCCATCTAGTTAGCACATGGCTGATTCATAAAGTTAGCAAATTCACTTGATATAAATATGACCATATATAGCACATTCATCATACTCTGGCATTGCTATCAGCCTATTCAGCTGAACTTTTGGAATCCTGTGGCTGTTGAAAATGACAGTACTGCCATATATGTTAATTTAAAGACTGGCATGCTGGCACACGAGCCTGCAAATAGCAGACTACAAATAGCCCAGCTCTAAGGTTCCTTTATACAGAAAAAGTGTGGAATGTACAGGATTATCCAGGTGGAATAACAGCAGAGTTTTGTTAAGAGGGAGCTGGAGTCTAGCTAATAACTGAAATTTAATCAAAACAATTTTCCATATGCTCTCTTCTTTACTTACCTACTTGCCTTCTTTTTGAAAGGGACTATGAGAATAAAACATGTACATTCTGTGGTTCTGAGTAACTTCTATACTTTTGCTACTCAAATTTCATATCCAGTTTCACATTTATGAAACCAGCAATGGTAACAGAATTAAAACCTTATGCATCCTGTCTGACAAGCCACATCTTCTGCCTGTATGTTGGGGTACTTCTTGTCAAACTCAGATGAAGCCTGCAATCCTTTGTATGCTTGTTTCTCAAGCCAGGTAAAGCACAAGCAAAAAACTTAAAAGATAAACAACACCATCTAGTTTCTCCTCCTGAATTATCACTGACATTTTCATCTGCATTGCTAGGAGAGAATTGCCCAAATAAACATTCAAAACTCAGATGTCAAGCTTGTAAAATCATGAGACAGCCTTAAGAAATATGAGCTCTTGAAAATTAGTATGTTTCTCCTCCTGGTATGTAGCCAGCACAAGTCCATGTTTTCTGCAAGCCTGAAGGCTAAAAACATAATTTTAAAATGAAAGCTGAAATCCTCAGTTAACTGCCTGGCACAAGGAGCCAAGGCTTTAAGACAAACAGAGCAACATGAGAATCATGATGAAATCATGAGAGCTGGCTACTTTCTCGAAGCAGTCATAAAATAAAAATCCATTGAGTTTCGATGTAATTTTTTCTTTTTAGAAAACTTTCATCTTAGTAAACTGTTTATTATATGAAAGAAATTACATAACTGACATTACCTTTGGAAATCCCCCATCCCCTCGGCTGGTTGGAAAGGTTTTCTGGCTTACCCAAGTCATTAACCTTGGTTGATAAACCTGTAGTGACATAAATATATACAACATCTTACTAAAGGAGAGATTGATTAAATGCAGTGAATTGGTGTTCATGTGAGAGATCACATTACTAAAACTGAGTGTAATGTCAGTTGAACTTGGCCCAGAGACCTACCTGTGTTTAATGCTTAGTACATATTTTTTGTAGCCATGACAACATTTGTCCCAAGAGCATTACAACTCTATTGTTTATGGCAATCTGCAGTTAACAGGCTGTTTAAAAAAAAAAAAAAAGGCACGTAGGATGGATTTTTAAAAAATATCTTAAAAATATTCTTCATAAGTGGTTGTCTGTACTATTAAACTTACTGAGAATATTGTGAGACAACATGCCCATTATCTTCTGACAGAAGTTACTGTCAAAAGGCTTTTTAATGAAGTTCATTACCTTTGCTGATGAATGCTGGAGACAAGCAACACAGCTTTGATAATCCTTTCACTGTGAACTAGAACACATAACTTTCTAAGATCATTGAAAGAGCTATAATTCTATGTTAGCACCCTGTATTTTGCATTTTAAAAAATTCCAGTAAATTGTAAAATGCATACAATAGAATAGCTGGCAGCAGGATTTAATGTCTATAGGAAAATTTTCCTGTGGAAAATGGGTAAGATCCAAAGCTGTCCACTGACTACAGTGGGAGGTTAGAGTGAATAAATGCCAAGCTAATGCACCTCAACTTCGGGATGAAGAACAGTGCATCCTTCATCTTGGTCTCCTGAAACACTGAAGTGGTCAGGTTCTAGTTGCATACAATGCTTAGGCTCTTAAATTTATTTTCCTTCTGGGTCTTCCTTGTGGGCCCTTGATGTTTGGTGAATTGAACCCTTTCTGCACAATACCTGGATGTCAGACTGTCAGTGTTTTGAGCTGGTTATTAAAAATTACACCAATTCAAATTTGTTTGTACTTTGGGCATCAAAACTTTTATCGTCACTTAAATAACTGGTGGACCAGTTTTACCTGCTTACTCCTGTACATGTATTGAAACATAAGGAATGTTTTTATTCCTTTGGAAGTGCATGCTGACTATAAGTTGTCACAACTAGACTAGTTGTAGCTGGGAGAAATATTCAGAAGATTATTTAAATCATCTTTCCAACAGAAAACTCTGAATTGTACTATAGCACAGGAAACCGAGGAGGGAAATTTAAAACACACAGCCCAAGGCAGTGTGTTTTCATACACTCTCCCATGATTTTCTGCAGTACAACCACAGTGCTTTCTGCTGACTAAAGGAACAGACTTAATTTCGTACCTTAGATCTCAGAAAGGCCAATTAAACTCTCTGGGTATGTCTGACATGAAATAATTAACACATAGCACAGGGCACTCTGTGAATTCATCAGTTAATGTTCACACTGAATATTTGAAACACTTGAATGAAAGATACCAAGTAACCTCTGAGCTCTTCTGTTGCCATTTATAGTCGCTGATTGCCCATTCTGCAAATATGTCTTGATTTAATTGTGCAGTCACATTTTTTTGTGTGAAAACTCATGATGGGAAATAGTAATAGGAATTCAGCTCTACCACAGGACATGCATATTCAAACCAGCAAAATATACAAAACTGTATATAGGAGGACAGACTAAGTATCAGAATACAGTATTAGTCATTATGATATGACCTTCTATATTTTCCATGGAGCCTGAGATGTATTTAGATTAGCCTATAGGCCTTGTTATCCCTATTAATAATTTAATAGGAATAAAATAAGGACTTGAAGGTAAATGACAAAGAAAAGATCCTCAACATAAATTAGCAGAACCTTAGAGGAACTGCAATTTGAGGGTGGATTTTGGGAACTGGGCAGGAGGGAAAAGGTGTCACTTGTAAGATAAACTCACAACTATGCTCCAGAGTTAAAAACCCCAAAACCTACCACCACCAAAAAACACTACACAATCCCCTGCCTACCTCTCAGTAATTTTCTGTGAAGAAAAAAAATCAGTAATGTCCTATTTTCTCAATATTTCTTCAAAACAACTAGAGGGGCCCATATGGGTAGATAATAACCACATGGACCTCTTCCACATGCAGGAATTGTTCTGCTATGAGTGTACCAAAGTCCTGAATGGACAGCCAGAGGACTCTAAGTATCTGACTTGGGAGCAATGCTGAAAGAAAATCATGATTTGTGTCTTGGGTAAGTGAAGGAAGATTCTGGAATGGAAAAATAAAGAAAATATGCTGGTGCAGAAAAGTCCACTTAAAATTTGCAACAACCCACCAGGAGGAAAAAAAAAAAAAGGAAATAAAAAACAAATCATGGGGTGTTGCTGTGCTACATGCTTTATAAATGCAGAAACCACTTAGATGTTCAAATACTGGTAACTAGGGTGTTAGAAAAACACAGCAAGAACATTTAGCCAATTACAGCAGCTCAAAACAACTGATAATGATGTTGCAAGATGAGCTATAGAGAGAGGAGAAAGTGCAAAGCAATACTCCATGGCAGAGTAGGATGTAAGGGTTACAACATTCCAGCTGTTAGCATAAAGCAAACACTTCTGCATAAATGCTTCCATTGATACACACCAAATTTTCATTTCTTAGTATTTCCTGTGTGACTATTATGTGAGTGCAGTCTTGGCTTAAATAACTAAAGTATCCTGATTCAGAACAGAATTACTGAGCTTTAGGATGGACTGAAAACTAAAATTACTGCAAGTCTCCACAATACTTAAGAATCACATTCTGACTCATATTGATGGCCTCAGTATTTGATAATCATTAGTTAAAAAGTTAAGCTAGTGAACTTCATCCATAAATTATCAGAGTGGATCACCCCTAGACATCTGACAGTGTTAGTACTGTTGGAATCCTGCCTTCCTGTCAGAACATGTGTAACACACAACTATTCACTCCCTCTTGGAGAAGTCAGGGCGAAAGAAACTCGCTGATCTAGGAAGAGCTGTCTGAGACTGTTCTACAAAAGCATGCAATTCTGCCTGAATCATTGAGACCTGAAACTTGAAATTGGAAATGATGACCTATGAACAGTATGTTCTCAATTCTGTAGCCTCAAGTCTCTTGAAATGACACAAATAATTAAATTTAGTTTTTTAAAAAAAGCAAAAGTGGAGGAAAATAAAAGCCCAGCCTATGTACCAGTTCTTACAGCATCCAGGCTCCAGAAATGCTTACTGATAGCTTTTTGTTTTCAGAAACAGGATTTCTGGAGTAGTCTTCTTTCCTCCTTTACCCAACAGACTGACAAACACTTTTTGCTATTACAAAGGCTCCTTTTTACCCACATTTCAAAATTTTAATTACTGCTCTTCCACTTTAAGCCATGTCCTCTTATAGGGCAATAGTAGGAGAGCATAATCTTTAGTTCAGCTTTAAAACAGAGACACAAAATAATTTTAACAGAGCTAGACTACAAGATTGGTCACATCAAAACACTAAAATTCATTTCTTGATGTCAACTCTTTATTCCTAGTCACTAAAAGCATCTTTCATACATTCATATAGATCCATGATGAGGGTAAAACCCCCAGATTTACAGCATGGTAAACTTAGTAAAATAAGCATGCTCTTGTTAAGCATTCCTGAAGCTTTCATAGTTAAGAAACAATTGAAAAAGCCTCCAGAATTATTTTTTCTATATTTCCCACCCCTCCCCCCCGGTGGACCCCAGCAGAATTCTTGTCATTAAGCCTCATTCACTGCTTAGAAGTATTCAAGTGCAATCTGGATTTCTTAACTAAAAGTTGATTGAAGAGCAACTGATCTGAGGAAATCAACAACGAACTTTTGAGAAGTTTTAGATAACTATAATATAAAGTAATTTTCTATAGGGAAAAATTAAAGCAAAAAGGAAATGATGACATGTACTCTAGAAATTCCTAATTCCAAATAAAAGGTAATCTCTGGTAATTCTGCAGTAGCCTGCAGGGAAAAAGAAAAAAAAATATTAAAAGACCTTACTATATGCATTAGCAGTCTAATAGCAGACACAGATGACCATGGTGAGGAAAAGAGAACTAAAACTAGAGGTGTGCGTGGAAAAGAAGGAAACAAAGATGTATGTTCTTTCCCTCTGCACCACTAAAACAACACTTGTGCAGCTGTGAGGGCTGAGGGCCTCGTATGTCTGTAGTGCCTAATCCAGAACAGAGAGAGGCCATCCCCCTACACGGTTCTCCTTAGTATGGGCTGCAGAGCCCGAAAGGACTTCAGGTCCTCCTTTCTGTACCTGTATTGCTTTAAAGAAGTTAGTGGATTTTTCACCACCATTGTTCTGTGTTGCAATGGCACGAATCAATGGAATGAAGGCTACTCGAGGAAAAGTTGTAAGTTATGTCCTTTGTGACTGGTCTCAGCATCACTGAAAGTGTCTGGCAGATTTTCTTTCCATAACAGCGGATGTGGTTTCCTTTTGGAAAAATTAAAATATAATTGCATGTGAAGTTTAAACAATTACAACTTTGCCTTTTTTTTTTTTAAAAAAAAAAAAGAAAGAAAAAGAAAAAGGTATCTTAGTGACAAGCTGGTTTGAGCTGTAGATGTACTTTTCCCAGCACATCCTACCAAGCACTTCTCAATTCCCACAAATGCCTCCCACTGCAGTAGAAAGTTCTCTTTGTAACCAACGTCCCACAATCACAATCCAAGTGCATAAACAGGCAATCTTACTGCTACACAGCTCGAACACCAGATGAATAATTTTTTAATTTTTTTATTCTAATGAAAACTTCACTAATTCATTTTAAACAAAACTGGAAGGCATTCTTTTGCTAGAATCAATGCCTTTGCTTCAGTGTTAGTGGTAAACTAATACTCACATCTTCAGTAGCTTATTTTTAACACTGTGAGAGGAACATTATGAAACCATATAATATAAATGTCCACCATGTTCCAAACCTAGCACACAAGCTTTAATACATATAGCAACAGTCAGCTGAATGGTTGCTGCTTCTTAAGAGTTTAGTTGGGTGGCAGTGTGCTCTCAGGCAGTTTTTATTAACTGAACCTTCTGCAGAGGGCAATGACAAGGCCACATCAAGAGTGCTCATCATTACTCCTTATTTCAAAGGCTTCTTGAAGTTTTGATGAACCTCTATTGTACTGACAAAGCTGTACCCATGATCAAAAGGGATAATGCTGTTGTGATAGGGTGACTCTGAAACAGGCTCAGTGAGGAAGCTTTCCCTGCTGACACATCAGAAATCACAACTTGCACAAGTTAAAATGCAAGTTAATTACCTTAGTTCAATTATTTAAAGACTGTGGTTTAGCAGGTGTGGGGGTTGTCAGTTTTGTGAACTTGTTTGCTTTCTTGAGTGGCTGTGCATCTGTTTTAGGTGCAGAGACAGTTATCCCAAATAACCTGGCTTCATGTTTTCAATATACTGTCAGGGCAGCAGGTTTTTCTCATGCCCCTGTTTTCCACATCAGTGCCCTGCACATTAAAAAAATTCAGTGGGGAGAAAAAAAAACCCTACAATTATTTCACTTGGTTAATTCCACAGATAATTTAGATAAGGGGTTTGAGAGAGCTGACAAAGAATTACATGATGATTCTTCACCCAGCTGGGATTGCTCCAAGTGGCTCACATTTTTGGTGAGACTTCACCTGCCATTACAGTGATATGTGGCAGTGTATCAGCAGAACATGGCAGGACAACCATACACCTGAGCTTGTCTTTAACTTCTCTGCATCAGCATTCTCTGATGTCTTTGCCTTTTCATTGGGAAAATATTACTGCTGCTTTTTATTCCTCCCCATCTGATGACTCAAACTCACAACCACATAGAGATGAAAAGGCCTAAATGAGACAAGTATGCTTTTCCTTGCATCCCCCTCTTCACACTGCACATGAATTATAAAGTTTATTCATTAAAGGAGTTTTTGCAGTCCTTGTTCATCACTTCTGCAATTTCTGCCAACTTCACAGAATAGGGTGTCATTTGTGCTTTCCCTACATAAGGAAGCATAAGGAAGTGACCTTGGAGGTAGTTTTTCTAGATTGTAGTGAAAAAAACTTCTCATATAAACCCATCTTCATCCATAATTTTTTTTGTTGTTGTTCCTAAGGCCCCTATTCTTTTGTTTACACTGAAGTGTAGTCTCCTGTCCTGGCCCATCTGTATCAGCTTCTTCAAAGGATTCACTCCTGTCCTACACCATACTATACAGGCTGCATCTTCTATGTATATACTTAGAGGATTCCATGACGTAAAAAAGAAAATTAGTCTGAGGGACTGTGCAAAATCTTCTAAATCATGCTTTTAAGACTAATGGGCTCTACTGCTGCAGAGTATCTTGCTGCAGAAAAGGATAGATAGGCACTTCAGAATTCAGAGAACGCACATTTTTCACATCTCTTACAAGACTACTGGCCTCCAAAACAGGCTGGGGGGCACAATGTTGAGAAGAGCCACAACACAAGTTAATCTGTCTTGCATGTAGAGTCAGCAGACCTCTGCCCAATTTTTCAGCTGGTAAAACGCCCCAACAGAAACTTTAGCTGTCTTCTGGCATATGTGATTGAACGAGGTTAGTTATAGAAAACACTTTCTAATTTTCCTTGGAGAGGAATCCATTCCACACTACCTCAGTATAAAGCAATTTTTAGGCAGAGAGATCGATTAGCACTTTTCTGCACTAGTCAGGATGAATCTAGCTTGTGTGGTACAAGTGCTGTCATGCTGCTTTTTTACTTGATTAATATGCAAAAATCATTGCAAAGAATTGTTAATGTTTACCATGCATACAAAGAATAAGAGAAAAAAAAAATCAAATGGGATATTGCAAACACTGTCACAAATGCTCCTCCAACTTCTGACCGAATTAATGAATTTTACAGATATCCATTACCAGAGTATTGCACTTTGTGGAAGAGAAAGAAATGCATTTAATCAGAACAAAAAATAAGAAATAAATGTATATTATATGGAAAGTTCCATGAAGAAATAAGATGGCTGCAAATTACTTTATTCCTCCAATAAATTTCTGTACATGTACTCTGAATTGCAAAACATCACAGAAATCAAAATAAGCAAATGAGATGTCCAGAAAAACAAATCCAGTATAACCCAGCACCTTTCATTTTTTTTCTGCTGTACAACAGTGGTACTTTTTGTTGTTTTACTCAACATGCAACACACAGAAAAGCAACAGTAACAAGGCTGAGAATTAAAATAGTATTCAAGTTCTCAGTCAATTACATAGGTGTGTGTGATTTGCTCTTCAAATGCAATAAGATAGAGTTCAATTAGTAACTATTTGCATTTACACCTAATGGTAACTGCAGAACAAAATGCATGAACAAATCTCTTGCTATAAAGTCAGGTGAACACACAGCATGGCAGCAAAACGCTGGACCAAAGGCTGCACAGTTAAGTTTTTGAGTAGTTTCATACTCAACATTGAGAAATCACTTGACCAACAGAGGAGGAAGGAAAAGAGTATGGACACAGGCTGACCAAAATGTCCCTTTAGTCCATCGCCTCACCGCATTGAGTCTTGATCTTAATGGAAAGACCAGCAAGAACAGTGGCCATTAGGGAAACCTGAAGAAAGAGTAAGAAAAAAGACCAGAATCATGTTTCTCCTGTGTGCCCTCTCAGATCTAGCCTTCCAGTTTTGAGATACACAAAATGTGTACACCAAGCAGACTGACTGGAAGTGTTTCTTCTTTTAATTTCCTATACATTTTCTAAATAAATGTCCTGAATACTGCAGCTAACAGAAGATTCAATAGACTGTTTTGGACTGAAACTGTATTTCTCACACATACATACCAAAAAGATGACCAACAATCCAGCAAGAAATGCTGTTCCCTGAGTGGTGGGAAGCTTGCTGCCTCTGCTTTCCTGCAGAGCCCAGCCGCAGAAGCCTTTCCCACCATGAGATGCCAGCCCCTTGCCCAAGCAGCATGTTTCTGGCAAGCATTAAGAGCCCCAGCAGTACTCTTGGAAATGGGAGAGAGAACCACGTTGTACAGCCAGCACTTACCTCATTAAAAGGGATGTAATGCCCACAGATGATTGTAACAGGTGCTTGAAAGCATTATGGCACAATTACCTGAAGTCTCCATATTACCAGCCTCTAGCATCATCTAATGGAGTTAAGTGCTTCTCCAGATACAAAACTACAAAGTTTATCATGTGTGTACTGTAGGCTGAAAGTGAAAAAATATCTGTGGATTCTGGGACTCATCTAAGGAGACACACAGGAAAAGAACTGCTGCTGCCAAGTATTCTTTCTGGGGTTTTGTCCATGTTGTCTTATATAATTACTTGGCTGAGAAATTAAGGGTAAGGACTCATACTAATATTTCCATAGGATTTTCTTTTGCCAGCAGGAATAAAGTTATGTAAACTCATATTCCTGAATGATGGAGATTTATCACAGATACAGTCATGTTAAAACAAAGAAAGAAGATTTGCTCTTCTCTAACCTGACCTCTCTGAGTAGCTCTGTGGTGTCAGTGTGTGCCTTCTAAACATCAGTGCTGGAAGAGTTCAGGAGTTCTTTCTGATCATGTATATATTAAACCTTAAAGCTTATAACACCTCCACTGAGAACACACAAATTTCCTGTACGTTTTTTCAACTTGGTCCCACATAAGTACACTAAGCTAGTAGGCAGACAATCAGGTTAGTGTTAACAAAATTAATCCAGAGGCACTTCTTCCTGCAGGATGAGAAAATACTACTTATTCTGAGGGTGCTTTTTTTTTTTTTTTTCCAAAATGCAGTATTTGCAGAAGGAAACATCAAGAATCCTCCCAACAACATGCACATGGAGATTCATTCAATAGTGCTACCATGAATTTACCAGACCAGAAGTCCAAGCTGGATTGTATGTAGCATTCAAACAATGATTCATACTATTATTCTACATCAAACACTTGAAAAGAACATTTTTGCAGCTTTCCAGGTTGTGCCCTCAACCAATATGGTTTAATGAGGTGAAAACATATTTGAAATAAAACCAAAATACAAATACTTAAAAATATTTTTATTAAAATATCCTGGTGGTCTTAGATCCCAAGTCTTAAATATAAATGTCATAACTCCTGTGTTACAAGGTATATATTAATTCTTATTTCTGACTTCTCAAGATTTCAGCCTTTGAGAAAAAAGTTTGGTAAAGCTTTGTCCTGGACCTAGTATAACATAAACCTCCCATTCCATGTGTCATCACAGTTCTGTTCAGATAAAGTATGCTGAGGTATAGTTACAAAATTTTAGCACTCAGAGCATGAATGTTTGTGACTGACTAGAAACACATATATACAAAGTATTTATCTTTTCATGTGCATTTGAGCTGTACCACAGAAACATCCACACTATCTATATCTTTGGGCAAAATTTACCTTTTCTTTTCTTTTTTTTTTTTTTTTTTAAACCCCGCTTTTCTATTCATAATCTAGTAAAATTTTGTTTTCTGCTCAGCTGAACAGGTGACTTGATAGAAGTATTGCCAAAATGAGTTTGTACTTCTGCTTATAAATTTTGTAAGCTGGAAAGGCTTCTCCCTAAGTTTTCAGCAATCAAGTAACATTGACCACAACTGTACACAATGTAATCATCATGCCCCATATGTAAGCATAATAAAAAAGCACAATATACACATTCAGATGGCCAAAAGTGCCTTCACCCCTCACAATTACTTTTCTCCACCAAATTCTGCCCATGCTGCACACGAACAGAAGAGGATCTGATGTAGCCCTACAGGTCTTATGCAGCTCTTAACTACCATAAAGGATATTGCAGTTCCAGTGCCAGGCTTGGTAATAAATGACAAAGTATGAGTTTTCTCATGCCAAACCAAGGGCTCCATTTGTCCAGTGTATGCCTAGTATCTTGCTCTTTTTTGTTGGTTTTTTTTTTTCCTTTTCCCTCAGAGCATATAAAAAGTTCCAAATAATGCCTCTTCCAGACCAATTCTAGACTCTATTCTCCACAAATAACCCTGCAGTTATGAAGAGCTGTTCCAACCAAGCTGGTCTTTTTACAGGCACAGAAAATCACAGAATGTGTAAAGACTTCTGCATATAACTACCTGGAAAAAAGGTTTGTAATGGCTAAACTGGGATGAAATCTTAAACATAGACTTTGTTTCACAAATACCTTCACTTAACTGAAATGATACTGTAAATTTCCCAATAAACACACACACAAAGAAATTAATGGGATGGTGATTCTTTTCTCTTCAACCAAATGCAGACTTGTCATTTCTCTCTCTGACTTAATGAAGAAGAGCTTTTATCCCAAATGTTTTCACTCTGAAAAGTCATTATCCCATACTTCCCCTTTTTCCCCAAGTAAGACTGTAAAATGCAGAGAATGTAAATTACAAAATAACCTTAGAACAGATGCAGGTCAGGCAAGGATACACTACAGGAAGCATTCAGCCCAAATGACCTACTTCTGGGGCCTTTTTGCTTTGGGATGACACAGCTACACTGTACAACACCTAACCTAGAGATTCCACATCATCAGTGACCATGAAAAGAAGTCATCCAATTGTGGTAAGTCAGACATAAATTAGTGATCTTCTCTAGATTATCTTTTGTTCATTTGCAGGTAGGTCAAAATTAAATTACTAAGGATCTGTTTACTGATACACATTTTTGTTAGTGTTGTTAGTTTAAACTCCTTACCACCTGCAACTGCAAACTCTCAGAAGTGAACCTGAAATCCAGAAATGAACTGCAGTGAGAGAGGAAAGGGGCACATCTGAGTGCTTTGGAAACAAACAAACAGATCTCTTTGCCAAGTGTCTAAACTGATGGTATGATTTCTTTTTTAAAAAAAAAACCAAACATTTACCATAACCCAGCAAAAACCCACCACAATTAACAACTCTTCCCTGGTTTTGCTAAGAGCCTTCTTTGATGTCACTGAAAAAAAAGAAATGAGATTTTCTTGCTCTCTGACAAGTTCCTTTATTTCAATGATTGGGTCGCTTGGGGCAGAAAAAAATTTAAAAACAATTCTTTTTTCTTCTTTTTTAGTTAGAACCATTTTCCCCCCTTAACTAGTGATAGAATTTTTAGTTGATATCTTATGACACTCAACAATTCCCATGAAGGTGGTATAGAGAAATTCTAGCATTTCTGCTGAAAATAACACTTAAATCATCTCAGGATTTCATACATTGCACAAAAATATAAAAGACTTCTTCCGCCTTCAGGTAGACACTTAAGGAAATATATTATGCACAAGTAAGGACAGATCCTCAAATGGCAGGTGTTCTTCTGTAAGATGGCTCAATAGGTCCATGAGTTCAAATTATAAGAAAAAAAGAAAGTACACTCTTCTGCCTTTCTATTTATCTTTAAATTGATTGTGTTATTATTACACAACTCCAAGAAAGGTTGATTAATTAATCAGGTATAAGGAAATTCTAATTCCAAGTCTAGAAAAAGGAGAAGCAACATTGGAAACTAGTCTGTTAAATTATTTGCTTTTACTTGTAAACTGTTTAAGAAACATTTTATGAAAAAGGAACTTTAAGAAACCAGGAGGGTAAGACAGCAAAGTTAAACCAAGGATTCATTTGTTCTCACTTAACAAGCTTATTCTAGTCCAGTTTTACTGTAAGCTTAACTAAATAACTAAGGAACTTTCAGTTTAGCAAAGGAATAAGCAGGCCACTTCCCCCCATATTTTAAGGTTTGTCTCAGGCTCGTGAAATGCAACAGCTAAATTTTCACTGACCAGTGAGAGCAGAATAGAGCCTTTGCATATGCTGTGATAGTAAAAACAAAGTCAGCACCTTTGCCATCATGTCTTTCAGTGTACAAAGTGTGGATATGTAAAGAAGAATTTTTCCTGCAAATTAGAGTGGCTAGGGAGATATTTGCAATTAATACAAAAAATATGCCAAAGACAAGTATGTCAAGTACCGCAGGAAAAGTATGTCACTGGTCTGGCTTAGAATTGCATTCAGTGTTAGTGTGCCAGAAGCGAAAAAAAAAGGAAAAAGGGATGGTGATAGGAGAAGAGATTCTGCCAAATATCGCATCTTAAGCAGCCTTTCAAGTTGGGGCAAAACCTAATCTTTCTTACATTCTAATTCTGACCACAAACAAACAAACAAACAAACAAACAAAAAGAAGTTGAACTAAACCTTTTCATAACAAATAAACTTTTCAAAATAGTTAAATGAGATTTTTTTCTTTTTTTAATATTATGCTGGAAAACAAACAGTAGAACTAGACAGGTGGGTAACAACATTTTATTTTCTACATTTGGATAGCTCTAAGTTGTGTTTCATATTCTGGCCCAAAGACTGGCTTTACAAAACTGATTTCATCAACTACTACAAGAACCTTGCTAGATTTATAGAACCATCTGCTGGTAAAAATCAGTGGCTATTTTATGCCTAACTAAACTTAAAATAATCTTTTGTTCCATAGATAGGCATATATTGCACATAGCAGCCTGCACAGCATCTAAAAATGTGGGCTGATTGTCACCTTGGTGTTGGTAGGAAAACAGTTGTCTTATCCAATATTCCACAGTTGTGTGAACAACATGTATTTTAACATGACTTCTATTCACAGTTTAAGTGAATCATTTCCCTTTTAATTCCCCACCCCCATCTATTCATTTATACACAGATGAGCAAAGCACTTTGATGAAAGTAGGTTCCAGAACAGACTAAAACTCCAGAATTTGCAAGTTTATTTTTGCAGAGAGAAATTATTTAAAACAAGGAGCCAAAAACAAAAACAAAGCCTTTATAACAGAGTATGTATTTGCTTATTTTAATAATCCTTTGATCATTCCCCCTCCCTCCAAATCAAAACAACCCCAACACCAGACAAGATAATCTTAATGCAAGAACAAGGCAAGGATATTAATGCAATTAATTTAACCCAATCTTAATACGAGTATGTCCCTGAGAACCTCACACTTTGGAAAATATTCTGTGCTCAAGTACAGCCTATGTAATTCTACTTTAAGCATTTCTCCATACAAATTAACAGGTATTTGACCATGATATTATCATGTAGCAGCCAAAATACATCATATTTATGTCAGTACATGTACTGAGATATGCTTCAAGTGAAAGCTGCATCTTCAAACAAGAATTCTGCATTATAACAAATCATCTAAACTAAATCTATCTATTTTGAGTTCTTTTTCTGCAGAAGAAAAAACCATTACCTTTGCACTGCTGATGCTGAGACAGTCCTTTTCAGAGAATACCATATCTAGCTGTATAATGTTTCTTCCTTAAAGCTAGGTGTTTGTCAGCAGTAGTATCTTAGAGTACAACAAATGGGCTGTAATCACTAAATATATTAACACAATTCGCACTGAAGGAAATGGGTTATTGTTCAGTAAATACATTCCAAGCAAGTGCCTGTAAGTTCAGTCAGGTTTGAGGCCTAGCCACTTTTTCTGGAATAGAACTGTGCCACAAAGAAAGGTTAACCTTCTGAAAACAGTACCAAGTAAGAAAATTTAGTTTTCATCTTATATACTTCCCTGACAGACTAATATTAAATCTGCCTCATTTACTAAGTGCAATGACCTACTTATTTCTTTTTGGGATGAAGGTTTCAGGGTTGACATTATTGGATATTGTTTTGTCTGCATGTATTGCTGTGTGTTTTATGATGTGTATTTTTCATGGTAACCTAAACATTTCTTGTTTCAATTAAATAAGCTTTACTGGACAAAGAGGGATTTCAGATTTTTATTAAAAAAAAAAAATGCAAGAAAATAAAAGATCCAGCATAAGGAGGTTTTCAGAGTACATCAGTTATTGTATGGCAAATCCCCATAGCCTCAAAAAGTATGCCTTAAAAGGGTCATATTTATAAATGAGTATCTGGAACAGGGAAATAAGGTTTATATTTATAAAAAAAGAAATACCGATTCTTTGCTAAAGCAACTGATTCTTACCATTTTTAGATTCTGTTAAGTCTTGGAATTGCAGTTTCTCTCAAGTAGCACAAGGAGAACAATCTGAAAACAATTTAAAAAAAATTAAAAATGAAAAAAAAAAAGAGTAACTCCAACTGTCGCAATATTTAATAGCTATTTTTTTGTCAGTCTAACAGCAGGTGTGCCAAGTATTAACTTTAGTGGTTAAGATTAAAGTCATGCAAATTATTCTAACCACACAAATGCTTATATATCATGCACCTCTGCACTTCAGTGGTCTGTACGCTTAAATATAGGACAAAGGAATCCCTGGTACCTGGATTTGCAGAGCCCTATGCTATTCTTAGCACTCGGTACATTTCTGAAGAGCACTATAACTAATGGTTAACACAGGCAAAAATCAGTCGAGAGGACAAAAAAACTGTCACCATATGCTTACAGTAATTGTAGTCCATTGTTCCCAGACATACTACAAAGTGTGGGTTTTTGCAGTCAAGGAACGAGTATAACACAATGTAACGGCCCAGAGAGTAGGTATTTTTGGAAATGGCACTGCATTACATAACCTCCAGTTTTCTCCCTCTCTCTCTATTCCACACTCCCCCCTCTATTTTAAACAGGGAGATAAAAAAAAGAAGAGTAGGTCCTACCTCATTTACCTTAAATTAACACTCTCTTAATTGACTGAATTTGCAGCATACCTCCTTTATCAGTTGTCTTATAAGGAAAAAAAATTAAAGTTCTCTTCTTTTGGTTATATTTTTCTTACCTATATCGTGTATATATGAAATGTGACTAGGTATGAGTCATATGTTTACACAAACACACACATACATATAATGCAAACTCTTATATCTATAAACGTACACAGAACTGCTTGAAAGAAAGCAACACATCACTACATGTTCAGCAAAATATGTTTTGTTTTGGTTTTGCTTGCCCTTTTTTTTTTTTTCTCAAAAGAACCACCCAAAATTTAACTGCTGCACATGCAAAAATGCAGAAGGCTGTTGCAAGAATGACTGCTTTCTAAAAATAAACTCCAGCAGCCTGAGAGGAATCCAGTGTCAGGGCGGAGAAGAGGGAGATTCGTTTTACAAGGAAGAAGAAAGGAGACGATAAACCTATCCTAGAGCCGTGCATGCATGCTAACAAAGCCAAGTGCATTAGGTTCAAAAATGCATTTTGATGATTGCAGAGTACAAAAGCGAGGAAAAAAAGAAAACATTATAGAAAATCACTTCTCATCTCCCCTTGCATGTGTGCGGAAAAATCCACAGCCCAAGAAATCCAGCCTTAAAGCACAAAGACAGAGAGTTAAACACATATACTGCACGTTTTTTCATCTTCTTTAAAAAAAGACTGTTTGGAAATGTGCACCGAGAGGGGAAAGCCAAGCTGCAGCAAAGTCCGGCTAAGAACAAAAAGAAATGAAAAGAAACAGAGAGACATAGAGAGAGGAATGGGGCGAAGGGGAGGGGAGAGGGCGAGAGAGAGAGGGGATTAATTAAAAAAAAATAAAAATCTGTGGATTGGAATTGCATATACTTACAGACAAAAGCCCCCGCTCCCTGCTCACTTTCTGTCCTTTCTACATGATCTGAAACACAAATGTGGATTAAAAAAGGGCAGCATGCTACAGAAGGGAATTTATAGTTGGGGGAGTGGAGAGAGGGTAGGGGGTGTGGGTAAGAATGACTGCACCTCTTCCAAAGTGCAGCCTCGGAGAAAAAAGAAAAAAGGGGTGGGGGTGGCTGGGGGAAAGTCTCTCTCTCTCTCCCTCTCTCTCCCTCTCCCTCTCTCGGGCTGGGTTTTGCTTGCCAGCGCTGGTTATATTGAACCATGAGCTAATTCTGATGGTAGCTGGCCAGCGGCCAGCTCCGTCCCCCCACCCCCCCTTTACAC
>JAWWEE010000085.1:13368350-13471444 GCA_035221455.1 Xenops minutus | reverse complement strand
GGCTGTGCGGGACGGGAGAAGGGGCTGTGCGGGACGGGAGAAGGGGCTGTGCGGGACGGGAGAAGGGGCTGTGCGGGGATGGGAGAAGGGGCTGTGCGGGGCTGTGCGGGAACGGGAGAAGGGGCTGTGCGGGGAGGGTGCGGGAGCGCTGGGGCACGGGCGGGGCAGCGCGGTACCCAGGGGGATGCTCGGGAGCGCCCGGAGATGCGGGGCCGTGCGGGGGATGCCCCGCAGAGCCGGCTCTGCCCACCGAGGGGTCGCGGAGGCAGCACTATGGAAATCGCCCCCTCTGCTGAGCCGGGGGACGGGGCACGGAGGGAGGCGAGGGAAGTGCGATGTCGCGACACAAAAGGCCACGCGAAGCATCCCTGCCCTCCTCCAGCCCCGTAAAGGCGCCGGGGAGGTGGTGGGGTGTGGGCACGGCGTCTCTCCTTAAAATGCTACATGGGGATATATGGCTTGAAATCCAGGGAAGCACGTGGTGAGGTTCCCTGTTACCCTTCAGGGAGTGAAGGCGCCTTCTGCGGGGTTAAAACGCCCAGGGCAAGAGTGATTAAAATTGTATGAAATCATACGCAATGCAGGCTAATAGAAGATTAAACCTTCTCTATCAGGCCTAGGTTATAAGCAACTAACCTTGTCTTTCAAATCCAGTTGTATTTAACTCGACATGAAACTGCATTATTCTATGGTCTGCATAGGATTTCCATTTGTTGAGTGGAGGGAGATTGCTACAAGGTCTCTGCACCTTCCTGGACAGCTACTACATCTTTGGGAAGGCTTTGCAGGTCTGCCACCTTAAGGAAAATTCAGCAGCTGGCAGGGAGAAATCTGGCATGTAAGCAGCCCCTGATATTTAAACCCCTGGTAAGCTGTGATAATAATTCTAAGTTTAGTGCATTAGGATCAGATCATTTGTCTCAAAAATACAGTTACTACTGCTCATGTCTGTTCAGCTGCCTACCTCCTCCACAGATTTCAGCAATCAGCTGTTAGGACTGAAACACAAGAGCTTATATGTTTAAACTTTATCCTGAGATAGTGCCTTTTTAATATATATATATTTATTATTATTTGTTTGCTTTATGAATAGCAAATATGGGCCCAGTCCAGGTAGCAGTCCCTTGTGGTATACACTCAGTCAAGAGCAGTGGGTTCTGTTTGGCTTAGGTGTGCTGTAAAAATAGGTTCTTTCACCCAGTGTCCAAGAGGCCAATCCCCACACAGAGGGGAAGTATTTGGCTGTTCTGCACACAAAGGGGCACTGGGTGGCAAATCCACAAAGCCAGTACCATGGCAGCCAAGTTACTTAGTAGTCTTAGTAATTATTCTATCTTCTGTTGGTTAATGGATCTCTCACTTCTCATGCTAGTTAGTCTGCATGCTCAGTCTTTCTCTTCCTTGGAGTTTCTAGATTTCTTGGGTTAGTGGCCATGAGTCATGATTTGCTTGTGCTGGAATTACCTTTTATCCAATCAGAGCTGATTCAGCACAGTTACTGGGTTCTAGATTATTCTTTGTCTTGGGGGTTCTGCCCAATGTCCTTGTGGCCCATAAATTTTGCATTCTTTGTGTCCAATATCAGTGGTACACCCTTCTTCACAAGCCTTGTTAGCCTCCTACTAGGTCTGAGATCATTGAAACATGACAAGCCCTGAACCTTAACAAGGCAATTCTACTGACCAGTAATTTATCTTTCTAGCACGTGTACATCACTTATAGCTTGTTGGTTGCTTTTTGTTTCATGGATTAAATCTTTCTTGTTGTCTAGGCTTGAAAGTATACAAGGATCAAACATCAAAGATCATGCTTTTTAAAAAATATTTACATGTTCCACATTTTGCAACAGGTGCATCTTCTGACCTGTGGACTACATGACCTAACTGGTGAAGTGTCAGAGATTCACCACTTGAAGAGATTTAGCACTGTGGAATTAAGATAGGCACCAAAGACAAAACTGTGTAAGGTGGAAAGCTGGCATTGGTGAAGCCCCCAAGTGGCTAAAGTGGACACTATCATCCAACACAGAGGGGATGGAGAGATTCTTTTAGGGATTCTTGGCAGAATAATGATGGCATTAAAACATACTTAAGATTTAAGCTTTACATTCTTAATGGAATACAAATAATATTCTATGTTACAAGCCTTATAGTACAGAATTTATGACAATAAATAAGTTGTCTAATACAGAATTTACAATGCAAATTAACTTAAAATTTCTCATCACTTAGATCTTAACTTTGTAATTTATATTCACTTGGGCCCTCTGCAGGTCAGGTCAGATCCCAGTGTGTGGTTCACTGTATCAGTGTAACAACCATAATCATACATGAAAAATTCTATAAATGGGACTCCATAAAATAAGATAAATCCCTCACTCAATCCTCAGAGGAAGCAGAGAATTGCGAAGGTATCTCTGGCCACTGAAGTGTCAGAGGTTTCACTGTCGATCAGTGGTTCCAGTCCGAGTCTTGGGACTCATAACTACTTGATTTATGGACACTGCTCTGGGTGCTGTTACACTTCCCTGTCCTCTGTTGGGGTCATGGCTGGTGACATGTGAGAACCTCCTCACATACCAAAATTCCTACAGGAAGGACCAAGAAGGGTTGTGAATAGGTGTAAACCTCCATCTGAGCCCTTAAAGCCTTCATTTTCTTTCCAATGACTTGGTTTTGTGGTCCAAGTAAGCAAACGGGTTTACTATACTGTTTATGCTTTACTGTGTGTAGAAAGTTGTACCAGTTTGCTGCCTGTAACAAGCTAAGTTCCTAGGATCTGCCCAAAGTCTGCACTCCCTATTTTGGCTGAGGTGTTTTCAATTTCCTTCCCCTTAGCCAACTTCCATTAGCAGCTCTGATGGAAACTGGAAATGAAGGCTTAGCTTTTGAGAGGAATCAGCAGGCAAGATCGTGTATGGGAGAAGAGCAGGAGATAGTTTGGCCCCACTGCAAAACAGGAAGGGTTCTGCCACTACAGTTTTTGGAAATGTAGTTAGATGTCCAAGATTTGAGAGACAGAAGCCTAATATGGACCCCAGACAATGAGGTAGAAACCAAGAAATGTTAAGAACCAGTTCAAGCAAACAGTTAAGACTGAAGTATTTTTGAAAAACACTCTACTGAAATTATTAGTCAAATAATATTTTTTTTTTTTATTATGTCTGTTTTAAAGTGATAAAGAGTGTAAGGAGGCTGAGAAACACCAACAGGTAACCACTCTGTTAGGGAGTGCTTTTTCTAAAATGCTGTGTAGTGATGAAGTGGAAATCTTTTTGCAGCTGCAGCTGTGGCCTTCAGCCTGATTGTAAGCCCAGTGCCAGTGTTCCCTCTTCTAGTCTCTAATCACTCACCTAAAAACTTCGTTATTACAAATGTAATACTCAGGTAAATTGCCCTGCTGTCCTCAGGAAAATAGGTTTATCCTCAAGCCCGATTGTTATACCCTATGGTTACCTAAACCAGTCTGACTTTGGTCTGCAGATAATTATAGATGGGGAGAAAAAATTTCTTCCTTTTGCTACCTATCATCTGTGACAATTTTCTTTTATTCCTTTTCTCTTTATTTCTCTCTTTGGTCTGATTTATAACCCCTAAAATGGATAAAGCCCTGACCTACATAATATTTTTTTTTATATAAATAGGCTAAAATGAGCTTGCAAAATGGACAGAGCAGAACAGGCCTTGTGGCTGAGGGGAAGGTGAAAGCAGCATAACAAAGATTTACTGTTAATAAAGCAGCTAAGAAACCCCATAGCTGGCAATGAATAGTCTTGAAGCAGTCACCAGAAAAATCACTCTGAAGTTGTCCTTCCCAGTTCTGACAGGAAGCCGAGAAACTCAGTCCTGCACTATGGGCCACAATTCCCACTCATCTTCTCACCTCCATGCTTCAGCTTGTGCACAACACACGAAACTAACAAGATTCTGGTCTGGAAATCCATCAGACTCAAGGCTGCCAGAGGTAGTGAAGAGAGCTGCCTGTCATGTAATGGATTGACTTGGATTGCGTGAAACACCTAAAATAAGAAGGTGGTTAGAAGGTGCACAAGATGCTGGATGAAGCTGCTACTTTGCAAACTGGAGCCAGGTCATGCATGCGATTCATTGTAAGATCATCCAAACCCCAAAATTCAGTTATACTTGTTTGCAGCCTTTGTGGATATGCCATTTCCAATAGTGGTACCTGTAGCATTGCAGTACTTATATGGATAAATCTTGAAAGCACCACACAGCACCAGAAAGAAACTCACCATGTAGACATAAAGGTAGAACATGTATTGACAACTTTCTTTCAAGTTCTTCAGTCGCTTGTGCTATTCCTACTCTCAAGTTCTATTCATCAACAAATAAATTCAAAAAAGAAAGTGCCTAAAAAAGCTTCAGGATATTTTAAGAACAAAATGAAGGGCAATGTAGATTATAAACTAGCAACAAGAAATCATCTGTGAGGTTTTTGTCACAACTAGACTGAAGTTAGAGGGGAAGACTGTCCACAAACTGCCTTTTAAGAAGGCATAAACTGGGGGTTCTATTTTCAATTGAGTTTTCTGGGAGCTGGATTCAAAGGGTTTCTTTTTCATGCTCATCTCCTAATCCATGAGAGTTTCATTTTCATTTATTTTTATTACCAAACAAAACGAGCTATGCATAAATAACTGAAGACACAAAGTTGTCTCGAAGATTTCCAAATAAAGTTGTCTTGTCATTAAGTAAATCAAATGTTAAGGATTTTTTTACTGGGACTCCAACAGAGTATAGCTTGGATGGAAAGGCCACATCAGCTGCCACGTGAACATGTTGGTTTATAACAAACTGAAATTCTTCACACTTCCAGAATGATTATTGTTTCACCTGTTGAAGTTCCTCTGCAGTAATAACAGAACCTGAACATTTGACAGGAAGATGTGATGTAGAATATGTATAATGCTTAAAAAAACACAGCAAAGGAAGGAAAATTGTGGCAATTAGATTAGTCCCCCTGAGTTCAGTGAAATTACCTACATGTACAGAGTTAAGTACCCCACTGAGGTTAAGCATATAAAAATTAAAGTGAAATCCTATATGTACTAAAATTCAAGGAAACTTTGTTATGGACTGAAAGTGAGTTTTGCCCTTAGATCAAATAGAAAAGTAGTTTATGAATATTGTAGAAGAAAATCAGTGTGATTTGGGGGCTACAGAGAGAAAAAAATGAAAAAATTGGTCACATTTCAGTCCTGAGACACAGGAAAGGGAAAATTACTTAATGAGCAACAGCAAGCAGTTAAAAGAGCTGCTTTTGAAGGGAAGGAAAAGATACTGGTACTGACTGTGCTTGTGTTTCAGTCAGTACCAATTCATGATGTCCAGCTTTGCAGTTGTGCACTTTGAAAACAACAGCTACAGTACCAGTGTGGGCCTATGAATAAAGTCCTGCTTTCCACTTACAGAACAAGAAGCAGAATAATATGGCTATAGTGGCTTTCTTTCTTGAGTATTCTTCCCCAGTATGTGCTATTCCTGGATCCTAATTCAACAGTGGTCTGCTGACCACTGGCTCTTAAAAATTTTGACTATTTGTACTATATGAAAGAACTGTTACACCTCATTTTACATCACCTACCTGATAAGTCAATTGATTATCTGTGGATTCTTATCTGGAAGTGAAACAGAATAATGATTCCCCAGTCAGGGTTCAAAATTCCCATATGTTTTACAGGAAGGTCTAATTTCTATCGTAGACTCAGACCCAAAATTAAGGAACGGACAATTATCTGAATCAGGGAATCATATAACCTAGAACCTGTTGGTCTAATTTACTTTTCAGAGCACATGTGTGCTACTTCTAGGATGCTTTGCTGCATTTATTATCAAGTCCACTCATACAAATATTTGAACCGAAATACGAAACACTGGTAATATCAAATTCATTCCCAGTAGATTAGATTTTTAAGAAACTTTGCATGCTAACTAACTATTGCATAATTAATGTTTAGGATTTGTCTTGACCTTGACCTTGTATTTTTGTATGAACTAAGTAAGTCCTTCAGTTGTATTGTTTGATTGCCAAAGTACTTAAAGCAGTAACTGCATGTAGAGGAAAGGGAATCTCCTGGGTTTCAACGAAGACCCTAAACTGTGGTCACTTTAAAGCACATGGGCTGCTTTGTTGTAGGACATTGCCACTCTAGTGTCTGGAAATTAATGATGAAGAGACACCATTAGCTGAACTTCCGTGGAGCATGGTGTGATGGGTGTTTCATTGCCTAGTTTTCATGTACGGAAATTATGGTAAGTTACTTGAACAAGACAGAAATATTCAAAAACCTTGTGAAGAATTTGCAGCTTGGGCTTGACTCCTTGCAAATTCAGGCGCTTTAGTGTGGAAAACAGTGGAAAAACATTGCATTCTGACTAAGACTGACTGGGAAGTGCTATTTCTGCCAACCAGGAAAATGAGTTAGTATGTGCTCTATGAAGAGAGCGATAAAGAGCAGACAGGGGAAACAGGAGAGAAAGTCTTAGGCATTACCAAACTTCAGAAGAAAAGTTAGAATGCAGATCACAGGATTTGTTGTTGATAATTAGCCAACCACATTACACCCAAAGAAGACAACAACCTGAACTCTACATGTGTGTACTTTGCTCAAACCAGCATGAGACCTCTCCTAAATTACACTGGCACTCGGTGAAAGTCATTCTGATATATATACTTGCAAAGTTGTCATACTTGCATTGTTTAAGAGACGTGAGTGTAAACACAACTCTCAAACTCTCACTTCTGAAGTAGTATTTACTCATCCTAGTGACTGCACAGAAGATGTGATAATAGCTGTCCCAGGTAATGGTTCAAGAGATGAGCCTTTCTATTGAAGTCAATTAAATAAAAGCCGTATGCTCTATTTAAATTCATGAGATTTCATTTAATTAAAAATGCAAACTACAGTTTTTCTATTATGGGCCATGCATTCAATTGTTCTCAACAATTTAGTGAGAACCTGCAAGATTAGTTTAGTCAACACTTCATGAGTTTAAGCCAAACTTAAGTTTGGTTATAAAACAGAGTTTGCAATTAAATTTAATCTGTCTAGAACACAACAACAGAGGATCAGCTTTTGTTAATTCACCAATTCTGGAAAAACAGGAGTAGAAGATAGGAGTTTGTTTGATATGAATCTATTCTGTCAGCTTATTTTCAAAGGTCTGTATTTGAATGACCTTTTTTTTTTTTTTCCTTTGTACTGCCATGTAATTAAATACATTCAATCAAGGAAAATTCACTCTAGATTGAGTACAAAACCTCTCAGGTTTGTACTGCCAATCATGCTGAAGTGCTGATAATCTGGGCACTCTATATTACAATAACAACACTTTGATCATACTAGAAAACAAATATCCCTGAAATTTCTGCATCTAGACTTGGACTGAGCAGGGTTTGTACAAGTAGTCACGAAAGGGTCGGACATGAAGATACATGTTTTTGTTTGGGAAATATATAAAGGGGAAAAAAGTAGTTGATGTACCCAACTGTACCTAGGGAAAAAGTGAAGTTGCCACAGATCAGGGAGCCCTTAATCCTGTTTAATGGTCCATAATATTTCCCTTATAGTGTTTCAGGACTGGTACCAAGAAAATGGGATAGGGTGGAAGTGATGGGTATGGAATTAATTACATTTTTTTGGCTAGCTTCATAGGGTTAAAACCAAAAACTCCTAATTTTTCCCTTTAATCAAAATGAATTATAAATTCCTTGCTACAGAAAGAGCCTGTCAGAATTTGATTGCCTCACAATTCTCCTTTTTTTCAGTTTTTTCAAAGCATTTCATTATTCTTTCTATCTCAAACTGTATCATCATTTACTTTTTCCTCTTTCTGCCTGCAGGGTATATCGGAAAAAGGTCCTGACTCTGTTCACTAGTAACACATCTCCCATTCATTTGGAAAAGACTAAGCTTCAGTCCATTATCCCTCATCTAATAATTCTCTCTTTTTCCTGGTGTTTCTCATAGTAGTGACCAAAGAACCAGCAGTAAAAGATTAAAGTTAGAGAAAAAAGTTAAAAGATCCCTTTTTAGGTGGTGAACAGAGCTGCTTTCTAAAAACCAAGTGTGTGTGTGTGTGTGTTCACAGAACACTTCCTATTTTACCCCTTTGCTGAAGCCTAGGATTCAACAATTTCAACATGTCATAAAAAGAAATTGTGCATTTATTAAAAAAAAAAAAAATTCTAAATTACAAACTCTGTCCTAAATTTAGCAAATGGTGTGTTTTACACTGATGAATGAAAATCCAGTTCTGTCCTGTAGAGACAATTGCCACACCTGCCACATGCAGTCTATGCAGAATGTGAGATGTGTTTTCCTTGGATGCGCATTGTCATCCCTACACACCTCCTTTGCCTCTGCCAAAAATGGTGCTGGGTTCAATGGAGTTTTGGTCTGAGACCAAAAGACTGTAGCCACTCTTCTGTTCTTACCCTAAAGCCGTAAAAATACAGTATGCTACTTCCTTCAATCTGTTGCCTTGGTTTAACTGGTGGGTTGGGGTTTTTTTGTTTGTTTGTTTGGGTTTTTTGGGTTTTTTTACTTGCTTTTTAAATCCAGGAAAACTCTGGTTACTTCCTCTTAAAACTAGAACATCCCTCTCTTGAACAGCTGCAACTGAAGTGTTTAAATAATATGAAGATGGGGGACTGGGGGCAGAAGGTTATTATATCCTTAGGCAGCTTCATGTTAGAACCCAGAGTATGGTCACCTCTGCAGATGGCAATAGTTACTTGCTATTAAAAAGTTAATAGTTCATTTTAACTGGCTTTTAGTGGAAGCTTTTTTGGTTTGCATCTGGCACTGCTGAAAAAGAGGTGAGTTCATGGTTTTCCTTCTGGTGTTGCCTTTTTCAAACTTAGCAAGTATGCTTTACCATTGTGGAGAATTTTTCTGGAAGCCATTCTGAGCTTCTGAGCTCTGATGAGTGCTCACCATTTATTATTTATCACAATAAAAAAAAATATTTGCACAGCTGAGGGGGATTTCCACCTTAAAATATAACAAACAAAAACACCTTTATGGGAAAATTTGGGCTGGAAATGAAAAAGAACAGCCTCATAACTGTGGAATAATATTTGACAAGCAGTAGGAAAGATTCAAGTTAGATGTTGTGTGTTAATAATGTTAAATTTTCTCCTCTGGCCCCACTCAGTCATAAGTAGCATGTCTGACAAGTGTTCTGTCTTTGCAAACACTCTATGGTCATATTACAGAGTTTACATCATTTGTAAAAATGTGTACTCAGAGAGCTCTCTCCAGCAGCAATAGTGAAGGGTTCCAGAATTTTAAAGTTATTCTGGTTGTTATTTTTTTTAACAACTAATGCAAAACAGATTTGAAAACTAAGTCCTTTAAAAAAAACCCCAAAACCTAACTTAAAAAACATTAGACTTACTTCCAAATGGAAAACATATTTCCCTTCAAACTACTAAATCTCAAAAACATATTTTCAAATTAATTCCCCTTCCTTGGGGAAATGCAGTTTGACTCAGAGACTGAATATGAGAAAGAAGAACAAGGGTAGTGTAGTCAACATCAGGCTTGCCATGAAAAAAAAAAAATTGCTAATCTCTTCTAAGTGGCTGACTGCAGAGTTTTCAGTCCAGCTGTGGACTCCATGGAGCTCTTCTTCATTTTGGATCTCTGGTTTTATAAATGCCTGGGTTTAAGCATAACTGATATTTTAAAAACAAAGGCAGAGCCATAGAGATGCAAGCTGGCAATTAAGAGCGGAAGTTTTTGGTTGGGGATTATCCTGAGGTATGGGAAGTTTTGTGATTCCTCTGCTGCCACTGAAGGGACACGGGCAGAGAACTGCCAGAGGGAATGGACTGCCAGCAGCTTCTCCTTTTCTCCTTGAAGGACCGTGCAGACCAGGACAAGCACGGTCTGCTAAGTGGCCATCACAGTGTATTGTGTTTGCATGGCTGGATTTTAGTAGTGCAGGGGCAACAGGGGTGACTTCTGTGAAAAGCTGCCAAAAACTTCCCCCATGTCTGACAGAGTCAATGGCAGGTGACTCCAAGATGGACATGCTGTTGGCCAGTCAGGAATGGTGGTAACATCTCTGTGATTAAATATTTAAGAAAGAAAAATGTTGTCAAGTACCCATAATTGCACTCAGAAAGGAGCAGAGTAAAAATATGTGAGAGAAACAGCCCTGCAGACAAAGTCAGTGGAGAAGAAGGGGAGGAGGTGCTCTAGAAGCTGGAGCTGATATTCTCCTGCAGCCCATGGAGGACCACAGGGATCCAAAGATCCACCTGCAGCCTATGGAGAAGCCCATGCTGGAGCAAGTGGATGCTCAAGAGAAGGCTGTGAACCTCTGGGAAGCCCATGCTGGAGCAGGCTCCTGGCAGGACCTATGGCCCTGTGATGAGAGGAGCACACACAGGAGCAGGTTTCCTGGTAGGACTTACTATCCTATGGGGGACCCACACTGGAGCAGCCTCTGCCTGCAAGACTGCACCCCATGGAAAAGTGACTCATGTTGGAGTAGTTCATGAAGAATTGTTCCCATGGGATGGACTCACATTGGATAAGATTACAGAGGACTGTCTCCATGGGAGGGACCCCATGCTGGAGCAGAGGAAGGACTCCTCTCCTTGAGCAGCTGCAGGAACAATGTGTGATGAATTGACTGCAACCTCCATGGTGGAGGGGGAAGTAGAGCTTGGGAAGGGGTGATGGAAGTTGTTTTTAAGGTTTATTTTACTTCTCCTTATCCTGCTCTGATTTTGTTAGTAATAAATTCAATTAATAACCCCAATTCAAGTCTGTTTCATCTGTCATGGTATTTTGTGAGTGATCTCTCTTGGACCTTATCTCAACCCATGAACTGTTTGTTATATTTTCTCTGCCCTGTCCAGTTGTGGAGGGCAGCGATAGAACAGCTTGGTGGGTGGCTGCCATTCAGTCAGGGTAAACTCTCTACACATGTGAACAGCTGAGTGGACTGAAAAGCAATTTTATCAAGTGAAGTGACCAGTGGACGCAACAGTAGGAGAGGTTCTGAAGTTATACACCATCAAAGTGGCTTGATTTTTAAAAGCAATGAACACATGCCATCCTTCTCTTCATTAAAAAACATGGTTTTATTTAATTTTTTTAAACCGGTGTAGATCTTGGCACAATTGTGCCTGTTGAAGAATTTGAGATCCTGATTCTAATTAACAGTTGAGCACTTTATGCATTTTTAGAGCACTTCAAGTTTTATTTACATTGCCAGAGAGGTAAACTGCTACATTGCACATGGCAGCTTGGTATAGTTGTTTGACTGAGTCTACAAGTCTGGCGGACAAAGCAAATAAAGTTGTTGCAATGACTTCTGTTTGGCATTTGACTTGTTGCTTGTAATATTTTGGCTAAAAAGTGAGAGATAGTCAAAGTCCCCATGGCCTGGATGAAACCACAGCTAACTGCTGGCAATCAGAATGTAATTGTGCACAAATAAATGTGTGTGTACTGAAAGGCTGTTGGCTTTTCTCTGCTTAATACTGATCAGAGGTTTTATGCAGAGAACAGGAAAAGGTGCTGTTAAAGTTCATAGGGAGTGGAGTGTAATGCAGGGGAAGTATCAGCCAAGTAGAGTGATCAGTGGTGCGTGTCATCATTCCCCAGTGTTATAACTCTATTTGACAGAGATACAGTAGACCAGCTCACTCAGCCCACTCCCAGCATCTGGTGTGGAATTTGTTGTAGCCCATGAGTCTAGTTATGTATGCAAATGTGCACTAATTCAGCCAAATCCTATAGCCTGTGTAATATAAGAGGTTCAGGTGGTTGATCATAATAGCTTTTTTCTGCACTATTATATTTATCTCCTTTAAACCAACCTTTGTATCACTTTTCTTTAGTCCCTGATGAATCAGCTGATTCCATGACCAACTATTTATTGCTTTTAGGACCTTGGAATGACATATACAATCTTGAAGGTCTATTTTTTACTTAATACTGAGGTAGCTGCTTGGTAAAGACTCTGTCATATTTTTTTGTTATTTGCTGATTTTTGTTTCTTTGCCTTTTGTTTTGAAATCTAACTACAAGCTGTTAAAAAAAAAAGAAAAAAAAGAAAAACATTTCTATCTGATGTTCTCTTTTTTGACATCACAATGCAGAAGTATAAAAATATGGAGACTGAGATGTCAATATCATACTGAAAAAATGATTTAATGATTATTTCTTGGAAAAGCAGTGCTCTTAATTTTTCTCTGTAATTATATTGGTAATGGAGTTTTTTGCAAGGGTGTGATTCTGGCACTGTTCATGCTCTACTGTAGTAATGTCAGTGACATAACTGTGAAATAACCCTGTCCCTTAGAGTAACATGTTTTGCTTAGTGAACTTACATTATTTTCTTCAAGGAAAACATATGGTAACTGAACTCATTTCTGAAATAGTTGAAAAGTATTTTGAACTGATGACAGCATCATAGAACCACAGCCTAATTTGGATTGGTTTGACCTTAAAGATCATCCAGTTCCAGCCTCCTCACCATGGGCAGGGACAGTCTCCACTACACAAGGTTGCTCAGAGCCCTATCCAACCTGGCCTTGAACACTTCCAGGAATGGGGCATCCACAACTTCTCTGGGCAACTTGTTCCAGTGTCTCACCACCCTCACAGTAGGGAATTTTTCCTAATATCTAATCTAAACCTACTCTCTTCAGTTTGATGCCATTCCTCCTTGTTCTCTCACCCTGTAAAGAGTCCCTCTCCAGAAATTTCATAGCTCCCCTTTAGGTACTATAAGGTGCTATAAAGTGCCCTGGGAGCCTTGTCTTCTGCAGACAGAACAACCCAAACTCTTCCAGCCTCTCCTTAAAGGAGAGGTGTTCCATCCCCCTAATCATCTTTGTGATCTTGTCTGGACTTGCTCCACACATCCACATCCTTCTTATGTTGGGGGGTCCAGAGCTGGACATAGCATTTCAGGTGGGGCCTCACCAGAGTGAAGAGGGGGAGAATCCCCTCCCTCAACCTGCTGCCCACACTGCTTTTCTGCAGCCCAGGGCATGGTTACCTTTCTGGGCTGCCAGCTCATGGAGATGTTCTTGTCAATCAGCACTCCCAAGTCCTTCTCCTCAGAGCTGCTCTCCATCCATTCTCTGTCCAGACTCTATTTGTACTTGATATTGCCCCAACCCAGGTGCAGGACCTTGCCCTTGACTTTGTTGAAATTCATGAGGTTTGTACAGGCTCCTTATCAAGACTGTCAGGGCCCCTCTGGGTGGCATCCCTTCCCTCCAGCCTGTCAACCACACCACACTGCTGGGTGCTGTCAGTGAACTTGCTGAGGGTGTGTTTGATCCCACTGTCCACATCACTTTGTCCACGACAAAGGTGTTAGACAGCTCTGGTCGCAACACCGACTCCTGAGGAATGTTGCTCAGCACTGGTCTCCAGTTGGATGGAGAAGCATTTACGGCAGCTCTTCAAGTGCAACTGTCCATCCAGTTCCTTATCCACTGAGTGGTCTTTCCATCAAACCCATGTCTCTCAAATTTAAAGACAAGGATGTCATGTGACACAGTGTCAAATAATTTGCACAAATCTAGGTAGATGATGTCAGTTGCTCTTCCCTCATTGTTTAGTATTTTCATTATGTAGCAGTATGCTCTTTATCATCTCCGTTAGCAATCTGGATGATGGAGCACATGCACCCTCATCAAGTTTGCTGATGACACCAAACTGGGAGAAAGGGCTGATAACACCAGAGTTGTGCTGCCATCCAGAGGGACCTGGACAGGCTAGAGAAAGGGGCTGTCAGGATCCTCATGCAGTTCAACAAGGGGAAAAGCAAAGTCCTGCCCCTGGGGAAGTACAACCCCAGGCACCAGAACAAGCTAGAGGCTGCCCAGCTGGAAAGAATCTTGTCAGGAAAGGACTTGCGTCCAAGTTGGACATGAACCAGAAATGTGCCAATACAGCAAAGGCCAGTGGCATCCTGGGCTGCATTAGGAGAAATATTGCCAACAGGTTGAGGGAGCAGAGCCTTATCCTCTCTACTCAGCACTACAGGCCACACCTGGGGTGTGTCCAGTGGTGGGCTTCCCAGTACAAGACAAACATGGACACACTGCAGGGGGACCAGCAAAAGCTCACCAAGGTGGTGAAGGGACTGGAGCGTTTCTCCTGGGAGGAGAGGCTGAGAGGCTGTTCAGCCTGCAGAAGAGGAGGCATGAGGGGGTCTCATTGTTGTGTGTAAACACCTGAAGAGGGGGTGCAAAGAGGACAGAGCCAGGCTGTTTCCAGTCTGTGCCCAGTAACAGGGCTAAAGAGAATGGGCATAGATAGAAAAACAGGAGGTTCCTCCTGAACCTCAGAAAATGGTTTTTCACTGGGATGGTGACTGACCAATGCTCAGTTTACCGAAGGAGGTTTTGGGGTCTTCATCCTTGTACATATCCCTTTTGATTGTGTGATATACTGCATTAAAACACATGCAAAAATGTTATTGAAGAGCTACTACTGAATACTGTGAGTTTTTTCAATACCTTTTATATGATTAAAACACTCTATGTTAATTTAATTGGACAATTTTTCTCTCTCACATGAAAACTGGTTAGATACTGGATCCATTATCAACACAATGTCTGGCACTGTTTTAATTGGTACAGGTCAGCAAATCAGTACAGATGGATAAGAACGTACCTAAAAGAAATGAACTGCTAGTTTAATCTGCATTTGTTATTTTTTTTTTTTTTTATCTAAGGCCTAAAAGATACATTTTAAAGGAAATTTTGTGCGCCTGGGGAGAAAAATAAAAAAATGAGAAAAAGAAAATGAGGAAATTTGAAAAGCAAGGAGAGTGAAGATAGAGAAGGACAAAAAAAATCAACCAAGCAGCAAAATGCAGTATAGCTGTAGGTTATGGAGGTCTTCAGTAGACTGCCCTTCTTACATCTACCTAGACTATCATCTGACACAAAGTTAACCACGGTGTATGAAAAACTTGGTTGATCAGCTTGGTTCATAATTGATATTATTTCACCCATTGGTTGTACCCAGGAGTAACTGTCATTCTGATTTCCTGATGCAGTAAAAACATGGAGAACTAAAAAGCATTGCAGACAAATTGAGAAAGTCTCTCCAGGTCAGTACTGTGACACCACCAGCTGTATAGAGGGACATGTAACAATATGACTTTTGCTTTTGCATCATCTTTCGTAACGGATCCTGACTGTCTCATTATCCTTTTCTGTTACTCCACTATGTGTCATGAAATGTTGTATTATTGCAATAAAAGCATTGTTTTCAAACATTAAATTCAACACAGAATGCATACTATTGCATGTTTTCCTTTAACTTTTGTGGCTAAAATTAATTTTTAAATAAGTGTGTTTCATCACTCTTCAGATTCTGCTCCTTGATCCTATGGTGAAGTCATAACTGTGAATTTATGTCATCATAGGCTGTTGCCCTGGAAATGAGTAATGGTGAAGTTCAGACTATGTACTCCCACAGCAATTTAAAGATAGATTGTATAAATTAAAATTATGTTTTGTGTGGTTAACAACCATACTATCTCTGTTATACATCTTTAGGGTAAGCAAGAGAAATAGCATGTTAAGCCTTCGGTTTATAAGGAACATTAAAACTTCAAACCTATCACAATATAAAAATTACAATTACTTTGGGTCCTAAGTTAAAGTGAGCTGCAATCTGTGTATTTTCTAAGTTTAGCTTGAAAGTAGCAACAGTATAGTCACATTTCTATGAGTGTCAAGATCTTTCTAGCATTGCTCAGAGGTTCTAGTAATATTTTTTAAAGTTGTCTGGTAAAATTGTATTTAAAAGAAAACTGCAACCCAAAATGTCAAATTTGATTTGAAATGTTGTACATCTAAGAAAATAAAGTAGGGGGAAAAGAAACAGTAAAGAATTTCTTCATACTTTTATTTTTAGGTAAATTGAATGATCTCAGCTTTTCCATTTGATTTTTCTCCTTACAGGTGGTGACCATATAAGATAACACATTACAAGAGCATAATTTTCCCAAAATACATCAAAGGTCATACTGATCACTTACAGACTGATTGATCACAGGTACATCTCTCATATTTCTCATTTAATCTGAATTTAAATATATGGCTGTGGGAAAAGTACTAGGTGGTTTGAGCATGGTACTTTTGTTACAGTGATGCTCTTGTGGCAGCTTGATCAGCACCAGCTGAATGCACTGGGGCTTTCAATCAAGCCTTTAGCAAAAAAGCCTCCAGCAAAACAACCCGAGATGTCTGTCCCCCAGCTGTCTGAGAATAACAGGTGCTCAGCTGCAAGGTGCTTAGCTCAAGCTCACACTGTATAAAGTGGAAATCATGCAACCTGAGAGGTAGAGTGATACCTGCCTGCAAAACTAATGAAGGGCTCATTATTTTTATCTCAGGATGGTTTGAAGTATTTTACTGGAATAGTTACTATAGCTTGAATTTGAAGGTAACCATGGTGACTTTCATCATATCACTGTGTTTATGAGCCAAGAGGCTGCCTTATCCAAAATGGTCACCTTAGTGCACTTCTGCAGCTCTGGCTCATTGAACTGCAATGTATTTTGCTGTTAATTAGCTTTTGAAAAGAACTGAAGGCTTCAAAGAGTGTTTACCACAACAGTTTACCTCTTGCTTTGAGTGCACTTCTGGGTTTTTCTGCTTAGATTCTGTTGTTTGTATTTCCACCTTCATGTTGTAATCTACAAGTCCAAATTTCTGTAAGATCTGACCTTCTCCAAGTTTGTATTTCTTCAGAAACCTTTCCTGGCCTATGTGTCTCTTACATGTAGGGTGATGACCAAGGTGTGTTTGTACTCACAAGGACATTTTGTGTGCACCCATACCAGAAGGATCATGCCATACAAACTGCTTTACTTCATATGTGGATGGCACCTTCATAACATTCCATTGGTACATGGTGTGAGGCATTTCTAAATAAACATTTATCTTACCAGCCTGGCAGGAAGAGGGGATCTGTCTGCTGATAGTGGCTTATTCCTTCATAGCTATGAAATTGTGGCAATCTTTCTCATTTTTTTTTATAGCAAATCATGCGAGGGCAAAGTGACTGAGCCTGGAAGGGATCTGAGGAGATCTCTAGTCCAATCTTCTGCTCAAAGCAGGGTCAATGTCTGAGGTCAGACAGGTTTTGTCCAGGCAGGGCTTGGAATTCCCTGAGGAAAGACAAAACACGACCTCTTTGCATGAGCTCTGCCACTGTTTGACTATTCTCATGGGGAAAAAATTTTGGTTTTAATCCGATTTGAACCATACATTGCAAGTCACGTTCATTGTCTCTGATCCTCTTCCCATACACCACTGGGAAGAACCTCAGTCTATCTTCTTATTTGGTTGTTTACTCAGCCGTAAAACATCATTATACATTTTACAATGGGCAAAGGAAACCAGGGGTGTCCAGCATGGCAGCAGCAGGAGGCCTCATGTTTCTATCAACCGATAAATTCAAAAATATTTTTCAAGTGATATTACAGCATGCCATAAATTTTACCACTGAGTTTATCCTGTCTGAAGGGTATGTGATCAAGTTAACTTGAGGACCTTCAATTATTTGTGTTGTTCTATGACTGTGGAGTTCAACAACAAATCCTTCACACTACAGAAGAGGCAGACACTTGTTTTAATGTTAGAAGAGAGAAAGATCTTTTTGAACCTTGTCTCGGTGAAAAATAAAAACACAAATCATGCTAGATTAACCATAACAATTCGTCTCTAAGAAGGAGAAAAAGAAAGAAAATTTTCAGAGTTGTTTATACAGACTAAATACATTTCTGGAAAAGCTCAGTGTTGTGACTCCAAAGAGTAAGTAGGTGCTAATGTGACAGCTCACCTTTAGAATGAGCCAAGACTGGAGTTCAGGGTTGCAGAGGCAGAGAGAACAGGAGATAGGAGGCCATTTGCATCAAAGGGTGGCACCTTCACTGCAGTGAAGTGCTGCTCACAGCTGGTCTGCTTGGGGCACTCTGTGGAATAGCAAAGAACAAGCTGATGAGATGGACTAGGAATGAACATGAATTTCTGGAACAACCTCTTCCACAAATGTGGTGGGAGTAAAGAGCATCACCAACATTCAATACAGGGTTTGGTACACTTCTGAGAGAGATGAGATGATAGAATACCTGTCACAGCAAAAGACAAGACACTGTAATGGAATCATATAGTCTCAGACTGCTTGGGGTTGGAAAGGACCTCTCAAGATCACCTCATTTGCACAGGATCACACCAGTTGCATTTTGAATGTCTCCAGAGAAGACTCCACAACCTCTCTGGGCAGCCTGTTCCGATGCTCTGTCACCCTTAAAGCAAAGGAATTTCTCCTTTTATTCAGATGGAACTTCCCTTTAGCAACCTAGAATAATCCTGGAGTTTCACTTCTCTGACATTTTCCTCTACTTCTTCTCCCAAATTCTCTCTTCATTTCTTGTCTTAAGTTTTTTGAGAAACTGGAACATTAATTATTTTTCTATTCCTTTTAATCAATTGACAGAGACACATAAGGGTAAGACAGAAAAGCATAAGAGAGTGATTAAGAGTCCTATAGGAAAGGAGAAGCTGAAGTATGTAATTTCTGAGGCAGCTACTGTTACATGGACTGCCTTCCTTTGAGAACAGAAAGAGAAGTTTTCACCGTGGATTAGTCTCTTCACTACTCTCTTTCTGTGTTCTCCTTTCCAGAATGCAAAAACAGAGGGACGGGGGAAGCCCCACAGGTTGGACAGACATGGCCAAGAAATGGTGGTGAACAGAAGGTTGAACACATTTCCAGTGGTGCACTGGAGTAAAGGACAAAAGACACAGATCAAGCAGACTTTTTCCTGGAAAGTCAATTAGGCTATATAAGGGACTCTGTGTAAAACAAGGGACAATATATTTTAGGAAGCGTGAAACCTCTTAGCCATAATAATTGATTTACATGAAGATACTATATATTTATTGAAGTGAACATTATACTTGTGTTTCCATGAAGTAAATTCCTGTTTCTCTTCATGTCCTCTAAGAATCAATCAGTGCTAAATGAAACAATCCAGAAAAAATTGTCTTAAGAGTATATGAGATACCATTCCTCAAAGTAGTATTGGTGGTGGGATAAACCAGCTGGTGCTATAGAAATACACAGGAGCTGCAGTGCCTTCCCCAGGTGTGCACATAAAGGCACTCAGTAAATCTGTGCACTTCTTCAGTTAGTGAATCCTTTACATTTCACCTTGGATCTAATCTGAAACTCATTTAACGAGGCTAGATTCTTGTCAACTTCAATAACTTGGGATGATATTTTAGTAATCATTACATTTTACATCCCTGTCAGAAGTCTTCTGTTACAGAACTGCAAGATAAACTGATTTCCAAAAGAATTTATCCAAGCAGATGCAAAACCTACCTGAACATAGTGCAGGTTGAGGAAAATAGGGATTTCTTTATCAATAACATTTTTGAAGAAATATTTTGTAAGAAATATGTAGACATTATGTAGAAATTTTCTTAATTGTATGATAAAAGCCTGATAAATTGTATTTCTTCTCTATTCTCCTGAGAAAATATTTAAATCAGTTTAGGCTGCAACAAATTAGAATCTGAATCCTAGAAGCCCAAGAAAGATCATTTATAAGGCTGTGAATTTAAGTGTTGGTAAATCAAATACACTGACAAACCAGAAGTACTTTGGTAAACGCACATATACTGGAAACAATACACATAAATATATTGACCAACTGAGGGTGCATAAACTACAGTTGCATTGTTCAAATTTAGGAACATGTTGAATTCAGGGGCATGCATAAATGCCTAGCAATTCCCATGAGTCTGGAAAATTCTTATCATAGTTCAGAACTGAGATTTTTACATAGATGGTGTTTCTAATTTTTCACAAAATCAGCCTGTGAACATCCTCAAAAAATCAGTCTGTGGGGCCTTGAAATCAAGATTTTTATGTGTACTGTAAACACATAATCCCGA
Source organism: Xenops minutus (assembly GCA_035221455.1). Lineage (NCBI taxonomy): Eukaryota > Metazoa > Chordata > Aves > Passeriformes > Furnariidae > Xenops > Xenops minutus. The sequence continues at coordinate 13,451,455 of JAWWEE010000085.1, read as the reverse complement.
AGTCCCCTCGCCCAGTGTTCATGTTTCATAGTGATGGAGGTAATCTTTTAGAAGTGGCATCTATTGGTAATAATGGTAGTAGATATTGCCATGTTTAAGCAACTCATTCTTGCAGAGTAGACAGATACGACCTCAGAAACAGCAGCACGTCCATATACATTATGAAATTACTAACCAGGGCATTTACAGTTCTGTGGGAATGCTGACAATAATTTATTTACATACTCATGCAAAAAGCATCCTTAGCTTCCTGGCTTGCCTAACCCTGCTGCAGTGAATCCAAGCAGGAGTGCCAAGTCTCAGTTCTCCCTGTGCGTACCCACTTCTGAGATGTGGGCCACAGCAGCACGCCCCAGACAGGTAATTACCTTGGTAAAGAGCCCAGGAAAACACACATGCCTCAGCAGCAGTGCTGTGGCAACTGAAGGGCTTCACAGACTCAGGAATCCTCTCACAAAAGTTCTTTCAGCCATGCAAGTTGTACTCCTTAGAAACCTGTTTTAGGGTACCCTGGCAAAAATACTGTCTGTACTAACATCAACTACCCTACTTTCTAGACATCTCACTTTACCTACAAGCTGCCCAGTGAGTGGGAAAAGTAACGTCTAATGGAATTGTAGAATCATAAAGTTTAGAAAAGACCTCAAAGATAATCAAGTCAAACCATTAATCTGGTATGCAATTCATCCCAGTGAGCAAACAAAACATTAATAAAACCAGATTTGTGGCTGGCAAAGTACTGGGAGTTTATCCATTTTTACTAAGAGTTCTTCATTTTTTTTTGCTAATTTATAATCTTCTAGTTATAAAAGTGTTTGCAAATATAATTATGACTGAGTAGTCTAGCCCAAACTATTTGTCAGTCTGTTCCCTGGAATTTTCAAGTGATTTATGATCCCCATGGTTCCCCTTTTGAAGTGAACCTTCCAGAAATTGTCAGCTTATACACCTCTCTGTGACATAAACAAGCAACACTGAGGTCAAACATACACCTTAGTGTAAGAGAAGTTTAAGACACCTGGGCTTCTATATGTGTTTTTGCTACTGGAATCTGTCTACCTGTCCCTGAAATGCAGAAAAGTTATACTCTATAAACGAAAAGTTTGAGGGAAGAAATACGGTGATTTGACATTTGTTTCAACTTGTTCTATTAGTCAAATATTTTCTCCACATCTTACAGCTCACAGACTTGTGTGCAGTAAAATATACATTAAAATATACAGCATAGCTATGTTTAATAGTCTGATATAAAAATTATGCAAAAGGGATATGGGGAAAAGAAACTCATAAGCATGTCATAATACCATCTGAAATGCTACTTCCTTTCTTTATTACCTCTGAGCAAAATTCTGCTGTAATACTTTTCAATTAGAAATATTTCAGGGATTTCAGAAGAAATTTTTTATTTTTTTTTTGTAAGTAGGAAACATGCCAAGTGAACACTGTTCTTGGTTTCCTTTACAATGAAAAAAGGTTTATAATGGGCCCCATGCCACCATGGGGACAGGAGGGGGTGTGAGCCGTGGAGGGACTGCAGCAGTGCCATGTCTCAAGCACCACCACAGCAGGAATGGCTGGGCAGTGAGAGCTCTTGCTGTAAGGCCACTTTCCCTTCCTCTTGGCAGCCCACAAATGAAAACTATGAAAACTATGCAGTAGGAAAACCATAGCACAGTCAGCATCATGGAACTGTGATGAGATAACTCACATGACAAGAGCTGCAATGAGTGGCTACAAACCCTTCAGATGGGATGGGCAAGGAAGGAGAGGCAGTGGAAGGAGAGCCCTGTGTGTTAGGGAATGTTTTGACTGCCTGGATTTTACTGATGGTAATGATTAAGGTTGGCTGCTTATGGGTCAGGATTAGGAGGAAGGCTAAGTAGGCAGATATCCCAGTGGGAGTCTTTTATATCCAACTAGGATGAAGAGGAAGGTGAAACACTCTACAAGCAGCTGGAGTAGACTTGAAGTTGCTGGCCCTTGTTCTTTTGGGAGACAAGAGTCCACATAACCCAGAACAAAACAGTGACCTGCTGCTTCACTTAAACATGAACAGGTCTATGGGACTGGATGGGATCTACTCAAGACAAATGAGGGAGCTGGTGGAAGTGCTCACCAAGCCACTTTCCATCATTTGCCAGCAGTCCTGGCTAATCAGAGAGGAACCAGATGACTGGAAGTAAGCATTACCTCTCGAAGCATTCAGAAAGCATGCTGATGTGGTGCTTAGAGATATGATTTACTAATGGACTTGGCAGTGCTGGGTTAGTGGTTGGACTTGATGATCTCAGAGGTCTGTTTCAACCTTAATCATAGAATCAAGAATTGTTAAGGTTGAAAAAGACCTCCAAGATCAACCTCTCCATCCTTTGACATAATATCACTATACCCATTAAACCATGGAGTGTAGTGCCATGTCTACTCACTTTTTTGAACATTTCTGGGGGTGGTGACTCCACCACTTCCCTGGGGACCCTGTTCCATAATGATTCTATGATTCTTCAGTTGCTGTACCTTAACTTCCTCCATGAGAAATGAGAAGTGCTTTTGTATTACACAATATAGGGAAAAGGAGGAAGATTTTTTGCTTGAATATTTGCTGCAGTGAGAAATATCTTGTGGCTTCTCTCTGAGTCTACCCCAGCAATTCCTGGCACTGTCGTTTTAGTAAGAAATGTTGCGAAAACTGGAAAGAACTTTCTGGGCCCCTCTAAGAGTGAAAACTTTCATCTATTAAGCTAAAACTTCAGCACTAACTTTAAATGTTAAAATAAACACAGTCTAAGATAGGAGGCTATACTTTATACTAAAAGAAGCTGAAATACTGCAAAATTTTAGTGATCTTGATTGCATTCAGGAGTAGTTTTGAGGCTACTGCAAAACTCAGATTTTTCGCCTTCACTGTGAACAGAAAGGTCTAGTCCTTAACCAGTTATATCACTTTCTATTTATGGCTCTTCTGGCAATAGTTAACAATAAGTTGCTGTTTCTCATACTGCAATTTCACTCTGACATTGCCACTATATTGTGAAGAAAGTATGAATCTTCTGCTACCTCGTTCAGCTACAAAACCATAGTTGTTCATCTCTATGGCAACGGCTGCCCCAGCCCAGCTTAATAGGGTGCTTGTCTAGACACCATTAAACATATCTGCACTTATGTGTGTCTGGTTTTAGCAGCCAGGTATGAAGAAGGTGGGGTGAAGGGAAGAGAGGCAACAGAAAAGAAGCGAGAAAAAGAGTAAAAGTGTTTCAGAAGTCATCCCTCTTTACATGCGAATTTTTAATTCTGGAAGCCTTTCTTGGCATGGGTATTAAAATGTGTTCCTCACTCAGGATGCCCAGACTTACAGATATGCGTGAAAGAATTTCAAAGTGATTTCTAACTGAACTGAGTTAAGCACCACCACCACCTGCAGGCTTCTCTGGGAGCAGAGGTATCCCTCAGGAGCAGAAGTACATTTCACAGCCTCTATAGTTAAGCATGATGTGTCTGAGACTGAGCAAGGTCAGGAGGTCTTAGCATGGACCTGAGAGAAGTCTTAGTTCTGATTCAGATCTGCTGGTTGGATCCTGAGGAAGACAGAATAAACCCCCCAGCACTGTCCATGTCACCATCCCCTTTGGAAGGGGAACTGTTTCCTCACAGGCAGTGGAGCAACTGAGCCTGTAGACCGAGAGAGCTGCATGACCTCAGCTGGGTGCAGTCTGTGTAAACAGTTTGTACATCAAAAGGTAGCACTTCAGTCACCCTGAAACTTCTACAACCTTCTACAGCTCAGAAAGTGCTTATCATCCAACAAAAGAAACCTGTATTTTCAGCATTTTCCATTTGCTTTGATAATGCATATTTCACAGTGAAAGAGGGCACAGCCTGAAGTTGATAGGATGTGAAAGAAACACGTTTGATTTTTTGTTTTTTCCCCTCCAGAAAACATCTCAAAGAGCATGCTAGAGCATGTTTGGGGATGCCGAACTTTCAGTGTATGATTTGGGGAATTGCTCTTATTTCACTAAGTAAACATAGAATAGAGCAGGCACAGCTGAAATCCACATAGTGACCAACCTAAGTCTCCTCCCAAACAATATCTAGGCAGACATCCTTCCTCCTCTCCTGCTGCCGCTCTGCAGGATACAAGCAAATACTTCCTGAGCCTTTACAAATTAATGTTGAGATGTTCTCCTGGAAGACAAGCATCCACCTTCTGTCTGGCACTAGGTGACAGAGAAATACAGAAGTGTTCAGAATCAATTCAGGGACAATGCCTGCTGGCAAAGGGGCGCTTCACAGAAAAAGCTAGAGATGAGTGTTCCAGCTGCTTGTGCTGCCAACACACTGCTTGTGTGTTGTGGGGCTGACTTGTTGCCAGAACTGCTCAAAAAGAGAACATCTCCCATTGAAGAGAAGTGAGCTAAGACTGTTGCTAGAGATCTATATGCAGCCTGTTCCCAATGCCACCTTCTCTAGATAGACTGTTACTGAATCCATGAGAAAATACTCTCCCTGTGGAAACACTACAACTAGTTCCCTCTGCTGAGTCCTTATTTGACACTCTGTCTGTACAGGACAAGGGGATGCAGTTTGCACTTTCTAAAATATATTGGGTAGGTTGAGAGCAAAGACTCAAAGGGACAGTTTCTAACAAAGACACTATTAGGTGATCATATCTCCTCTGCAATGTAGTCATTTGCTCATTTTGCAGCTATCCCAAACTCATGCTCATGTTTGTGCATTGCATGCCCGTATCCTCCCTAACAGCAGCAGCTTTTTACTATACCCTTACATGTGCTTGGGTCATCATCAGTCACATTGGAGCACCTAATCATTCCAAAAGGGAATATTCTTGTAACACATTTATTCATACCTCAAATATGAGGAAATGGTAAGCAAAACACCTGCATGTTATACTTTATAGTTGAAAATTATCACTACAATCTCAACTGGAAGCTGACAAACAATGTTCCAATTTTCAATACCAACAAGAATAATGACCCTGGAAACTACAGCTCTCTCAGTCTGACTTTACTGGCTGGTAAAATTATGGAGATTATTCTGGGAGGTCCTGAAAAACACCTGAAGGACAATGTAGTCATCAGTGACAGCCATCATGGCTTCATGAGGGGAAAACCTGCTTGTCAAACCTGATTTCTTTTTCAACAAAGTAACCCAATTCATAGTCATGTTTCAAGAGAAACCAGTTGTAGTTTTTTGGATTTCAGTAAAGCTTTTGATGCTGTCTCTCACAGAAAAAATCCTTCTGGTTAAAATGTCCAGCGCAGAGCTGAATGAACACATTATATGATGGGTGAGCAAGTGGCTGACAGATTGGTCATGAAGGGTTATAGCAAATGGGATGACATCAGGTTTGCAACTGGTCTCTAGAAGAGTTCTGCAGGGCTTCATTCTAGGGTCAGTGCCTGCAACATCTTAATAAAACAGCTTGAATGCAGGACTTGAAGGTACACTGAGTAAGTCTATGGACAATACAAAATTGGAAGGAGTTCACTCCCTTGAAGGCAGAGATGTCTTTCAGAGAGACCTTGACAAATTAGAGGGCTGGGCAATCACCAGCTGTATGAAGTCCAAGAAATAGTGCCAGATTCTGCACCTGGGATGGGCCAACCCCAGATGTATGGACAGTCTGAGGAATAAGAAGCTGGAAAGCAGTGCTGGGAAAGGGACCTGGGGGTCCTGGTCAGTGGCTTGTTGAACAGAAGTCAGCAGTGCCCTGGCAGCCAGAAGGGCCAACCCTGTCCTGGGGGGCATCAAGCACAGCATTGCCAGCCAGGTGAGGGAGGGGATTGTCCTGCTCTGCTCTGCACTGGGGCAGCCTCACCTGCAACACTGGGGCAGTTTTGAGCACTGCATATAAGAAGGATATAAAGCTGTTAGAGAGTGTCCAAAGGAGGGCAATGAAGATGGTGAAGGGCCTTGAGGGGAAGTGTGTGAGGAAGGGCTGAGGGCATTTGGTGTGTTCAGCTGGAGAAGAGGAGACTGAGGGGAGACCTCATTGCAGTTACAACCTCCTCGAGAGGGGAAGAAAAGCATCCAATATCAGTCTCTTCTCTCTGATGACAAGTGACAGAATGCCAGGGAATGGCATGAAGCTGCGTCAGAAAAGTTTTGGGCTAGATACTGTAAAAATGTTCTTCCCCCAGAGAGTGGTTGGGCACTGAACAGGCTCCCCAGGGCAGTGGTCACAGCACCAAGCCTGACAGAGTTCAAGGAGTGTTTGGATAACACTCTTAGGCACATGGGGTAATTCTTGTGGTTGTCCTGTACATGGCTAAGAACTGGACTCCATGAGCCCTTTCAACCCTGGATAGTCTATGATTCTATGATTGGCAAATAGATTGCCTTGATAAAAAAGTATTCACTGTGCAACATGGCATGGTTTTACTGATGTGTATTTTTACATTATAACAACCTTTTCTACCCAAAAGATCCCTGTTCTTTTAACACCTCATCAGCACTATGCCAGCCTAGGTGTCAGTGAAGAATGGGCATTAACCATCTGTTTATGGCGGTATAATAATAATTGTAATAGTTTGGCATCACGAACTTCTCTTATATAGCTATTGCTTTTCCAAAGCCTTAAATAGGAGTGTCCACATGGTGCAAGTCACTCTTGTGCACCCAAATTAATTTTCTGAATTCAAATGTTATTTTGGTTTGGGCTTGCAATTAAGCCCATGACAAGCTTTATGAGTAACTTGTATGGGGCTACTGTTGCTAGGCATTTGTGTGCAGGGTCCTATCAGCTTAGTCCTCTAAGATACTACAGAGAACTGGCAAAATAGCTCTTGCTTAAACTTTTTGAGCTTCCTTTGTTTAAACACTCTTGGGAGAACAAAATATCTGCCTGAGACATCAAGTGTCTAAGCTGAAGCATTACTTGTAAAAGCTTAATATTCTTCAGGAAGCCAGACTGCCAACAATTGATATAATGTAGAAGAGATTGTATATGAGTAAGGATTTAATCTCAGTGTTAGTATTGCCCCTAGGAAAATTACCATCTGTGTTTAATAAAGGATGTAACTCACTACTTGAATATGATTTCTGTGTGAATGAAGCTTCGTGTTTAATGTTCAACATCACTTCCATTTCTTAGGCAAATTGAAGTATTCATGATTCTTCCCACGCTTTGGCAAAAAGTGCAGATTAAGAGGCATAGTGCAGATACAGGGAGAATTATGCCTATTATATATGTAGATACTCCCAAAAATTTATTGTTTTTTCTAACCAGAAATGTTATTCAGGTGTCCAAAGGTGAATTTTGTCCTGTTGTCAGCTACTTGTGTCATGAGGCTGGCAGTCATATGAGGAGAGCTGCTTGTGGGTGATGGTGCTGATGCACTGATAGTGATGTCACCTTGCACTGGAAGTATTGGATGCATAGGGGATTGAAGTATTTGCTTTAGGACATTAGAAGCACATAATGCTGAGCTGGACTGTTAAAGGTGTGTTAGTATTTGTGTTTAATATCAATTAATAAATACATTTTTGTTTCATATGATGTGAAATGTTCTTCATGACGTGTAATAACAGCCACCACTACTTCACATTTGGTCACATAGTAAGGTAAATACAATTGCAATCATTGCAGTCTTTAAAAAGGTTGTTACATTTGCTGAAAAGATACAAACAGGCAAATAGTTTACGTATTATTAAAGGAAACACAAGCTCTTACTAACAATGTCTTATTACAAATTATTAATTTAAAAGTTCTGCAGGAACCAATAGAACATTCTTTTTTCCCTTCAGTTCGCTGTTCCAATTCCCAAAAGAAGTCAGTGTCTTCATAATTTTAAAATGTGTAAAAAGAAACAAACAAACAACCCAAGAAAGACCCCACCAAAGCAACCAACCACCCTGCTTTAACACTTCTCTACATATAAAAAAAATTTTATTTTTGCAGAATCATGTTTGTTTCATGGTCCTTGTCTGAGTGGAAAGAATTTTATGATACTTGCAAAGAATTTTCAAGCTAACATCTTATTTAGCTTTGCACCTTTTCTGGGATTCTGTTGTACATTTGATATTGTTACTCTTCTTGATGCACTTGCTACTGCTTTCATCTTGCCAAGCCCTACCTAGGCTTTAAACAAACTAAAACAGGGGCTAGGATAAGTGACCTAATGGAAGGAAAAAAGGAGTTCTGGATGCCTTGAAAATTCCACTGGTGTATGCTTTTATCAAGCAAATACTGATAAAATAGTCTTGATAAAAGCCACAGGCAAAACCAGTTTTTATTAGCATACTAGGACTTTATTTCAGTGGGACAAGAATGCGGCCCATCTGTATATTTTTACTGACAATCTTGAGCATAAGCACAAAGTCATTTTTGGAGACTGATACTTTATTTTTGTCAACTTTTTACAGTTGCTCATCTATGCCTCGGTTGCGCTTAGATTGACAAAACAATTCTCCGTTGCAAACCCAGTCATACAAACTATAAAAATGCAACGTGTCCTGCTTTTGCCACCTGAAGTAGTAAAGCAGTACTGGTATTGATGCTATTAGATATAACTAAAAAGCAGAATTACTATCCAGCTAACATAGAGAGCTGCAAAATTCCCACAGTGCAAATCCTGGTGGCAGATTCTCATTCCTGCTATAGCTCGCCACACCGTTGGAAACACAGGAAGTGCTGTGAAAATGTAATTCAAAGGAGAAAACACTTTTGGTCGCTCTCTAGACACAGCAGTCACTGTAGTATGTTGTGGGTCTGCATGGTAAACTTTGTTTTACACTTGCAAAAAACCCAGAGTGGTTGTAGCTGCCTATCCCTGAGGATAGGCAGGGTCTGAGGGCTGCCAAGGGCTGTGATAAGCACAGTTCCAGGCTGTGGCACAATGCCACAGATCTTCACATGCTGGAATTGGAATGTGTGACATTCTCACCTGTGAGCCAAATTCTGATTCAGCCTTAAATGTATTAAATAGAATACATGAAATACATTAAAGAAAATCTGCTCCATATAAGTAAACAGCCACATAACCCACCTGTGGTTTTCAACCGCCAGGTACAGCATGGTCTTTGGGAAAGCCAAAATAGGCCTTCCCATCCTGTTATCTTCTCACACTTCTACTGCAACCTTCTCTGGAGAAGAAAGTACTGAAGTTTAAATATTCCTCCAGCAGATCCCACAGGCTGAACAGCCCTTCTGGTGTGTTGCTTGCCAGGGTAGACTGAACACACAGGGCAGAGCCCGGCTTTTATACTTCTATTTTAGTTTCAGCAGCAACATTAATAAAGCATGGCAGCTTGTCCTCGTTCTAGTTCAGTGGCAGCGTTGTTGTACAATGTTCTTTGATGTACAGTGGTCTTTACCTGCTATCAGATTGGGAGAAAAAATGACACCGCAACACAGAATCTGATTATTTATCTCACTCTGACTTAGGAGCATGAAGGTTATGTCTCAATTGTGGAGTTCAGTCATTACATATTGGACTTTTTACAGAATTTTTTTAATTGCTATTTGAAATCTAGTGTGACAGGTCTTTTTGTATTTGTATGGGTTTGTCTCTGCAGCATTAGTTAGAGTTTGGCCTTTCTTCATAATATTTATGGAAAGAAGGGGGAATTGGCAAAGGGAAGAAACACTGAACCATGAGCATAGACAGAGTAAAATATTGATCTTACTGGCTTTTAGAAATGGAATCATAAGTACTCCAGTTTCTCCTGGGTCAATGCTGTTATGGGGTAGCATTTTATTTGCAGAGTTCACAGATAAATTGAAGACATTCCCTGAGAAAAATGAAGATTGACTCCCTGGTTCACTAAGCTAATTTTCCTTAGGGGAAAATTAAGTATCTTTAAAAACAAAAATGGTGAAAATATGCTCCTGAGTAGTAAAATCCAATCAGTAAAATTATTACAGACCATCAAGTAATTAACCACAAGCAGGCTTTACTTTTAACAGTGAAGTATCTTACTCTTTAGTTTTCCTGTCTTGGAAGGGATTTGAGTGTTGTTGTCAAATTAGATCTGAATCTCCTTAACAATTGACCACAGAATATCATGTATCAAAATTCAGACACATTTATCATTTGAAGAACATCTAAATTTATCATAGCGGGAAGGAATTAATATAAGAGAGACAGACCTTCTTTATCTACTGTATTAGTGGAACCAGCCAGAGATGCAACCAACAGGACCTCAGAGTACACAAAATGATCAACACTGATAGAATGAAAAGACCTTCAGACTTGCATGAAAAATAATAAAATAGTTCAGAGTGAATACCTTGTCCTAGTATGATACAAAGAGAGCTGTGAGAATTAAAATGCACTTTTCATTGTTAAGCTGCCCTGAAGGCACAGAGAATGTGATTTATCCACTAATTTTGTTCATGTACTCTTGATATAGAGTCACAGAATGGTTTAGATTGGAAAAGACCTCTAAATACCACCTATTCTAATCCCCCTTCCATGGTTAGGGACACCTTAACCTCAATCAGGTTACTCAAAACCCCAACCAGCCTTGCAATGAACACTTCCAGGGATGGAGCATTCACAGCTTCCCTGGGCAACCTGTTCCAGTGCCTCACCACACTCACACTGAAGAACTTATTTGTATCTAAACTGTCTCCTATCTTTTGATATAAAACCATCATCCCTTGCCTATCACTACAGGCTCTGGTAAAGTACTTCCTTCCATCTTTCTTACATGACCCCTCAACGTAACCAAAGAGCACAATAATGTCTTCCCAGAGCCTTCTCTTCTCCAGATAGAACAATCCACTGTCTCTTCATAGCAGAGTTATTTCAGCTCTTTGATCATCTTTGTGTCCCTCCTCTGCAGCTGCTCTAACAGTCCATGTCTTTCTTGTACTGAAACCCCAGAGCTGGACAGAGTACCCCAGGTGGGGTCTCACAACAGTGGAGTAGTAGAGGGGGAGAAATGTAACTAAGAGGAATGCTGTTCTGTAGTACACCATCACCCTGCATCCCTAATTACACCATTTCATCAGCACTCAGGCTGATTGTACATTGCTCTATCCTAGTGACAGGCACTACTGGTATGAAAGTTGCAATTAAACACATGGGGAATCCTGGATATGTGAGTGTAGGGAGAGACTGGGAGCCAAACAGCTGGGAAAGGAATGTCTCTATGCAAGGCTGGTCAAGTAGCATCCCTCTCTTCCAGCCCGTTCTCACTTTGCTACAAAAGGCTTCTGTGTATTTGATTTCCAGAAAGGGTGTATGCCATATTTCACCGAGCTTTTGGTAAGGAGGAGACATCAGATGAAATGAATACAGCACAATAGCATATGCTGACAAGTATTTACAACTTATTTGCTCATGTAAAACAAACAATTGGATTCATAACTCCAGTCATACAGATGGAGAAAGAGCTAGACTACTGTGAGCAAGCAGTCATGTTGGGAGCTGTGATGGAGACCTCCATCCCTGCTCCCTCTCTGATCTGGAAGCAGGACTCTCTTCTGCCTCTGCAGCAAGGAACACTAGTCCTGAAACTCCACAGAGAGATTTGCACAAGCTGAGGGAACCATGTCTAGAAATGAGGTCCTGAGTGTCTTTTTCTAAAGACTAGTTGCAGGGATTCTTGCAGCCAAAACTGCTATTGCAACAGTTTCACACACCTGAAATCTTAGCTGAGTGTTCATTCAGTCATTGGAATTCTGCCCTCTGAAATCTTGCAGAGAGGGGATCAGGTTGTCTGTGGTGTCTAGGCCCTGTCTTTTGGCAGAGTGGGGTGGCTGACAGGGAGTTAATAACAGCTCTTTCAACCTTTCTAGTTGGGGGCCCAAATGCAGATTACACCACAGGAGGTTCATGCCGTAGATTTCCTGCACTGGAAAATAATCTCACTTTGCTTCCCTCCCTGCATTTTTGGTTCATTAAGGGAAAATCATACTGGATCTATGACCCATGAACACACTGGGACTATTTCCAACACAGAAATGCTTTCAGGTGGGGAGTTTCCCTTCTTTACTGAAATTCACAGGTGTCTGAGAAAACATACAAAGATGAATTCCACACACTCTAAAGACCTCTAGATGTCTTCAGGGACAATTTGCTAACATCCAGCACTGTGAATACACCTGCAAATTTCAGGCAGTGGGTTTTAACTGCAAAATTGTGTTCTGGTGATAGATGATAATGAAAATTCCCAAAAATGAACAATATGACACAGAGGAAAATGTTTTTGCTCTTGTTAGACCTAGGCTAGAGCCTTACATAGCACCTGAGGGTGAGGCTCACACATAGAATAATCAAGAACTATGTTACACCAGTCAGTCAAAAACTTCTCTGTGGTGCAGAGACTGTTTCTTTGAATAAGTGTCAAATGATGACACTTTTGCAGTTGAATTTGCCTTCCAGAAGATACAAATACAATACTATTCTACATGAATCAGATGCGCTGTGGATTCATCTCAATGTGCTTTACCAACACTTTCTGCAAATAAGAAGTTCTCAGAGTTGTTCTCTGCTGCTGGACCCCTTGCTCCTCACTTTATTTCATTATTATACAAGACTACCCTGAAGTAGCAGGAGATCAAAAGAGGGCATCTAACTTTGAAAGACTATTGTCCGTGAAGTATTTGTCCATGAGCTATATTTGACAAGGACTACTGTCTATTCAAATACCTAATTCTACAGCTTACTCTACATGGTATCATACAGTAAACTGTATCTGTAAGCAGAACAAGGAGTGCAACCAATTATTCACTTGAACTATTCTAGTCGGTTGGGGGCTTGCTTTTTTCATAAGAAGTATCTGAGAAGAAAGGGAGCAGTGGTCTGTAAAATACAGTGCCAGTACATGCTCTTATCTGCAATACTAACATGGTACTGCCTGATCCAATAATCAGTGGAAAACAATTCCTCACTGAAGAGATATAAATTGCAGTGGGATTGCTGCCAGAGCTGAGTGTCAGCTTAATCAACAGAGCCTTGAATCCAGAGTGGCTATCATGAATACTTGCTGGAGTATACTGCCTTAGGCTTTAAATTTTCAGGTACTGCAGAACTACCGACTATTTCTTACTCGTCTTCAGTGAGAATCAGTTATTCATTGCTTTGCATGTTGCACTTCTTTAATCATGGGTCTCAGTAATAAAATTATGAGCAACTCTGCACATCCATAAGAAAATCCCTTACATTCCCCTCTTGAGGCCAGTTGTATAACCCTGCATAAAAGAAGCTGGCAATGAAATCTTTTATAAAGGAGTTCTGAATCATTTCTTTGTTACTGGAAAGATAACTAAGGAAAGAGGAACACATTTGAAGTATACTTTTGCCAACCTTCCATCATACAGTGACAGACAACTACTGACGTCTATGTTCTTGCTTATATTCTGATATTTCTTTCCTTCTTTCCCCCATTAAATGACAGCCTGAGATAAAATCCCTGTCGAAACTTCCATGAAACTGTATTTAATGTTAGCTTGGGATTTCATAACAATTGGGTTTTTTTTCCCTTTGGATATTAAGAAACAACGTAGCTTTCAGGAGCACAAAACTAGTGAGAGATAGTGAAAATAGTGAAAATATGGTTACCTCTGGTTTTGCTGAACAAAAAAACAGCCTTCACTCTCTCAGACCAGGTCAGAAAGCTAGGCTTATGAGAAGGTGTGAATTTTAAGCAAAGCTTTTCATCAAAAGTTTGACCTAATGAAGATAGTTGTAGAGAGAGTTGTAGACACTTTGTGTCTTGTTCAGTTGGCAAGCAGAGGTCAGAACTTATCAGTTCAGCCAGAGGTTCATACAAAGCCCAGGTAACCAAAATGCACATGGTGTTCAAGAAAATGGAGTGACTATAGCATGATAGTTCCAACTTGGTGTAAATTTAACAGAACGGGGGCCTAGGTAGCATAAATATTTTGAAGGCAGGTAAATGCAGTGATTATGAAATGTCCTGTCTACTAGCTATCCCCTAAGGAGAGGCAGTGTACCTCTAATTCCCCATGCAGAAACACCAGTCATGAGTTTGCACATCAATAAACTTCAGCTCTGATTTAGCAAAATCATTCCCAGGTGTTCAGTTTTCATTATATTGCTACTGATATTGTCAACAAGACTGTCTGTTATTGCCAAATCCTTGTTTGTCAATCTCACATGCATCATCCAAGGGGAATTGGGTCTTTCCTGGGGGAATCCTAGGTGTGACAGGATACAGCCTCAGGGAACAATTTCGATTCAGTTTTACAGGGAGAACAGTTGCATTCAGGGAATTCGGATGCAGTTAGAAAGTCTTGTGTTGAGTCCTGCCCAAACACAGATGTCCAAAAACACAACAGCTGTAAATAATGAATCACAGCAATTTCCAGTGATATCCATATGATTTTTTTCCCCCTCTCAGATTTGTTTTGTCATGGTTTCACCCCAGCCATCAGCCAAGCCTCATGCAGTTGCTTGTTCACTCCTCCACCATCAGGATTGGAGGGAGAATTGGAAGGGTAGAAGCTGGAAAATTTGTAGGTTGAGATACAGGCAGTTTAAAAGGGGAAACAAAAGCTGCACATGCAAGGAAAGCAGAAAACAAGGAATTAATTCCCTGATCCCCATGGGCTGGCAGATGTTCAGCCAGGAGAGCAGAGCCCCATCACATGTAACAGTGACTTGGGAAGCCAAACTCCATTGCTTCAAAAGTCCCTCACTTCCTCCTCCCCACTTCATAGACTGAATATGATTGTTACATGGTCTGAAATAACCCTTTGATCAGTTGGGGTCACCTGTCCTGACTGTGTTTCCTCCCAACCTCCCAGGCACCCCCAGTGCCCTCACCATTGTGGCATGATGAAAAGCAGAAAAATTCTTGGCTCTGTGTAAGCATTGCTCAACAATAATAATCGCTATTAGAGATTACATAACATCTCTATATTATCAACCTTGTGTTCACCACAAATCCAAAACACAGCCCCACACTGTGAGGAAAATTAACTCTACCCTAGCCAAAACCAGCACAGAATCTCAGGATCAAACATGAGACACATGCAAAGAAAGTGGATTTGAGAAGAGCAAGAAGAAAAAGCACTTTCTGAAAGTCCAGCAGCTACAAGGCAACTATACAAGATTCCACTACCATGTCAATCACTGCAGCTGCTCACTGGGAGTAAAGCAGAGGTACAGAATCTAAGTAAGGTCATCATATTTCTATGCTTTCATCTCTGAGATGGTCTTCATATCCCAAAATTAATATAGAGTGCAATCACTGGGGAGTATAAGATAAAGATAACACGATAGTAAAAGTTACTTGTTCAGATAGGATCAAAGCAAGAAGTTTCTCAATGGCCCTTCAGATAAAAAGCATGAACTCAAAATGTATAGTTGTAAAAAGGACTCCCTTAGTAAAGCAGCCATACAGTTCAGGAAAAAGACCCCTAGTTTTCCCCCAAGTGATCCAGATAAAAGTATGAAGAAAAAAGAGGACACATAAAAGCAGCAAAGTGCACTAATGGAGCAGTCCCTTGTTCCAGAACTTCTTGTAACTTCACACCTTAATGCTAATGCTCTGTGTTGCCAGGGAGTCAGAGAAAAGCAGACCTGTAAATGTATTGCTCCTCTTGGTTCCTCACAAAATTGTTACCAGCAGAACAAGCAGTATATAATATTTAGTCTTGCTCCACTCCTTTCCACCAGAGAAGATCATGCTGAGAAAGCCTGGGAAGTAGATATATCTGGAAAACACACTTTCTGTCTTGCACATGGGTGTGCATTCCCCGGGAGGCAATTTCAAGTGATGGACTGATGTATGGGGTTCCCTGACTTCTCACGGATCTTGTTGTGGCCATAACTCTGATGCAACTCTTGGTTATCTCCTGTTCTTCTTTGTTTCATAAAATTTACATAAGCCTCAATTGTAACACCATCAATTGAAACAAAAATGCAGATGCCAAGTATAAAGTTTTTGCTGCTATGAAGCTTCATGCTATTGTCCATATAACAAAGGGCTCATCAAGACAAGTTTATAAGCAATTTTATAATAGATATTCATATGTATATCTATTCTATAAGAGACAATGTACCTATTATGTAATAGACATACATGTGTATACCTATTATAAAAAGCCAAGATTTTCAGTGAGATAGCATCTTTTATTATCAAGCTGATACGGTTTTTAAAAGTCAGGTAAGATCAGACAGTCCCTTCATCAAGCCAGACAGAAGCACCAAGCTCCATGCCAAACAGATGTTGGAAATGGTAGGTGCCTACATCACTCTTCCTATTGCCACATGGGCAGTAATACATCCTGCACTGGACTGTAAATTGATCCAAATGAAAAGTGACATTTCATCCCATAACAGATTTTTGGAATAAAGGAGTATAGAAGTGAAGTGCATTAAGCTTTCTCTTCTATCCTGTTGGTTTGTGTTTCCAGTGTGAATCACCTGAATCACAGACTATATACCAGACCATGGTTCAGTCCGTCCTTACACATAACAAAGAAGAGCAATGACTTAACCAAGAAATCAATGACCTCTTCAGAAGACATGACCTATCCCAGTAGCCACAGCAAAGGGGAAAATATTCACTTTTCAGGTTGATTAATAAAAATATTACACCATGATTTCTCTGAAAAAGAAATGAGTTTTTTTCAAACCAGACTTACAACTGTACATAAGTTTTTGTAGAAATAAATATCCTTAAGCCTTGTAATAATTGTTTTAAAAAATTGTGAAAACACAGAGGTATAATCTAGGAATTAAACTGTCTTCTGTCCCTTGTAGTAGAGGGTACAAAACTATGCAAGAGAAAATCTCCTACTCAGTCTATCATTCCTAGAACAGGTTTTCAGTACAGATCACATATTAATGCATTTCAACCCCATCAATGGATTTAATAGATGAAGTGTCTACCCCCCTCCCACCCAACCCTTACTGAGGAGACAGGCACAGAGACAGGGTGTACTGGGGGAGACATGAAAGAGAAGGGATGATGTTCTACCTAGAATAACCTTGTCCTGGACGTGCAGAGTCTCCTCTAGCTAGGGAGAGGTTTGGGAGTGGTTCTTCACCACAAACCATCTCTAAGCAGCTGTTCTGTGCCTAGAGCAGCAGTTGTGCCTCCAGCTCCTGTTGTAACTTGAGTGAGCTCTCCTGCAGAGCTCATTAAAGCACCTGGTTGAGGTGGTAAAATGAAAGAAACTCCCATAATTTATTAGAAGACATAATTGTAAACCTGAAATTAAGGACTTGGAGGGATTATAGAAAATCTTCCATCTGCTTAAAAAAAAATCTATTAGTCCATTAGGAAGGGTTGCAAAGATTGCTATTTCAGCTAGTTTTCTGTATAACTCATAAATATTGCCTGTCAAATCCTAAACTCTTTACCCAGACAATCTCCTGCTGAGCAAATGGAATTTTGCCCGAGGAAGGAGTGAATAAGGTCTTCTGCAGTTAACTCTCTGAGCCTGGCACAGAAGGACTCATCGTTGTAGTGTTACCTATTAACATTGAATCTGACAAGGTGGGAAGAGCCACAGAGGTTATACGTTTTTGCATGCTGTCCATGAGCATTTGTTTAGCCTGAGAATTCACTGGTCTCCAAATATGCACAATGTATACAGTGCACTGGTCAAATTTGTGTTTGCCTTGCAGACACCTATAATTTGTGCATTGTTATTTTCCATCATTGGTGTGCCATATAAGGATACAAATGCAAGTGGCTTTTTGTTTGTTGGTTTTGTTTTGGTTTGGGGGGGTTGTTTGCTTGTTTGGGGCTTTTTGTTTGCTTATTTTGTAACTGTCAAGCTTTTTTTTCAATTCGTGGTTCTCCTAAAAACAGAACACTATTGGCAATAACTTTGGTGTCCTTAACTGTCTTTTATGAGTCCCTTAGAGGCATCCCTAAGAGCTGCTGGATCAGAAAGCTGAAAACCATTGCTATCTTAAATTATTTCTTTTTCTGTTCTAAAGTTGCTGACACATGTAAGTCCACAGGCTGAGTAATTTTTTGAAAATTGACAACCAAAGGCAAGAATTCTGATCTTACTTGCCCTTTGACAGGCAAGCTTTTCTGTGGGTCTTCTCCTGCAATGAAGTACTGCAAGATAAATAAGAATATTATCATGCAACTTCAAATTACCGGTCTTCTTTATCATCAGATCTGTATGCAAGTATCTGCGGTATTGTGCTGGAGCACTGCAGGACCTTGAAATTGTCCTGACCTGGATTTCACTGGTACTGTGTAACTTCCCATCATTATTCCTCATAAACTAATTACACAGATTGTGTTTACCCTCTGCTGGAGGCACAGCACTGTGTGTTATTGTTATGTCTAATGCCAGCATTTGCTTGGGGCAGAACCAGTCAAAAATAAATTGGCTGAGATTAACCTAACACACCTGAACTTCACAGAACCATGTGAGTGCCTGAAGTAGTAAATGATGAAAGTACATCTAAGTGATTTGAACGTAAAAAATTCATCTTAAGTGTTCTAAAAATCTTCACTTCTAATTTTATCCATGTAAGAGGTGTCTTGTTCAGCTGCCAGTTTAGTTAACTGCGTGAAAAGTCCAACTCTTCTGCATGACATGAACAAGCAGATGCTACTTGGATGTTTTAATAACATTTCAATGTCTGTAATGCAAAATTCTGAACAGGGTGACCTCTCTGACGTCCGAAACTAAACAACTGAATCATGAGCATGAGAACTACTCACCTTCTCTGTGCATTTTGAAGGCATCAGGCTGTTTTCTACACTGATCTAGTGCCCCTGATGACAGCAGTAAAGCAGATATGTCAGTTACAACATAGTCACACCAGTGACACTTAAAAAGAAGTGTGAATATTTCAAAATAGAGGGCCTAAAATTATACTTAGCAACACAAATGAGTGACTTGATTTCCAAATGAATTGGACATTACAAAGTTTTCATTCAGCTGTTGCTATCAGGTGTCCTAGGAAAAAAGCTGCTAATTTATCTACAACTACACATACAAGACATAGACAAATATGTATATGTATATAGTCATCCTTTTATGTTCTTTCTGTCTTCACTCAACAAAAATTATGTGTCAGAAAAAATGCAAGAGAGAACATGAACTCATGACAGATGGGAAGGATGAGCTCCACATAAAACAGATGACAGTCTGGATGTCTGGATGCCCCATACTTAATTAGTCTCATGGGGGATAAAGAACTAAGTGTATTCTAGTGTGAGCAAATTCCCATTTACTCATTCCCATGGATCTTGCATGTATTGCCTGTTCTTTCTCCTTACAGTGTATATGACAATGAGTTTGCAAAATTCCTCTAGAAGCTGATTTTATGACAGGGTCTTACATGCATAACACACAAGATTACTAGAGTGGTATTCGCGCCTCTATTTTGATATGTCATTGATGTAGGCCTTTACCTTGAGCTAGGTGTCTACAAACCCATGCCAGTCAATGAAGTCCTGGTCAGTTCAGTCAGTAGACTATAGAATGCCATCAATCTCGCCAAAGATAGGTATGTGTTTTAGGATCAGATGAATCAATTTCTCATCTCCACTGCCCAGGCAGACCCACACAAGACATGCATTAATTCCAGGGTTTCCCTGTTTGAGCTTACTGCCATCTTCAATCAGTTGCCAGAAATCTTTGTGAAAAGTCACCCATCTGCTTCTTGAAATCTTGTTTTCTCTTGACTTTTCCTTCCCTGTTTCTCTCTGTGTCTCACATTCTTGCAGACCCATCTCCTTATCTGACCTTCCACATTTCTCACAGAGCACTGTTAAAAGTCCCCTTACTACTCTGTTTCTCAGTTGTCTTGCCTGCAATCGCAAGCCTAAGAATCATCTGGGATGTGAAGAAATTACTATTTTACCCCTTTGGCCTAGGATTGTTTCATTCTAGCCAAACCAAAAGTTCAGCAAGTTTTCCACAGTGAACATTGCCTTCAGTTTAAGCTGTCTCTGCACCCTCATGTTTAAGTCCTGATAAATGTCAGGGATATTCTATTCAATAGTGTTTATTATAGCTGAACCCTAATCCATGATACATACACCTATCAGCACTTTTCCCTAGATATAGCAGCAAGCACTGAAAGCTCAGCCCTGAACCCCATTTTTAAACTGAAGGATAGACCCATAAAAATAACAGAAGACCATATTTTGTTATCATGCCTTTCCATGAAAGAACTTCATAGGGAGAAATACTGTTTTTCAAAATTATTAATGGCTACTCTATAGAGTAATTATGCAGCCTGGAGAATGAGGCATAGCTTGTAAAAAGGCTGCTGCAACACACCAGTGTGCTTTTTCTAAAGTATTTCTTCATTCAACATTTTTTGGATAGAGATGACAGAATTCACCCTCATTTTAATATGGTGTGCATCTGGTTTTCTTCTTTCAACAAGAAGATATAATTTTCCACATTATTTCTTGGGGGCTTCAGAAAAAAATTGATATATTCCCCATCAGATCTGAATATATTCTTCTCACTTGCATCTCTCCCTCTTGAGTCCAGCAAGTTTCAGGGGACCTTTTAACAACATAACCAGATTGTTTTACATCTACAGCTGAGGGGGACAAAAGCTGCTAAAATAATTAATTTGGAATGTCCTGTGGCCAAACTCTTAATTCTGTATTTTCTAATATTCTCCTTCTAAAGCCTGTTCTCATCAATAATTTTGTGGTGGAATGGCTATGAGCCAAAACTGGGAGACAGTACATACTTCTCCAAATAATTTCTACTTCCTGGGTGCCATCACAGTAATGTTCAGAACAACGGTGGATGGGGAGGTGAAATGATAGGCTATGTTGGCCTCTTGGCAGAAGTACTTCTGCTCCAATAAGAGCAGCTGTATCAGGATATTACACTGAAGGATGCACTGGTAAAACCATGTGATCTTTCTCTTGTGGTGTCAGTACTTTAAATGTGTCCTTTCCATAAGTCTTGCTGCAATGCTGGAGTTTCTGGACCTTCTAAAATGCCCTTCCCCACAATGTCACCCCTCATTTGAAATCATACTGGAATCCTGTTACTTTACTGATTAGCGTGAATGATTTAACAAATGACAAATGATTTAACAAATGTATAAAATTGAAATGTTTGATACGATAACTTCACTGTGAAACCCACAGATTCTGCAAGGCTTCCGTCTATTACCCCTAGGACTTGGTATCTTTATTACATAGTGCTTTTCAGCTCTTTCATTGTCCTTGACAAAAACTGAAAAGCAAAGGATTACTGACCAAGGAAGGTAGTTGGAAAAAGGTTTTATTGTATTATCTCTGCTAACAGAAGTCCACATTTTCCATATAACTCAATTACACATTTGTTATATACATTGCCCTAACCATTGCTTCAGTAATTTACTTTATCTCTGCATTACAAGTAAATAATTTTTGCAGAAATATTGTAAACACATTTATTTTCATTCATTCCTATTTTCAATACTACCTATTTTCCCTTCAGAAATGTTAAACAACAAGACTGTGTAGTCAATGTCAATTTTAAATATCAGAGAAGGTTAATATGTGTAAATCAATTTGTTGGTGACGGGCAATGTTTTCCTACAAAAATATTCATAACTGTAAAAGTAGGAGCAAAATTAATTTCTGGTTTAGCTAATTCTGAGGAAAGCATCTTAAAACAAAATCAAAAGCAGTAAAATGCAGTGGATGCAGAAGTGAAGGACTCTCAGTGATGTGGGGTTAACCAATGTGGTGGATCAAACCGTGTCCTTGCTCCAGTCTTGACAACTGGGAAAGGACAAATGCTGTCAACAGTGCCCAGCAATACACTCAGGCCATCTGCTTGTGCACGTCAGGTGCAGGAGGACTGCTGCAAGGCATCTCATTTGCTAGGCAGCAAGGTAGCATATGGTGCCTTCACATCAACACCTGTCCAAAACAAACCTGCAGCCACACCTCCTGCACCACCAGGCACATTTCCTACCCTTTGTTCAGCAGATGTGGGTGCAGGCAGGGGTTTGGGATATGCTAAAGCAGGTGATTCTCAGCGTTCAGTCCTCCCTACCCACAGTGTGTGCCTGCCAGGCCAGGCACGTTTGCACAAGGTAGCACACAGGCAGGTGTTCTCCCAAAGTCCCTAATGGGAAGTGTCAGGAAACACTACAGGTCTAGTGGGATCAGTCACAAGATGGTTGGGATTATCCAGTAGTCTCTGCTCTTGATCATTTAGAAATGCCATGAGCTGGGTTGCAAAGAAAACAGACAACAGTGATGGGTGGTGACAGCACTTTTTTAGACTCTCCAGATCTCCTTCAGCCACTGGCCCCTTCATACCAGGAAGAAACACCAGAGTGCTGTGAGAGCACAGGGAGGGACAGGAGGCACAGAGATTAACTTGCAGAAAAGTCAGTAAGTAAGCAGATTGGAAAATAACTGAAAGCAAATATTGACTTACAGCCCATATCTCTCCCTTCTTTTCAAAGCCCTAAGGGACAGGCAAGCATGTATTAAACTGGTCTCCATGGCAGTGTGTGGCTGACACACTGCCCTGGTGTCATTCAAACCCCCTCATTGTTAATCAATAGCAGAGATAGAAAGGTTAGCAACAGAGAGATAGAGGCACAGAGCTCAACCCATAAACACCACCTGCTTCCAAGAACCACCTAATTACTGCATCTTAAAAGTCAGGAAGAGACTGTCTAAATCCATTAAGGCACTTGGCACTTAAGTGTAGCAGACCTGTCATTTTGGGTTAGGGAGAAAAGAGAACAAGATACCCTGCACACTGATAAAATATATAAAATTACAGACAGTTTAAGTCAGACTGTGCAGTTCATGGCCTGTCAGCTTCTCCATTTGACATCCATGTTCAAGATATTATTATTATTCAGCTGATAAATTTGCCCTGTGCTAAGTCTTGCCACAGAAGATTTTGGAAAAGAGCAAGCAAGCAATCTTTCTTTCATTAGTTCACAATTTCTTTCACAAGCATTTGAAAACAATCTTGAAGCCATTTTAAACTTCAGTAGTGCAAGGGGGCTACTTATTTTACAGTAATTGGGTAAGGATTAACAAAACTATGGATAGCAATATGAATACCTAAAGAAATTAAGCAGTATGAAATGCATGTAAACATTTCAGTTGGAGACTGCAGTTTAACAGCCAGAATAATTTCTGTATATTTACAAGAATAATGGTGAAGACAATAAAAATGTGAGCATAGATTAAAAATATCACCCATAAAAAAAGAAACTGGGTTTTATTTTTTTTATCTGCTTTTTACTCTTAAAGTAAATTCACTTTTAATGTAGCTCTTCAGTAAATGTTGGAGCTTCTTCAGGAATTAATTTGGTGACTATGCTGCTAGGCTTTCTCTCACCTAGGTCAGCAATGACTGAAGTTTGCTAATACATCGTCAGGAGTCAGTCAATGTAATATATGTTACCCAGCTCAGGAAGCAGAAAAAAATGAAATTGCTGTGAAAACAAGTTTTTCTTAGAGAACTACTGGTGCATATTTATGCTTACTGAGTGCTGTGCCTGCAGGACCCCTGATTCATCTGGGCATAAACTATGAACATTTGTTCCTTAAATGCATTCCCTTGTGGATACAGACTTTACACTGAAGGCTCTCACCTCACTTGGTCTCACCACAGGCCTATTTTAAAGGATTGTTTAGGTCAATGGGTATCATGCTTGGGCAGGAATACACACACAGGTTCTGGCATGACTCTTCCCCATGAGCTGCAGGTCAGTGCTCCTCCTGGTGCTGTTTCCAAGAGCAGCATAAACCCACAGATGCTTCACAAAAGATCCTACAAAGGAGCATCATCTTTCAAATAATAGTGAGAGATAAACAATGCTCCTATTCCTATTGCCAGTCTTTGGAAACAGGTGAAACATACTCGGTGTCAGCCCCACTATACTGCTCAACCTGAAAAGAAAAGCAATGGGACTTTTAGCGTTCGGACACAAAAAGCTCATAGGCTAAGGAATGTATGGTTTAAAGTTCTGAGAACATTTTTCTCTATATAATGCTTGGTAGCAAAAGCTGACAAAGTTTGCTTAGTGGAAAGTTAGTGGTGTGCTAGAATGTCCACTGTTACAGTTATTAGTAGGAAACCACTACCACAAGCTGCTCTCCATGATGTACTTGCAGTTTCCTTTTAAGGGTTTGTCAGAGTTCCTCTGCCTTCTGTGTTGTAATTCACTTTTCAAAAGCTACTTATCCTCTCCAGCCTATTTTTTCAGTCTTCCTCTGTTTGTTCAACAAAGTCCTTGGCGAGCCTAAGGTTTAGATCCCTTCATTCTCTCATCTGTCTCTTTCCTGCTCTTTTTTCCTTCCAGCTGTCACAATAGCACTAGTCCACAAGCAATCTATAGTTCCTTTTCAATGGATAACCTCTCCCTTACACCTGTTGCCTCTCAATCAGGACTGATTTTCTTGTTTAGTTAAACTGAATTTCTTAGCATTCCATCTTATTTACTGGAATTTTTGCCCTTACATGGAACTAGGAATGGGAAATCCATAATGTACCCTGACAGTAGCTGACCTCCGGGTCTTTAAATAGCACGTCAAGCATTTTTCATTCTTAGATTATTTGCTTTGCATTTATTTGGAGCCATTGGTGATCCACAAAAGAGGGCCAGCAGAGTGGGGGTCTCTGCAACTCTTCAGGGACAGCAATCATCTGTACAGTAGATTAAGTGTTGTACTTTACCTGCACCAGGATAGACAGAATCAAAAGTGCTGGCAGAAGGCTCTGGAGGTTGACTTCCTATTTTGATAAAAGCTTTTCAGAGACTTTCTATCAAATTATTTCAAAAGTATCAAATGTGCAGTATATATATTTACTTATTTTTGTGCTCTGTGAGCTCTGTGGAAGCTGAGAGCTCTTTCCTGCAGAGCGAACTTCAGAGTTATAAAATGGTTTGGGTTGGAAGGGATCATAAAGATGACTTAGCTCCAATTTCCCTGCCATGGGCAGGGACACCTTTCGTGAGAGCAGGTTACTCACAGTCCCATCTAGCCTGGCCTTGAACACTTCCAGACATGCAGAGTTCATGGTCTCTGTGAGCAATCTATTCCAGTGTCTACACATCCTTAGACTAAAGAATTTCTTCCTAATAGCTAATCAAACCTCCAGCCTTCATATAGGCTTCCTTCAGTTACTGGAAGGGGCCATTAAGTCTCTCCAGTGTCCTCTCTTTTCCAGACTGAATAGCACCAACCCATTCAGCCTGTCTACACAGGACACATTATTATGTCCTAGGAAATAAGTTATTCTCCATCACATTATAACAGTACCAAGAAGCATCAACAAGTGAAACAAGAGTGAGATGGTCCCAAAACTTCACAAAAAGTGGTCAGTGTTGACCACACTGTTTTATGTTGCCAAAAGAAAAGCTTTTCCTCAGCATTTCCTTCCCATCCACATCCCACAGCTCTCAAGCATCACTTCTCTGTGTGTCTCTGTTGTATGTGTGTGACATAAGAGCGATGAATAGCAGCATCAACCAAATCTTCCCCTTTATTTTTTTTTCCTCTGTGATATGCCATCCAAGAATCATACTGTGAGGGAAGTAAATGGGAAAAACTACATCAAATAGAAGGGCAGCTGTAGTATTGGCCATCTCTTTTCCTCACAGAGTTCTTAGGTGGCTAGAATTTCTCAGCAGCAGCTCTTGAAATGCAGCAGCAACCAAAGTTTATTATAGAGGATAATACTAATGCCAACTTTTTTATCAAGGATAAGAATAACTCTAATTTCTGCCAGAAGTCAGCTGTGTTTATAAACTCTGCAGAATGTTTGCACTACAATATTTATATAGGTAACAATTGCACAACAAAAGCCCATCATATTATGACATATTATAACAGACTGTGATTTTACATACACAAAATCAAATTCTTTAAACCCATAAAATCACAACAAACACCATTTTAACTGCTGTAACCGGGTAAAATCAAAACACATCATTTTTCTTTTCAGCTGTTTAGTTCCCAGAACTCTACATATCCAACAGTCTCTATGGGGCACCTCAGTACAAAATTTAGCAATTACGCATTTGCACTGGAATTAAAAAAAGGAGTGAGAACTTAAGTGCACTGGAAAAAATACAGATTGTTTGGGATACATGTTTACTCAGACTGAAGGACTTCACTGCCATAAGTTACAACAAAGCATCCTCAGCACAGGAAGGATATTGATCTGTTGGAGTGAGTCCAGAGAAGACCACCAAGCTGATCAGAGGGATGGACCACCTCTACTACAAGGAAAGGCTGTGATTCTCAGCCTGAAGAAAATGCTTTGGGGTGACCTCACTGTGGCCTTCCAGTACCTGAAGGGAGATCACAAGAAAGATGGAGAGAAACTGTTTACAAGACTATGTAGCGTCAGGACAAGGAGGAATGACTTCAAACTGAAAAAGAATTGTTTTAGATCACATATTAGGAAGAAAATCTTTACTGTGAGGGTGGTGAGGCACTGGCACAGGTTGTCCAGAGAAGTTGTGGGTGCCCCATCCCTGGAATTGTTCAAGGCCAAGATGGATGGAGTTCTGAACACCTGGTTCATTTAGAGGTGTCCCTGTCCACATCAGGGAAGTTGGAATTAGATAAACTTTAAGGGCCTTTCCAACTCAAATCATTCTATGATTCTGTGGTCACCTACTGGTCACTTGGGCTCTACCAGGAATTGAGCATTACATCAGGGCAGCACCAGTAACTACAACTTCTCCATGGCAGAGCCCTTCAGAATCATCACCCCAGTACCACACTGACCACATGTATGTATCAAGCAGCCACCAGAAGCTTGACTCAAATAGACTAAAACTGGCACTGACACTAAGAGAAGAAATGTCAGGGAGCTGTTCAGGAAATGGAGCTTGCTCTTTGTCTCATTGATGGGCCAATAGGTAGCATGTGTATGCTAAGCCAGCCACTGCACAGGAGCACATCAATAGCAACACTGGTAAGAAATACTGCTCTCCATCTTTAAGCCAAAAACACTGTCATTTCCTCTTGGATCAGGGCCTTGCTACCATGATTCATGCTCAGCTCTGCCTCATTACTACAAACCCACTGCATCTGGAGTTGCACAGATGCAGAATAAAAAGCTAAAGAACCAGACATATTCATGAGAATCCTGACTGAGGAATAACTTTGTCTACAAGCTTGAGTTGAGACATTTTGGTACACTGAAAATGTAATTTCAAACAAAGTCTTGTCAACAGTCTAGCCGATTTCTCTTGTGCAGATCATAATGGAATGAGGGAGAAGTAAGGGGGAGGTCTTTTATGTCAGCAGCCCAGTCATTTAGAATGGATGAACATATTTAATATTAATCTTGTGTTTAAATCCATTGTCTAGATTTACCAATGAGAACAGTGCACACAGAGGAAACAAAGAAATCTGTTCTTCTGCAAGGGAGTTTGCACTGCTTATACAGTCTCTAAAACTTAAGGTGCACTTTGCCTCCACAAACAACAAATTGTGTTAAGAAATAATATTTTGGATACCACTGTCTTTGACTCATGTAGTAGATCTGAGTCCAGATGAGTTTCCAGACTGGGGGAATCTAAGTTTTATCAGCTTCATGAATCACTACCAGATTTCCTTACTTGACTCCATAGTTACCCAATTTCCATTC
The DNA here is from genome assembly GCA_035221455.1 of Xenops minutus. Classification (NCBI taxonomy): domain Eukaryota; kingdom Metazoa; phylum Chordata; class Aves; order Passeriformes; family Furnariidae; genus Xenops; species Xenops minutus. The sequence goes on along the minus strand of JAWWEE010000085.1, from coordinate 13,423,932 downwards.
TTTGGACATGAAGCCATTAAGGAACAAAGTGAAATAAAGGGCAGAGGTTTCTTCTGATGCGGTGTTTGGCTGTGAAGTGTAGTTAGTCATCTAGGGCCTGACAAAAGACTTAACAAGAGAGCTAAAGTCCAGTTATTCAAAGGAGAGAACTGAGTACAGTCTGTTCCAAAACAACTAGTGTCTTCCAGGCAAGCTGATCCCCCTTCCTGTCATTTTTGTAGCAGCCACAATACTGTGCAAAAATTATGGCTTGAAACTGCGTAAGTCCAGTACAAATTAACAAATTACTATGGCATCTGTAGCAGTAGCCACAGAGGATGTTGCAAAGTGGATGTATTTGTATGTACATAAGAGTTTCAATTTTGTAGCTTTTAAGGATGTGTTTGCATTCTAACAGGATCTTCCAATGTTCTTACGCTAATATCATGCCAGGCAGAACCATGCTGTTTCATCAGTGTCAGTCAAACAAGTCATAACCAGAATTTAGCATTTCCTTTAAAATGCATTTTATTGTTATTGAGTTCATGCCTAATCAAATAAAACAGAAGGAAGAGTATTTCTCAAACATTTCCACTTCAGATTTATGTGAGCTTTAACAAAAGATAGCTATTAAAATGAAGTAATTTGGTTTAATTGTTTCCAGTCGTTCAGCATGAAAACTCTTGTCAAAACATCTGACAGTGACTATCTTAATTTATTTCCTGAATTTAGATATGATTCACACCACTGAACAATCCAGTGATTTACAACCAAGGTTTGATTTTGTCAACTCTACTACAGAGTAGTAGATTTTGTCAGCTCTACTACTATCCCCATACTCTTTATGGGGGAAAATTAGAAAAGAAAATCAACAAATCATACTACTGTCAGACAGAGTACAGAACCTTCAGAAGTGTTGAGTCCAGATGTAGGCTCCCAAATGCCTAAACGCTTCAAAAAATGGAATGTAAGTTTCCAGTTCACTGCACTGATTGTCTTTCACCTAATTAGTGTGTACTTCCCACTCAACCCTCCTGGCCGAAGGATAAGCAAACTGAAATAAGTTTACAAAAGGATTAATGACCTAATCTCAAGCCTCTAATCACCACTTTCTAATTTTAAGCAAAACAGTGTTTCTTTCAAAGCCTTCTATTATTTCTGTAGGAAGGCACCTTAACATCAACAGACCTGTGTTGTACCGTGCCTTTGGAAAGGCTTAAGCAAGAAGTAGCTTCAGCAATGCAGCTAATTGGCAAGACTTAATAAGGTTTTTCATCCTTCTGACTTTACCTTACCTATTTTCTTCCCCCATTCCTGTACCTGCAGCACTCTCAGAGTGTCCCATTTTCAAATAGCTAATCCTGAAGCAAACCTTGGGTCACAAGCTCTCTGACAGCCTGCAGTCTGCACTCATGGATCAAGGCCAACTGTACTGCTGTTGAGATAACCTTTATGAAAAAAATCAATCTCCTTTAAACAGAGAAAAACCATGACTCCTATACTTTTGAATGTTGCACTTTTAATTCTTGTCTTTCTTTTGGTTAACCTGAATCCAGGGCTTTGTTGTGTTTACTCACCTGCTCTTACCGACAGTCAAGCAAGGGGTACATCAAACCATGAAGAAGAGAAGTAGTCAGGAGACCCTATGATTGTAGCAAAACCTGGTGAGATCTCCCTGTTGTTATGGTGAATTTCACATTTTTTAAAGGTAAGTGTACAGTAATGGCTCTCTGGCCAAGCACAGTGAGTGTGAGATGACCATCTAGGCTATGAACAATTAGCACCTTTGCTCCTGTACTTTGAGCATTGGCTACTACACAAATTAATTACCTGGTTACTGCCCTGATGCTGACACTGCTTCAGTCCAAGCAGTTTTCATTCTGGAAAGAACAAACAAACAAAAAAATGTCATTTGGCCATTTCTTGATTCTCCAAGGAAGTGTCCAGACAGCAACAGTAAAGCAACGTGTCCACTACGGCATGTTTAAAGAGTTTCTTTGGACAATTGCTACTCCATTTTTCACACTGCCAAACAAGCCTTCCCTGAGTACTGACTTATCAATGGTCTGAACCATATCCTGCATTCAAAGATGACTAATATTGTGAATGAAACATAATGTGTCTATCCTCTGTTGCTTCACCAGGAATCAAATGGTACATCACTCCCAGCAGCATAGGGCACACAGCACTGCTTTTTCTGCCTGATGGAGGAAAACATCTGTATAAAGTCTGAATTTCACACCCCCTTGCCCTGGCCACACCGTAGCAGGCTGAAAAACAGAGAGCTCTGTGCACCATTGACTGAGATTCATGTTACCTAGGCTGAAAAAAATCCTATCAATCTAAATATGAAATTAATCTTTAGAGATGTGCTTAAATGACCAAGGAGAAGTAATCAGCTCCTGGCAGAACATACAGGTGTATGTGTGGTAGACTTTCCCAGAGAGTGATTGTCTAAAAGATACAGCCCAGCAAAATTACTTAAAACTGTAAGTATTAAAGCTTCTTTACCTTTATTAATGTTCTCATTACAAAACCCAACTTTTACATAACTTGGATTTCTACATGTTGTGGAGAAGAGGTCTAACTCCCAGAGATGGGCTCTAGTGTCCTACAGAAAGCAACTATGTACCTTAGGAGTACCTTTGTCCAAGTCTCTGGTGCCTGAGGCACCATTTATTTTTTTCTCTGCAGCTGGAGAAAACAGGAGCTAAACATATATATAAAATTAATATTACAAAAAAACCCGAGTTTACAAGTTGCAATACATAACTATTACATATCTGGAAGAAATATGGATATTCCTTCCTTTTTTCATTCCTTTCCCCTTCAATTTGCTCTAAAATCTACTCAAAAACACAGCTAATCAAAGCATCCATCAAATGATGGGAAGAAGGGACATGTGCAAGTGTAATGATTTAGTCAGCATTCCCTGGAGTTTTTTATTCCAATGAAACCACAGAGAATGAAAAATTTTGCTCAGGTCTTTGTATGTTGGAAACTGGCTTTGTTTCTCCTGCTTTTTGTGTTTAAATTTTAAAACAAAAACATTTCAGCAGAAAATATCTTGCCAATAGTAAAATCTTTTTGTGGAAAGGCAATTTCCAAGAGAGAATGTTGATTTTTTGACTGGCCTTTTTAACATTGATCTTCCCTACCACTGTGGAACATAATGTCACTGAATTATCACACAAAGGAAAATTACTTTCTTTTCTCATTGTAGTAATCACTAGGCCAGCTTGTCCCAAACAATGTGAGGGACATCATTCAATTTAGACACAAATTGATTTAGTCCACAGTAAGGCTGATGAATACACTGTTGACACTAGAAACACTGAAACTGAGCTAAAACAAAAGAACTTAACACTTACTGAAGAAACTCAAGTCTAATGCTGCTTAAAATGCATGTTACTTTGAAATTATGTGCATGTTCCATGTGCAATGCTGGAAATGTTGGACATTCAAGCCTGAGCATGTTGAATGACAAGAGGTATGGTCATTCACTTGAAATTTGGCTTACAGCTCATCATGAAAACGAATTAATACAGTACTGCTCATTGAGTTCCTGTCAGTAAAACTGTCATTTTACTACTTCATGGCTCTGTCAGGTTATGTCATAGCTCTCTCACTTCATGTCTTCCCAGTTAAACTAATTGAATGTTTTACTTCAGCTCAGCTATTAGCAGTGTCATTGTCCCACCAATCATACACACCTAAGCACTACTCAGTCCATATGCATAATTAGGTAATTAGATACAACAGGTCTATTTGCAAACAGAAAAAAGAATCACATTTAAGCCCTTGAATTACTATAGCCTGAGTTAATGGATCTGAAAATAAACGCACAGTCTGCCTACTACTTGTTTTTCCCACAAAAGCAGTTGTGTAAGGTCAGGGGAAAACCTTGGCTCTGCCTTCCCGACACACTGAGCAGTCCAGCTGAACAGGCACAGTTGGTGTTTTTCTGCTGAGTTGTTGCAAAAATTCGATCCTTCTGGATAGCAGCATGAAGGAATTTGACTCAGATTCACAATGCTCCTAAAGTACTCTGGGGTGATGGAACTAAGATGGCTCTGATTGCTTCCAACATACAAGATAGGTGAAAGAAAAACACATATACCATAATATCATATGTGTGGTCTTATTCTAAAGCATTCTACAGGCATGTATAGATGGGAAACAAACAAACAGCAGAAAAAAAAATGTGTCCATGCGTTATTTAGATAAGAGACAGTAAAGACCTAACCTTAACCAGTGATTGCTTGTGATGGGAAATGGGTACAGAGCCAGACATGCACACATCTGCCTTTCCTGACAGTAAAATATCCCTGGTTAGAAGTTAGCTGCTAATCTCTTAAGAGGGGCATTTAGAGTTATATTGTAGGCCTGGAAGAGCAGCTGTGAAAGATTTTAACAAATGAAAACCAGGTTGCAGTAGGGAGGTTAATGTATAAATTTTATAATTAACTGAAGTTTGTCTTGTCCGAAGAAAATTTCTAAGTTCTTTTGAGTATCCTGACACATTTTTTAATACTGGAGTAGGAAAACAGAGGTCATTTGTACTGGACAGCTACTGTGAACACTTCATTCCCACAAAATCCACACAGGAACACAGAAGTTAACTAAGCCAAGAGACACGGAACTCCCTTTATCCATTTGAAGTGTTTCAAATATCACGAGCAACACCAACAGAGCGTCTACAAACCCTGTGTGACCAAAACATGAGCCACAAAGGATTTACTGAGCAACCCTGTGCTTTAACACAGAGGACTGGAAATGTCATTTCTGCAGGCACTCCACATTCTGCACACCCACAGCCCCAGCCCTCAGACTTTGTGTGGGTGAAGCTGATTTCCCCTTTAAAAGGACAGACAGTTTCAGCTCAACCACAGACTGGGTGGGATGACGATTGTTCCTTCTTGGTGTTACCAAACCATCTTGGCCTTTGTGTGCTATTTGGACCAAAAAAAACACCCACCTGGGGATATGTCTGACATGACTAAATACATCAGTAAATGTATATAAGCATGAAAAAAGGTAAAGTTGCTGCTCTGTGATAATCTATTAAATTTGTTGTTATACTAAGCTGTGTTTTCACTGGCTCAAAGTGGCAGACGAAATATTAAAAAAGCATGTTTGACTTCTATTTCTTCTCCAGTAATATGCAGCTTAATTATAGCATTCAGTTCCTGGCACTCTCTAATAAGATTTACATTCAAGAGAAGAGTATATGACAGAGCTGGATAAAGAAGATACAACTGGGAAAGTTTATAGTAGAGGAAGCCATGGAAAGTAAATAGATGTGATTCCAATGGCAGAAGTAGCCTACATCTCCCCCAGGAAAACGAGTTATTAAGGCTTAACACATAGCATCTATACAGATAAAGTGTAAAAGGTTAAATGAAAGTTTCTGTCAAGCAGTATTGCGTGACAAGAAGTAGCTTGAAGTTTAAAGCATAGAGGTAGGAGCCAATAGACTGAAAGGGCCTTCCTGAGTGTCTGCTCCCATATCAGGAGACAGCCGAGGCTTCATTTTTCTGGACACACTGCAGCAGTTTGATTTGCTGACCTACTTGAGTGAAGAATTTGCCAAGCAGACTCTGTCCAAGAAGCCATCATCTGTATCCTGTGTTGTAGCCAAACAAACCTTTGGTTTTGCCAGAAGCAAGACTGATTCAGTAGCAGGGGACTCAGCACAAGCTGTCTGGGGTGGTGCTCTGATTCATCTGCAGCATAGTTTGGGAGAGTGGGACCCTATCCTTCATTGCTGGCTGCCTGAAACAAGACAAGGAACGAGTTTACTTAGTCCTGGCCACATCCTGGCAGGCAAAGTGCTGCAGAACCATCAAAATAATACAAATACAGAAAAATAGGTCTACGAGGCACCCCAGGAGACTGCCTAATTCACATCCTACAATTAGCACTGCAGTGCTTGCTGTCACAAATATGGCTGTGAGGAAAGATTCATGGAAGAAGAAAATGTGAACTCAAGTGCATATATATCCACTCACAGCAAAGCTGAAAAATGGGAAACTGAAATTAATTTACTATATATTCATTTTTGCCTTAGACTCTCTAGCTTTTGTAAGTCCAGTCTAAAAATAAAGTCAGAATGCTGCCTGATATTACAAACAACTTGATGAAAGGACTACAGAGAACTTTTGAAGAAAGAGTGATAAAGATGGTTATTTTTTTCCCCCACAGAGATTTTTCACTCTATTCTTAAGTATGTTTATTTCTCCACTCTGAAATATTTTAATTACTCAAGATACAGAGCAAACTTTTGAAGGAGAAGATGAAAATTTCCATGTATTTCCAAAATTTTCCAGTTGTATTTCTGTCTTCTGGGAAGTTTTCTTTACATCTTGGTATGAAAACAACACAGCCTTAGGACAAAGAACCCTCAGAAAATTAGTATCTATTTTTGGTATTGTTTCTTTCTTTTTTCCCTGTCTTCTCAAAAGTACACAGTCCAAATACAGTGTTGTAAACTCTCAACAGTATTTTTCTTCAATACTGCAGTATTTTCATAAACACCTTCATTCTGAGACCCAAAAAAGGACTGTTAGGAAGCCAAGAGTCACTGTATCAGAGTTTTCAAGAGTGCAGATCTCTTAAAAAAAAAAACAAATAAAAAGAAGTGGGAAACAGATCACTGGTTACTTGAGGACTCTTAAGTGATTGAAGGAAGTTCTGCACATTTACATCATTATTCTGGTGTTCAGTTCAAAGCTGTAACTGCATCTGTACTTTTGAGGAGGTTTCTATTGGCTGCACATGTAGTAATGGTCTAGAGTAGCCAAAGGACTTTTCAAACATATTTGTTTTATTTATGAAATAGACACCTGCTCTTTACTTTTTGCTTTCTCTGGAAACTTTTGTAAGATTCGATGCAGCAGTGGTTCATGTCATACATCTTCTACATCTTTCTCCTTGGCTGTGCAGAACTGAACTACTTGAAATGAAAACATTTCTTTTGTGAAGAGTTTGCTGCTAGATCTCTTTCAGTTTTTCTCTAAAAATAGATCTTCCAGAGCTGAGTCACAGGTCATACTCTGATCCAAGAAGGGACCGAAAAGTACAGGCCATCACAGAACATTGCAACAGAAGAAAATGTTTCAGCAACACAGCTTGAAAAAAATGTTCCCACTACAACTCCCATGACTCACAAAACTTCCAGGATTACTCCTTTATGTGCTGTCCAGCCACATACAACAGCCATAGTCCTGGCACACTCAGTCATTCCTTGCAGAAGCTGCAGGCTGATACCTCTATCATCTCAGAGCTATTTCATATGGCTCATGGGTGTTCCAGCAGCCTGAGCAAGTGGATGTTGTTTAAAAACAAGTGGGAAATTATTAGCCTTTTCATCAATGATCTCAAGATGTCTTCAATGATCAGTTTAAGTCATGAAAATTTTGTGGGAAACTGTTCTTTTTCCCTCGGAAATCCTGACACAAGAAACGTGGATGACCAACTGTTTTAGAGCTCATCTCACTTCATGACCTGGTTGCATTACTCACTGGTTACATCAGTTAACCTTTTCTTTAAAAGGGCAACCTATCAGCTTTGTCTGAATGTATGACTTTAGTGCAGAGAGGATTTGACCTGGGCTCCCACACATGAACTGCCCATCTGCTGCCCATTCAGGCACAGTGACTTTCCACAGGACAAGGAATGCTGTGGTATGGCTTGTAAGGCTGGTCCCCAGGGGCACAGCACACCCACATCCTCATTGCAGAAGGACATGCATTAATATAACCAATATAACTAATACTTTGGAGGTGGAGTGAGGAGAAGGTCATGGTTTCAGATCTGAATCTATGAATGTACATACGCTGAAAAACATACATATTAAAAGCTCACTCTGGTCCTGAAGTGCTAGATGAACAGATAAGGGAAGGAACTCCTTCAGACACACTTTGTTACTGCTTTCCAAAGCTGGGTAACTCAAATAAGTATATATCCATAGCTTATAACTTTGCTGTTGTAAAAACAACAAGTGCTAGCAGTGGGGGATGTCCATGAAGCAGTCAGGTGTGAGGTTTACTCAACACTGGTGAGCATTAGTAACATGGCTGACATGAAAATTGCCTCGAGAGATAGGCCTTTTCCAGCTGCTGTGGACCATCAGGTGCACCAGTGATCATGTCTGTATTCTCCTCATCACAAGAAACGTGGGAACCACAAGGGAAAGAAGTTCAAAGTCCTGCAGATCTCTCTTCAATGCAAACCCAGATTCACACATATAAGGGTATCAAAATGGAACAGAGATTTTCCATTTACCTCTTTAGAGAGGCAGAGCTCTTATTTCACTTAACACAGTTCCCACTTTGCTACATGTCCTTCCCTACCTTTGAGAAAACACTATTTACCCTCTAATAACACCTGAAATTTGACCAATTAAAAATTACCACCTGGCAGAAGTGTAACAGCACACTTAGAAGCCACAGGCTGGCTGCTGGGCTTGTATTCGGGAGGCTGAAGGCCTGTGCTCTTCTGTAAAATCAGTGTCTTTACCTACTAAGTGCCAGAGTGACCAAAAGCAGGGTGGCACAACCATTTAATTTCTGCATGGGATAATGGAGAAATCTTGAAGGAAGCTCAAGAAATGTTTGTATTATATAGCTAGTTAGGGAAAAAATAAGTGTTTCCCACTGTGCCTGCATATTATCCTAGAAAGAACAAGAAAGTCTGCTACTTTCTGATCCTTTTGCCCTTCTAAATAATGCCTATGCTGACAATACAGGCTAACTGGACAACTGCAATTATAAATAATAAGGAGAATTTTGGAAAATTGTGTTCTTGCACCAGCTGCCTCTACATGAATAATAACTGCAAATGCAAAAAGAGCAAACGTGTCAAACTTTGCCATGGACCAAAGGACAAGTTGAAGAATCATCTATGGCTGTGCTGTTGTTCATGACAGCAGGAAGGTTTGACACTCCCATGTTCTTTCAAACTGCCTCTTGTGCCAGCTCTACACCACACAAATTGCTAAAATTCTCAGGAGACCACTTGACTCAGTCCATCAAGGTAGTTGATGACATTAAACCCTTTTTATTCAATTCAGTCTCCAATTCAGTCACTGTTTAAGTGACATATTCTGTGTTCAGGTGTCAGCCATCCTAAATGTAACCTTGTTAAGTGATGGATGAACTGAAATGAATAAACCTTTGGAGATTGGTTAACTGATTAATCTGCATTCTGAACAGTTGTTTTCAAAATTATACTCTAAATTTTTGAAGGGACACAGAAAATACATCTAAATCTATGAGGTACACTTTTCTTTTCACCATGAATTATGTTTTGCTGGATTTACACCAAAGCCACTCTGGTATAGTATGTGATGAAACTTATAATCCAGCAATTGCGAATGTGCAATTAGTATATAGAATATGGATTACAGAGAGGTTTTCATAAGGTTGTCTTGAAGTTAGTTATAAGATGAAAAAAGACCATACCAAACTTCTTCTGATTTGTGGTTATGAGTGCTTAGTCATCTATGTGTGTATAGTTCTAACACCATGTGGCTATGACTGCATAAAATGGCATTTGCAATGATATCACCAGTTAAGAAAATCAAGTCCACAATTAGGACAGAAATAGATTTTAATTACAAATGAAGATTATATAAGTGTAAGCACAGATGGAATAATTAGAGCCTTTTTATTGAAATCCTAAATGCTTGTTTGTAAAGCCACAAAGAGTTACAGAAACATCTGCTTCAATAACAGATTAGAATATTCTTTTTGGTTTTGAAGTACCTGGTAATGTGAAAAGGAATCATGTCTCTGAACTAAAACACATGCAAAGTGCACACACTGTAGCATTTATTTCTGAAAATCACACTAGCATGTTGTTTCTTGGTGCATGAATTTTTTAAAGTAAGGCACAATAAGTAGTGCATAAAGAAGTAAGTTAACTCATTTAATCTTTTACACCGTGTCTCTTGTTGTCCAGGCTGTACAGTGAGGGGAAACAAAAAAAACAACAAAATAATAAAAAAGTGACATCTCCCTGAAAACCAGCAGAAAGCACAAAAATAGAGGCCACTCCTTTACAAACACTGCACTAAATTGTTTCCTTCAGAAGCTGGGGGTTTTTTATGGTCTTTGATATCATTATAGTAAGAAATACTGTTATTATTTTTTTGACCTCTACTTACTAAGACAGCAATTTGCCCATATATTTTTGATTAAGACAGGGCACATCACTTCAGCTGGCAGTCACTGTGATGCTTTGATTGCAAAGCAAAATACTAATCTTGCAAAGTCCATGACAAACAAATTTATGTGGCTTTTGCTGTTAAAGAAAATAATGCCCTTAATGAGAAAATACTAGCACTTACAGTGTCATTACACTGACTCAATTGGGAATAGCCTCAGAATCACTGTGTCCCAGAAGCACCCACTAAATATCTCATGGAAGGAACAGGGAAATAGAAACAGAAATAAAATTTCTCTATATTTCAAGAGTAAAACTAATTTGACTCGTGACTGCACTTCCTGTGTGAATGAAATATGCATAGGAAGTCTGGGAAGCTAAGCTGTCATTAGAGCTTACTTTGGTCGCAAAGACTCACAGTAAAATTGTTTTCCACTGTTCTCTCTAGTTGGCACTTTCTAAGTGTTTCCCTAAACACAGATAGCGATGCATTCATTTTGAAACAACAAAAGACAAATGCTCTGTCTCGGTTTTGACTTATGATCTGGCAGCTTGGATTACCTGAGAAAACAAAATCTTATTCCACAGAATGATTCTTTTCAGGATATAATGGTATTAACTGGTAATTCCTAAAGCTCGTGCATATATTTCATTCACACACCTTCTGTAGCTACTTCCCTAAAAGTGCATTATGAAGAAAATATTACATTGATCTCAGCAACTGGATCCATAAGGAAAATAAGTTGTATGGTAAGACTAATGTTTAAAATCACAAGAGATAACAAGAAGAAACATTATCTTTCTGGAATACTACTATTCCAAACAATGTTTTCTTTTTCATTCTCACTTAATTTTACTTACAAAGTAATTTAAGAGCTATTACTTAGTAAGTAAATATAGTTCCTGCTGGCCTTTTTCAGTAGTTTAGAGAGCCCAAGGCTTTCTGCAGCTGAAAGTGATACCACCTTAACACATCTAAAGAGTTAGTGTCACACACAGTACTTCGTTCTAACTCAGCTTAGTTAAGAAAGAGCAGATAAAGCCTCCAAAATCTCTTGTGTTGTACACAAATTCTGGGTTAAATTAAGACAAAGCCATCATAAGACTTAGCAGCGTAGGTAAAACTGAATTTTGCCAAATCAGTGTGGGGTAGGGCAGGGCTCTGTCCAGGACACAGACTGGGGGCAGGGAGAGCAAGGCACCGTCTGATTGCTTTGGCTTGCAGAATAGGGGCTGGTGGTCATCATAGGGGCAGCAGCATCACTGCTGCACATCCAGAACCCTGTCACAGGCAATAAAACAAGGCCTGAGCATTCAGCTTTTCAGTGCAAATCATCTCTTTTTCTTCATGTGCCTATAGCTGGCTCTGAAACATCTGATTCATCTGCTAGATTTAAATCCAGAACCAGTTCTAAGTCACAGACAAAGTGCATTCCAGAAAAAAATGGCCCCATTGCCACTGTAAAAAGACAATGAGGAAGTTGTGAATGGGAGCGATTTAGGATAGAGTCTTCAGGCAGAAGAATTTCGTTTATTTTACTGTTCTGGGACATTGGGTACCATTTTCTTCTGAGCAGCAGGCTATCTGCACTTGGGGATCCATTTTAAAACATCAAACTAGAGAAAAGCATACACTTTTCCTTCATGCTGGAACTTTATTGTTTAAAAATTTTCATGAGCTGTGTGCTTTGAGTATAACAACAAGAAAGAGCGAACTGATGTATGATTAAATTATTCAGATGCTCAGTAACTTTGTTTCAGTGAAGAAAAGGAGCCCTGACTGTGAATTAGGATTCTTTGTTATCTTTGTGGGCAGAAGTTATTAGATTTTATACAGACATAGGTTGACTGCACACACATGCACACAAACAATCTAACAAGTCTAACAGGTTTTTGCAGAAAAGACTAGGAAATTCTCCAAATTTCTGTCTAAACAAGACTAACTGAAGCAGTTGCATTCTTGGAAAACCTGAGCTGAATGGTTTTAATTCATTTTCATAACTAAAAATGTTTTGTTTGGGTTTTTGGGGGGGTGTTTTGTTGTGGGGGTTTTTTTGTGTTTTTTGGGGGGGATTTTGTTTGTTTTTGGTTGGTTGGTTGGGTTTTGGGTTTGTTTTTTTTTGTTTGTTTGGGGTTTTTTTTCCATTACATAAGAACAGATTGACAGTGATATCTTTAAAGTATTAAAAACATAGATGACCATAAAAGTTTCTGTCTCAGTCTCTCTCCTGTTTTTCCTGGGATGTTTAAGGACCGGCTTCACTATTTCACTCTATGCTTAGGATATTATCTATGCATGTCTGTATTCTGGTTCGGAACTTGAAAAGTCATTTCAAGAAAAAGTTAAATAAACAATTTTTCATTTATTTATATGAGAAAACCTGAGCCATTTGTGTTTCAGAAATAGTAACCCAGTATATGTTCAGCTGCCATGGAAGTTCTGCCTTCATCTCTTTTAAGCCTACCCCTCTTTTATGGATTAAGCACACTGAAGTTGAAAAAACATGTCTGTCAAGGTCTATTTCTGATTACTAATCTCATTAAACAACTGGAAATACTATGCTACACAATGATTATATTTAAAAGGATGTGAATAGAAAATAGCCAACAGAAAATAAAATACCAGTCCGTGTGAATTAATCATAGTGATTTTTGCTGCAAAGAAAACTGGCTGTTGCTTTTCATACTTGATGAATCTTCATCAAAGTCTATAACATTATTACTGGAAATAATTTCCAGCTGTATTATTTCTTCCAATAGTTTTACATTTGTTATTTTATGTTCATTGGAATATAATTCCAATTCATCATGGTCTGGGATGACAGCCATGGTCAATGAGAAGCCATAACCAGAGCCCTACAGATGATAAATACATTTTGTGACAAGAAGTCTGCCACTGAGAGAATGGAAGATGGCCACTGTTTTCATTCTGGTTTTTCTTTTTCTTTTTCTTTTTTTTTTTTTTTGTGCTGAGTAATCAGAGGGTACCTATGACTTAAAATGCGAGAAATTATTGTTAACAGAAATTCAAAAGCACTTTTCATCTTTCTGACACCCCTACCTTTATTTTGACTGGGTTGAATGGATAGCGTATATTTTACCCTTTCCAGAGCTACATATTACTGTATTACTCTCCCAGGAATATAGTAGCTCTTCCAGTATATCTGTAGTAGTGACAATGATCTCTGTGACAGAGATGACTGGGTGACCGAGGACCTCACACTCAGAGTTGAAAGGAAACAGCAGTTTTACATGGTTGTTTGTTGTTGTCCTCACCTTAGGTGCAAAGACCTATGCTATTCTAGAACTTTCTTGGAACTGGAAAAAGGACTGAGGAATAGGTTTGCCAGTGTAAGGGAGACCCAACAAACAAAGAATGAACCGTTTCTTTTTTCTTTTTTTTCTATAGAAATAAAAAAATCATGTAAAAGGGCTGTATCTCTGTCTTCCTTGAACTCTGGCTGTCAGGGATCCAAATTGTAAGCAGCTCTAATGTAGTGGCAGGAGATGACTCTTTTTAGTTTCTTGTTATTGTGCGTGCAAAACTCAAAATTGCAGCACTTCTATCCTGTGCTATTTTATGAGAAAAGATGAATTCTCTTCATGACAATGGATTTCTAGTTCCCACAGGAATATTAGATGATGACTGATTCTCCTAAAAATCTGCAAAGGAAGCTTTTGGGAGTGAAAATAAACCCTCTGTTTTTATCAAGTTGTTTGCTGTGTCTAGACCTGTTTCTTGGAAGACAGTTGGTTTTGGATTACAGTTATCTGCTTTTCCAGCTAAAAATAGTCCCTCGCAGGTTCTTAAAATGGGGCTATGTGTCAGAAAAATTTCTCTTTTGGAAAAGTTAAAATCAAAGGTGGAACAATGATACTGAAGTCATAACCCCAAATCACTTCAAACAGTCCGGCCCACTGCTATGCTAAAATACAGATTAGACTTGTTTGCAGATAAGCCTCTTATTGCTCAAATATTTTTATAACCAATTTTTATAACTAAATGATGAGAATTATTTTATTATGAATACATACAATCTTCAGTCTTGATAAACTGATAATGAATATGCTACATATCTCTATGTTTGACACAATTTTTAAAATGTTGTGCCATCCCTCTCTAAATAATAATATTACATTTTTGTTCAAAACACAAGGCTGACAACATGAGTTGATATGGGTTTAATTTTATAGATCCTAAAAAAGTTAAAAAACCCTCTCATGTTACTGATACTAGGAAGAACTTGATCTGGAGCTGTAGCAAGAAAATTTTCTGTTCACACACTTCATTAATAGTGAATTCTCATAGAAAAGGGAAGTATCAGCTGTCCCTGGGGTTTCAGAAGTCTTCTGAAGTCCCCAAACTGGACTGAACCTTTCATAACTCACATATCAGGGATGGCTCAGAGATCTGTGATCTGTGTTTTATCCCAAAGAATAAGCATGGATGCTCTGAATGTTTACTTCACAAAACAACATTGCAATATTCTTTCTTCAGGAACCATGAAAAGTTTTCAGGGTCATGGATAGGTGGGAAACAAATAAATAAATAAATAAAAGTTAAATAGCAATGTGTTAGAGATAACGGATTGTTCTGGAAAACCAGGTGCAAAAAAAGAGGATTTTTTGATCAGTAAGAACTCAACTGAGTGCAGTAAAAGCTCAGAAATTAAATAGGAGTTTTGAAGGGACAGGTTGATAGACTTTAGCACAGCTTTCAGGCCAGATCTGCTCCCTCAAGAAAATTGCTTGGGAAATCCAAAAGAAGGCTGGATACATTTGTAAGACAACTAGTCCTTGCAGAAATGAAGCGTGATAAACAAGCTAAAATAGAAGACCTAATGAAAATGCCACTATAGCAAAATAACTCTTCCTGCAGCTATAAGATAGGTACTCATGAAAACTGTAATGAGTTTGATGAGTAACTTGCTTTTAATCAGCCAGCTTTTGCATGATGACTTTTTAAAATATGCAATTTGGTAATAACACAAGCAAAATTTTTCAAGTAACAGCTGAAGAATATGGAAGGAAACCTGGGTAACAAAGACTTCAAAAATACAACTTGTTTGCATTTTACACAGTTACTAGTGGTTTGGTTTATCCATACCTTCATTGCAAATTAACCAATCTGTTAAATGCCACATTACTTGAGATCACCAAAAGAAGTTGATCAGCATTGTGCCAATAAAACAGCACATTTAACAAAAAAGACAGGGGTTCTGCTAGGAGGCAATTTCTCCTGGGTCCAGAGGCACAGTACTCATAGCACTAAATGTCTTCACACTCCATTCTTCCTTTGCTGTTAGAGATATCATGATCAAAATGTTCTTATGCCATCTGTTCAGTTCAGGTATTTTGAAACAATTTCTTATCAGTGAATGCAGTAATTCAGTCAAGAAGTGTCCATTTCTGCCTCTGTTCAGGTTGAATTTCTGAGCAGCTCTTGTTACAAACTGCAACAGAGGAGCAATCATGTGTGTTACTGTCTGTGGTAAACACCTTTGGGTAGTGGTCTGCACAGAAGCTTGAAGCACCTCTGGACCAGGGTCTCAGGAGGCTTAGGCACACTGCTTCGTTCAAAAATCCAAACCAGTCATATATATGAGTAGGCATGACCTGGGCACCAAGTTCCTCTGCCAGGGCAAATCTGAGGTTCCTGTTACCCCTAAAAAGGCAAAATGTTATGAAGGGGAGAACTGCAATAAGAGAGAGACTAACAAAGAAGGCCTATGGAAGTGCAGTTTGGAACTTGATTATCTACATTTTTCCCTATTTGCACTACTAGTCATCTTTTTCAAGATTTTTGGACTGAGGAATCATCACTAAAGATTCATTATAAGTTCAGGTGAATAAATGAACTGAATAATCTTTTTACTGTTCCACCTGTTCTTCCCACTAAGAGTATCCATCAAGTAGCTTTTCTGGTCCCATATCTTAGGTAGAGCAGCTTTCAAGCTTCCTGAGTGTGACCAGTTCCTGGCCTGACTTTTCTTGCCTCTCCTGTGAATCTCCTTTTTGGCTTGCTGGGGTCTTCTACTTTCCCCAGTCCTGGCTTTTAGACTGACTTTCTTATCCCTTCTGACAGGTGATATCTAAACAGGCTGTCCTCTCTTGAACTGTACATTGGAAGTCCAGATTTGGGGACTTAGTCATTAGCACTGCAGCCAACTCAAGGTTCTGTTGCACTTTCATGAGAAGGAAAGATCACCAGAGCTGAAATGCTGTGATGTAATTCCTGCTAAACCCTTAGTGTAGCTTACACAAATGCTTTTCCTGCTAGTTTCTCCTTCCTGTTCAAGAATAAAGATGTAGTGATAAAAAAAAAAATTATTCTGGACATTCTTCATGTTTTAGAGGCAAAGAAATACAAAATATAAAGGCTTATACAAACCACCAGAGAATTATGCAGGTGTCTATTAATCCCTTGCCAGTTTTTTAGCCTATGCTAACATATTTTCCAATGCAGCTGCTAATTATTTGACCTGGTCCTATCCCAGACCACACACCCTGAAGTCTAACACAGTTATGTGGGCAGTGACATATTCTTCTGCCAAATCTATTACATGGAAACTCCTTCCTCTGTAATTAATGTCCTCTCTTTAGTTCACCAGTAGCATCCCAGTGCTCGCCAGCATTCCAAATGAAGACTGAACCATATTGCACTAGTTAATGAAATAATGCAGAGCAGCAGTCAGACTTTGTCCAGAGGTACTTGTTAAATACTTCAAGCAATCCACAAGCATAGAGTACAGGGAGGGAAAACAAGAAAGCTATGGGTAGGGTTGTGCAGTTGCAGTGACTCAGCCTGTGTAATTAAGATTGGATAGGAGCTTTCATGTCATTACTCTGTGTAAGGTGAAGTGAACAGGAGGAACACCAAAGACAGTTTGCTTCAAGACACTGTAGTCCTTCATGAGACTCTTTGTGCACATAGGAATGAGTAATTCACTCATGCACTGTGTCCAGTTCATCCCTCAGGACACAGCTTTCAACACCCTTCCCACAGTACTGACTCAAAACATGAAAGCTTGTCACTCCCATGCTGTAGAGATTGCTGGACTGCATAAAAATAAAGAATTGCCAGTCTAAATTCTAGCTATGAGTAGAAGTGTCTCTTTTATTTATACATACAATTGAATTGCTTCAGTAAATGAAAAAGTACAAAGTGTGTTGCTGTGCATGCAATAGAGATAATTAACTGCAATACTTGTTTACAAGGGTAAATAGAGGTGAAAGGAGTTTATCTGCCTCTAATTTTAGCAAGAGCAAGTTTTTTAGTTCTCATAAATATCAAACAGTGAATTCATCCCATTTTTTAACATATTTACTTCTTCAACATTGATATAATGATAGCAAAATAATCAACCACAATAGCAAAAGAAATTCACAAGGATAGTTGATAGTATAGTTGGGTTTTTGGCAAAAGTGGCTTTGAGAGTTGAATTTTAAAGATTTTCAAATGGACAATGAAAAGAAGCTATCATTTTGTTGATAACAATTTTCTTAATATTATTTTACTAATGGGTAGATTTGGAACAGAATGATCTCTGATATTTTAAAGGATTCAAGCTACTCCTTAACACCAGATCACAATGCACAGCTTTTTTGTAATGTACACCTTGTACTTGATATAATCACAACTAGCTTAGTGATAGGTCAAAATAAACCCTGGCACATTAAATCCTGAAACACAGCTGGTCAAATACAGTATTTTCTGCAAAGTAGAGGCATTCTGTTCATTCATTAACAAGACTTGAAACCCAGAATTATATTCAGAAAACAAAAGTAAGTCATACCCAAGGATATATAACAGCTTGAATTTGGGGGCTGTGTAACCAGTAGCAACTGGTTTATCTTTTCTTTCAGTGGTGGTAACAATATTTGTTCCTTGAAATGACTGATTGCTAAGGAATCAAAAAATTCAAGTATTGCAAAAGAAATCAAATAGTAGCATAATTTCATACATTAGAAATTAGATGATAAACTACTAAGAGTTCTGAAAGCACCAAGTGCGTTTTCTTATATGTCATTCCTCCTGCAGTAGCATAAACATCCAACATTCAACAATAGAAGGTTTCTCTATTACATGGTAGATGAATTTCCAGTGATCTCAGTTCTTAAGCCACGATCTTAAAAAGCAGCTTTGATACTGGCAGTAAGGAAACTAATAAATGCAACTTCCTGTCGCTTTATGACTGGCCTAGAAATGTTCAAGGCAGTAGAAGTTATTCCAATACTGTAATTCACAATTTTAAGGGTTTAGTAGGGCAGCTTTTTAGCCTTCCCTGGAGGCAAAACACCAACTAGCCTACCTTCTTCACACAAAGAGCATTAATACAGCAAATTGTATTTTCCTTCAAAGCATAACAACAATGTTCATTTTTCTTTCATCTCCACCTAGGTCAAGAGAACTATTTGTTTATATACATCAATAAAATCTTAATTTTATCCAAACCCAGAACTACTATTACATATAATACTGAAATGGCCACTGAAATGGCCAGTGAAATGAGAGAAGGTTGGAAAACATTTTTTGTTGATTCTTCATGTTATGTTCATAGTTACTGAAATGACAGTAGACGTGATCCCTATCACTATGCACAAATCAGTGATTCTGGATATTTCACCATGATTCACAGTTCCTAACAAAAGACTACAGCCTTAACTGTGTTAACACATGAAATTGGTTGCTGTGGAAAGAAAGTGGAGTGTGAGTGTAAACTGGGGAAGAGGTAGCAAATGTACAGGTTAGACATACAGATGGGGAGCTAAGAAATGGGGAAAACAGGGAGCTGCCTTTGGATAGAAAGGTGTTGAGGAAAACAAGGGACAGAATGTGAGAAACAGGAATGAAGCTACTTAGGGGTCAGGTCAGGCAAAAAAGAGCCTGGAACTGAAAACTAGGTCTGTAAAATGAGGACTACAAAAAGAGGTTCTCATCTCCATAGAATGCAGGAGTACATGCCTTCCTAGTGGTTATCATATGCCTGGTTCTGGAGGGGACCACATAACAAGGAGTTTTGTACTCCTTCCTAAGCCTGGTCTATAATGTTTTCATTGGCTGGTCTCTTCTCCTTTCTTTCCCAGCTCAGACCTGTCTTTTTCCCTATTTTTTCTCTTCTGATCAATTATTCCACTTCCTTACCTCTCTTGTTTCCCTGGTGTCTGCTTTCCGCCAGCACCAGGCAGGGTGGCCCATGTCTTTGGCCAAGGTGAAGGGCTGCCTTTGGGAGGGGTTTTTCAGCCTAGCACTTGGGCAGACAGCCAGGACAGCACACTCCACTCATCCCACAGCAGCCGCAGCTGGACACAAGGTCTTCCACACTCAAAAGGCGACAGCCAAACTCTGACAAGTTCCCACTGCACCCCTGAGAGATGACTTCTTTTTTTGGATTTATCATTTGACTAAAATACATTTTTCAGTGATAGCAAGAGACACATTTTGGTTGTAAGCACCCACCCTTCCTGCCAAATTTCCCAGCCTTTCTGCAAAACATGGGCGTGCAGATCTTCAACTGAATGACTGTATTGCTTATATTGACATGGAAGGGAGCATGAGTATTTTTGCCTCCTGCAGTTCTCAAATACAGCTGGACTTTCCAAAATGTTTAAGTCTGAAGATTAATTGATATACTAATAACCATAGAGTTTTACAAGGCAACATGCCACGCAAAAATAAAGATAGGCTTCAACAACTTGGCCTGTTTAAAATACCATGGTCTGATAGGAGAAAAGATACAGACGGACAACTTAAATACAAAAACTGAGAGGAAGTGTTTAGAAGAGATAAACAAATTTAACAAAATAAAATTAACAGATTGAAAACCTATAGTGGGAAAAAAATCTTCCCAGCATTGAAATTTGATTAGCTGTTGAATTCTGTTCCTTTGGGGACGGTGTAAGCCCCATGACTCATCACCCAGAGCATAAAAATAGGTTGGACAAAATATTAGAAGCATATGTCCTGCTGAATAACCCTGTGCTCTCAGATGGGTGAACCAGATGACTGAATATGGCTTTTCCATCTGTGGCACTCATGAATCCAAGAGAATTTCTATACTACTCTGTGACTGAACAAACCAGAAAACTTGCTGAAAGACCTACTCCTGTCATCAGTACTCATGCCAATTAGCACCTTGCTCCACAGCAATCTTCTCTCCTCTAAACTGTGGTCAAAATTGCATTTCAAGGGAAAAAGCCCAGGTAAGAGAAGAAAATTAAGGTGAATGTCCTTGTGTAGCAATCCAGAAAATGTCTGAATTTCTTCCCTAGACTAAGGAGATGGAAATGTTAGAAAAGGGAAGGAAGAAGGAAGCACATGATTTGTTGAAACGTGATCTGAAAATTATGGCTTGTCACCAAGGTCAACACCTCGTCCTGCAACACTGCATCTCCTTCCCATGAGCAGCACTAGTGGCTCAGAGGCTTTATCATACTGCTTACTCAGTAGCAAACATACACTGTCTCTCTCATCAGTGCAGGAATCTTTGTAAGATGCTTTAATGATGATTCAAGAAGCTGAACTAATTTACAACTTAAATGGCCACATACAGTATCATCCTCCAAAGCACAAACCTAGCTGCCTTGAGTAACCTGTGCCATAAGAAAGGTCAAATACAAGGTTGCTACAAGGGAGCTCCCTGCAGCAGGAGAAGCAGACTGCTCAGTAAGATAAAAAGAAAAGGTGAGGTGAAAGAGAGGGTGATAAGAATTTTGACATTCAGTCATAAAACTGTAAGCATTGTATTTCCTACAAAGAAGGATTCACGTCTCACTGCAATAGAATTGAAACAAGAATTTTTGAAGCAATAAACTGCATAATGCTCAATGAAAGGAGTGCAAAATTTGTGTTGGTTGGTTGGCAGAATACAGTTTAACAGCTGATCTGTTGCAAATGCTGCTGTTACTATTCATTTATAGAATGGGTCGTATGAAACGAATCAGGCAGGTGATTTCTAATGCTTAACAGGAAAAAAAGAGCTTTTTCAGTTACCTTCTAAGGAAGGTAATGTTGGATTATCTCATTTAAAAGTCAGAAACAGCATTATGAGGACTGATACCTGGAATTACCATTTTGAAGTTCCTTTTAAATTGCAGGGACTATGTGAAAATCTGGGTCTTTGGTTTTCATCAATCCAGACACAAATATATAAACTTGTGGTGAAAGTATCATTTCTGAAACACCAATTTCTGTCTAGCCTGGCACACAACCACTGTCATCCAGATTAAGTGAGGACTAAACCGTGTCCTGTCACTGGGACTTACAAATGTCTATTGGATGCTGAACATGGATGTGACTCCACAAAAATGTAAACTGTACTCAGTGCTTAAATGGCAGAAACTCGAACTTCTTTAAAATTGCAAACTATCCAGTTAATTCTCTTCTGTCTTGATGTTTTAATGGGTACAGGTGTTTGCATTCAACAACATTCAAATATTGCTGATGTCCAAAATTGCTGTTTCTCAAAAATCTTTCTAATTCTTATGGCAATGTCCTGAGTAGAAGAATTCTTCCCGAGCAATGGAGTTATATTGATCAGTACTACCTAGCTGTGTATCTTTCTGAATCCATCCTTCTCCTTCCGTTCTCCTGCAATATAGTATTGAATCAGTTGCTAGTAACTGATTTCTGCCTATAATCCCAAATATTTGCTTTAATTTTGCAAAAGTTGCCAACTAATTATACAGCTTGAGTTTCTACAGTTAACATCATTGAATTTCACATTTAAAGATGGAATTCAGCCACTTTTGTTTTGCAGGAGGAAACAAGCATAACTTTTGTAATTATGACATTCGTCCTCCATTTTACGAAAAGCGAGTACTTGATTTGGGTTTGCATGTCCAGGTTTGGGTAGTGAGGAAGTGGTTACAGGGGTGTGTTCCTTGAGAAGACACCAGAAGCTTCCTCCATGTCCAAAAGAGTCAATGCCAGCTGGCACCAAGATGGATCCGCTGCTGGCCAAGTCATGGAGGTAACAACTCTGGGATAACATATTTAATAAGAAAAAAGTTATGGCTCCTCAGAGAGGAGCAGAAGGAGAATACATGAGAGGAACAGTGCCACAGACACCAAGGTCAGTGGAGAAGGAGTGGGACATGATGCTCCAGGCACTAGAGCTGAGATTCCCCTGCAGCACATGGTGCAGACGATGGTGAGGCAGCTGTGCTGCTGCAGCCCTTGGCAGTCCATGGGGGAGCAGAGATCCACCTGTAGCCTGTGGAAGACCCCACACAGAGCAGGTGGATGCCCAAGAGAGGGCTGTGAACCCCTGAAAGCCTGTGCTGGAGGGAGCAGGGCCCTGGGAGGGACCTGTGGACCCATGGAGGGAGGAGCCCATGCTGGAGCAGGTTTCCCTGATAGGACTTGTGAGTCCATGGGAGACCCACACTGGAACAGTCTGTGCCTAAACAACTGCACCCCATGGAGAGTACCCCTGTCAGAGCAGTCCATGAAGAAGTGTAGCCCATGGGAAGGACTCATGCCAGAGAAGTTTATGGGGAGCTCTCTTCCATGTGAGGGGCCCCATGCTGGAGTAGCCTGTTCTTGAATGACTGTACCCCATGGAAAAGTAACCCAAGTTGCAGCAGTTCGTGGAGTACTATTGCTCTTGGGAGGGACTCCTGCTGGAGAAGTTCATGGATGACTGTCTCTCACGGGAAGGACCCCACGCTGGAGCAGAGGAAGGACTCCTCTTCCTGAGCAGGTGCAGAAACAACCTGTGATGAACTGACTGTAACAACCATTCCAATGGAAGGGAGGAGGTAGGGCTTGGGAAGGAAGAAGGGGTGAGGGGAAGGTGTTCTCATCATCCTGCTCTGATTTTGATTGGTAATACACTGATTGGTAAGCACATTCCCCAAGTCGAGTCTCTTTTGCCCATGATGGTAAACAGTGAGTGATCTCTCTCTGACCTTATCTCAACTCATGTCTTTTGTTATGTTTTCTTTCCCCCTGTCCAGTATCAGAGGGCAGTGATAGCGTGGCTTTGGTGGATATCTGACATACAGACAGAGTCAACACACCATGCTAGTAAAGACCATAAAAGAAATGTTGGGATATATTCTTTTCTTTCTAAATGCCAGTAAAAAATAAGAAGTTTCCAGGGATAAAACACAGACAGAGACAGCTGGAGATGACCTGAGACATGGCATGACAGAAATGAGAGGGTGCAGAGGTAAAGGGATATCCATTGTCTCTGCAGAGGGCATATTATTTTGAATGGTTTGGCCTAACCAAGGCAGCTAATTATGAGACCCAAGACTTAAGTGCAACTGGAGAGAATAATAGCATTCAACAAAGATTAAGGAAATGAATAGGCATCCCAAGACTGAGAGGTACTTCATAGAGAAGATGGGCATAAGAATACCCTGTATTAGATGGATTGCCTCTGGAAGAATGTTAAGGAGAGAAGAAAGGAAGGAATAAACCTACCAAAGCAGAGATATCCCCAAGGAAGGGTTTGGCTGCACTAAGGCAAAATAGAAAATGAGAATTATGAAGCAGCTCTTCCCAGAAGAGGGTGGAGAAGAAATAAAAAAAATAGGCTAGGGATGAAACAGAAGGTAGCATAAGGATGATAGGCAGAAATCATGAGAAAGGGGACCAATTCATAGAATGTTGTGCAAACAGAAGGAGGAAAATGCAGGGGAGGAATTTCATATGAACAGCAAAATAAACAGGTTTGCATGACTCCTTTGAAGAAATTGATGGGCCATTCCCAGAACCAGGTAAAAGAGTTGGAGAGTGGGCTGTCTGCCAGGACGAAAAATGTGGGCATGTCTCCTAAGGGATCATCACCGGAGTGGAGGAGAGGGCAATGGGACATGTGATACTGCCAGATTCTTACTAGGATGACTCAAAGACACTTACGTGCAACTGGAGAGGACTGAGAAAGAGACAGAGGAATTCAGTCTCCAGTGCACTGCTTCTAGTACTGGAAGAGATAAAAGATGGGCAAGAGATCAAAAAGACAAGCAGACAAACAGATACCCAGAGAGAGGAAAAACACCACACACCTCTAAGAATTAATGCTACTTAATGGAAGAAATTTTCTGACTTTCTTCTGTTTCTTCTGTATTCAGAGAGAAAAACTTGAACATCTTGTTCTAATTAAAAAATAAAAAATAAAAAAATAAAAGTATCATAGTGTGTAACTTACCAAAGTAGGTTTTCTTCCTCCCAGTAGTCCTCAGTATTCGACACAGCAGCTGAACACCTGGGTTCAAATGGAAAACAGCAAACTAACACTAGCTATGGGGACTCCTCAAAAATAGATTACTCCTCTTAGGCAGTTCTCATGGAAAAATCTGCCATGAGTGCAAATAAAATAAAGGTTTGTGAGGCTGCATGTGTTTTTCAGGTCACTGTCTGAAGTTAACTCTCCCAAGACAGTCATTCTCCTCAAGTATGCTCCATTCTGGTATTGTTCAAAATAAATAATAAAACAGTTGTATTTAAAATATTTTTTTGGTGGGGGGAAGGAGTCCATGTATGCTTCTGTATTATGTTTTCCAGGTTTTTTCTTCATCTTTAGAAAATGTAAGATCTGTTCTAAATTTCCAGAATAGACTGAGAAAATTGAGATCATGGGACTGATTAATATTTCTGATTAAGTTCTGATTGTGATAACTTCATCTTGTGACAAGTTTAATCACTTTCCATTTTTATTCACTATTAAATGCCAGAACCAGGTACTAAACTCATCTTACCTGAGGGGAGCATAAACTTTTTTTGGAAACTCAAAGGATTTGTATTTGATCCTACACAAAATATTTTACATTTGGCAGTGGGAGAAAGGGATTATTTTCAATGTTAATGATAAATTAAGGAAGATAACTCATTTATAAAATAAATATATTCTGTACTGCTTAAATAGAAGTGATCTTCTCAAGTAATCTAACAATCAACACCTTTTGGACCTCTGAAAGCTTTTTGGGAAAATGTTATGTATACAATAGACATCGAGGGTAAATCCTACTTATTTTAATGTACATATCTTCCA
Source organism: Xenops minutus (assembly GCA_035221455.1). Lineage (NCBI taxonomy): Eukaryota > Metazoa > Chordata > Aves > Passeriformes > Furnariidae > Xenops > Xenops minutus. The sequence continues at coordinate 13,398,784 of JAWWEE010000085.1, read as the reverse complement.
GTATTCACTTACCCTGATCCTGTTATCATGGCCCACATTTTGTGAAACCTAGTTTTTCATGCAAAACCAAGAGGATTTTATCCAAAGGATGAGTCATATTCCACTATAGTAATGAGTGCAGGTAGCAAAATGAAAAGGATCAGGAGTGATTCTTTTGACTGTCATACATAACCATAGGCCCTTAGTATTTACTCCAGTCAAGCACATAAAGTTCTTTAACACTTTTGATATTATTAATGCTCTTAACATTTTTAACTTCTGTCTAAACAAGGGAGCAACTCAATGTAGGTGAAAACTTCTCTTAGACATGTTAGTGTGTCGTTAGTATTATGTATGCAGAACAACACACAACATTTCCATTCTGAAATGTTTGGCCTCAGAGGTGGACATCTGCTACCATGATGTTTTAGATCTTGTTAATTTAAAACAGAAGAGTGACTTACAGAGACGTGCAAAAAATTACTTCAGATGTTCTCTCTTTGCCTGTTCCTGTCCATCTGCAGTTGCTGGTTCATAGCATACAGGGAAATATCTTGCCAAAACACAGAACCACTTGGAAAGAATTCTAATATTGTACTAATGCTAGTATGTGCTTTCCTTAGAGACTGTGTTTTGAAACCATATCATTTGTTGTTTGTAAATGTCAGTCATGCTCTTGTCTGACAATTTGGTTTCCTAAGGTAAAGAATTAGGGATTTGCAGAAGAATTCACAGCTTGTAAATCAAGTCCAAACATTCCTTTCAATTTCAGAATTGTTAAAATAATTTAATTGGGAGGCTAATTATTTCAGTGTTTTTCCCTTCGATCCTTTGTGACCTCCCCACAGAGCACTACATTATCAAAGAATGAAAATGCTCTTTTTCCTGAGCTGCCTTTCATGATTGGACATTTTTTTTTTTTGTTTGTTTACAAAATAGAATCTAATTAGATGGAAGTTTTCATTAGGACATTCAGACTCTACAGCAATTCCTTTCTCATTGAAAATAACTAAAAATTCCTAGAATATTAGGAAAGACTGCAATGTTGAGATACAGTGTCCTAGCCCAAATAAAAGAGCAGGTACTGGAGATCACTGGAGTCTGACTGGAGTACCATTAGATGTGAAAACATGCAAAAGAGTGAAGTGTGTCATGTACAGTCAAAATTTCCTCTCAGTATCACCATTTTACTTAGCCCTGATGAAGATTTCTGTAGGATTGTTACATTGCTAATGTCATTAAACAAGATGAAACTATGTCATGCTTTGCTTTGCTTTCTTTGCTTCATTCAACTGGAATACAGCAGAAAGACAGCAGTGATGTCAATGGACTAGGAATTTCCCTTGGTAGGAGCACTCACTCCTTTTCTCTCCCATCTGTTTTCCCCTCTTCTTCCATCTTTCTGCCAGACTAAAATAACCTTTAGAATAGTATAAGGGCTCTGTCATGACCCCCCACAGTAAATAGCAAATAAAAGAAATAATAACCCCAGTATATGACAAAGAGCCTTTCCTTTCTGATACTCTTTATTAGAAGAGCGAATACAGAGCTATGTAAGTAAACCAGATTCCAAAATTTACATTTTAGTGGTTCAACACAAGGCATTCTTTCCAGCCCTGTATTTTCCATAAGGAAACCACACAACACAGTATGTAATAAGAAGCCTTGCAGACAGAATACATTGGCTTCCTCTAGGTTTTGCAAGGAAAATGCTGAACAAAGCAGCTAGTTGCTAGACTTACACCATTCCTGCCCAGATGTGGAGATCTTACTGAGCTCCACCAGCACCATGAATGGAACTGGCTATAGCACAAAGGCACATGATAATTTTCTATGGTGTACTATCAGATTAAAATCATAACTCAGCCAATTCAAATAGGTGACCTCACTACTGGAGCAACAAAAGTGTATTTGTCTTATAGAAATATTCAACACATGTCATTAGACTCACAAGTTGACTTGAGATCAGCCCCTATGAGCTGGGCATAGCACAAGCTAAATTGCATTGTATTGTGCTCTAATTTTACCATCCATTCAATTGCAAGGGCTGTAGAAAAGCTACAGCCAAATGGGCAAATGTGCTGTTGGAGATGCCTGATAAGCTGAAACCTGGTGACAGCTATACTGAGCCAGAGCAGCAATGCAAAGAGAATTTTCATCACTAAAATAGAAAGGATTATATAAATTATGAAAACAGGCTCTTCTCTGATATTCAGTGAGGAGAAAAGGGTCTGAGCTTGCCACAAAGCAATTCTGACTGGATACAAGGAGAAAATACTCACTGTGGAGTGGTTAAGTACCAACACACAGGTGCCCCCAAAAGATACAGCATATCCATCCTTGGAGATGTCTTGGCATTAGCCAGGCCAGCCCTGAGCCCCTTGATCCAGCTTGGGTAAGAGGCTGGACTAGATGATATCCAGAGGACCTGCCCAAACTGAATTTTTTATTAAGGCAACATTTTCTACACAAATACTCTCCAACTATGTTTAAACACACTTGCCTAGGTCACTTTGATTTTAAATACCTGTCCATACCAAAATTTTTCCATCCCGGAAACAAAGCACATGAAATTGTAGGTAATATTCCTCAAGTACAAAGCACATGACACTACCAACCAGTCCTAAATTCTCTTCTGACCAGAACCTGTTCACATTTTTTCATCAGATTTGTTGCCTTGAGGACTATCACAACTCTGCAGAGCTTATAGCTCAGGCCAGGAGATCCAGGAGCAGGCAACTGATTTCACCACCCCCACCCAAAACAGGCTCAGCACTGTTGCTCATCAAGTTGGCCAGCATGTGCTACCAGCAGGTATATCCAAGACGTCATTCACTGAACAAAAGGTGCAAGGTAAAGGGACCATTTAGACCAGGTCTACTCTACCCAGCTCTGCTAGCCCAGATACACTGAGCCTCTGTTATGAGTTTGCAAGCGAGGAACAGCAATAAATTCAAATACCTTCCTCTGAAGAGATGAAACATTGCTAGCAGAGCCCTTAGGACAATAAAAGGTCTTTGGTCCTGTCTTCCCTAGACAGACCTAGTGCTCACTACCTCTATAATGCTAAGCAAATTGATAGAGAGCTCTTCATCAACCTTTGTCCTCCTCCTCACCTTGAGAGCCACACTTGGAACAATTCCTAGACTGCACTCACAAACTGCTTCCAGAACTTGTCAAGGAAAGCCAATATTTACCAAAGTTGTGTCAAGGAGATTCCTGACAGGCTTCATTGGCAACTTCAGCCCAGCACTTGCGACAACAGCTTGGGCCAGTTCACCGGCTTCAAAACAGCTTCCTGGATGATGTGTGATGTGCTCTGGTCTTGTACCATTCTTCAGACGTTTACTGAAGGGTTTTGTTTCAGCTCACAGTCCAGATTTCCATGCCGTGGTGCAGATCTCAGCACACATAAGTTCACGTAAGTGTCACGGCTAGTAAGTGATGAGTCAGACTATTGGAAACAGCCAAGAGTTCATTCTAGCAGGCAATTGTATAGCAACCAATTCAATACCAAACAATTTATGAATACTATTATATTATTATATACTATATATTATGCTAATGAAATATTATAGGCAGTTCTTCACAATATTATATTATCCATGGCAGGAATCTCCTAGAAAATTTGCAGTTGACTCAATGAAGAGGCTAAGAAGATGAATCAGTTTGAATGAAACAATCGAGAAGGCAATCTGAGCCAAAAGGTCATACCTAAAGATGGGTATTTGCTAGGAAGCTAGGAGGAATTATGTCCCGGGTGCTGAAGAGTACATTCAGTGCTGGTAGCTCTGTGTGCAGCTGCAGTGCAAGAGGCCGTGGGTGGCAAGAGCCCGAGGCAAGAGGCTGTGAACTGGTGCTGACCCTTTGTATGACAAAGGACACAGGGACTCGTGGCCCAGCCAGGTGAAGGACACTCAGAGACACTGCAGGAGCTGAGGACTCCGGAGGAAGATCCCAAACTCGCCTCCAGTACAGACTGTAAGGATATGACAGCCCAGGGATCCCTGAGTTTAGGGTCCCTCTTGGTGGCACCGACTGGAGCTGTTATTCAGTTGTTGCACAATGATAGAATTAATTTAAGGGTCCAGAAGTCTGAGACTTTGCTATGGGAAACCTGAGGTTGAGTGGGTAAGGAAACCTGGTGTGACCGTGTGAGTGTGGGGAGTTGAGTGGGGCATCCATCGGCTCTCTGGGACCGCCACTGAGAAGGGGATCCAGTCCCAGCTCAGGTCCCAGCTCAGGTGGTGCGAGTGTAATTTCCAGGGTGGCTCCTGAAAGATCAGACAACAGTGTTTCATTAACACAGGGAAATCTGACACATGGAAATGACCTCCAAGTGCAGATATTGCAAGCAAAAATCCAGTACTCATCTACGTTTACCATACAAGGAATTTGTTTGGGAGGACTGTGAAGGTAAGAATATGAAGCCCTACCCAAAGTAGCTATACTAACAAAAGACCTTACTGGAAAGACAACATTTTTTCTGCTTGTTTCCCCTGGGGCCAGGCGAATGGGAGGCCAGAGTGACTTTGTTATATGTACAAACTGCAATCCTTTACCTTTTTATCTATTGTGCTAATATGCAACATCTAAGTCTTTTCATTCCAGTAAAGCACACCTTATGCAAACACAGGTTAAAGGTCAGCTTTCCTTGCCAAATTCTCTAGACTTCTATGTTTTAAAAAGAACTTTTCAGATAAAATGGGGTAGTCTGTGTGCATTTCTGAGTCTGTCATCCAGACAAAATTCTTTTGGCATGACCGAAGCATTACCTTTTGAAGGCAGTACTACAGAATAAGTGTATTCAAATGCAAGTAGGATATCTATTAATTACAACATAGGGAAAACTAACTTATAAGCAACTTGAGCACACTGTTCGTTCAGGCCTGTATGCTCCAGAGTAAAAATTAATAAAACAAAACTATACGAAAGCAATTGACAGTGTTCTCTGATAGTTAGCAAGACTGGTTCACATCTCTTGGAAGAGTTTGATAGCTGACATATATCTGCCTGAAAGAATAGTGCCAGTGCTGGCATACCCCACAGCTGGCAGTGTCTGTAGATGCTGGTTCAGCGTTTTCCTCCTCTGGCAAGCATGCTAGCCTACCTGCACAAGCCTGTCATTTGGCCTTAAGCAAACTACTCCCTGGATTCCTCACTGGGGTATTTTGACTGTGTTATTTAAAATGCAAAAAAAATTTTTTTCCTACTGACTTATCAAAAATGTTCAATATAAAAAATTAGGCTTAACGGGAACAAGATTTAGTCTGGCCAAATTCTTGTCTCGGCATCATGCAGAAGGCTGGATAGCTGTTGTCTTATAGGGCACCTAAAGAGTGACCAAGTTTATCTAGCAATTTTCTTCAATCATCTGCCAAACATGAAGCCAGGCAGAAATGTCTTCATAGTTTTGAAAAAAAAAAATAACAGAAGGGTTGAAAGAGGACTGCAATGAGGAAGCAATTAGGCAGAAATGCAAGGATTGTGCATTTCAGCCAGGCATGTGTTCTTTTATTTATCTGGGTTTATAAGTGAAGACTACAACGGGAGCCAAATTTTAAAGAACAAATTGTACATCTTTAGTACTTAAGTTCCATAAATATGTAATTTTGGATGTTCTAGAAACACTAATTCTGGGCCAAGATAGATTCAGTTAAGAGCACAATAACAAAAAACAAAACAAAAAAAAAGTAAAAAAAAAAATTATATTTTCATGTCACGAGAGATTCTGTAGATCATTTTAAACAATTCCAACCATGCGGAGTTTTTCATACTGGATTCTGATTTCTTCCACTGCATTACTTATGAGAGAGAAAAAAATCTATATAGAATTTTAAGTATCCTTCCTGACAAATATGCTGGTTTCAAATGAAAGCATCTTTCTTATACATTTATATAAAATACAGCTGTGCAAACAACAGACCTCCGCTGCTCTGTGACAATAACCCTTACCTTCCATCTACAGGCACAAAGATTATACGTATCTTGGATATATAAAGGATGCCCCAAGGCAAGGTTCAAGACCAAATGCACAGTTCATACAGACAGAAAAATGCAGCCACAGGTGCAGCCAGAGGTCACTTTATGAAACACATCACATACCCATACATGTCCAATACCTTGGTCGGTCACTTGACATCATAACACGGACCTTCTATCTTACAGACTCCCCATAGGCTACTTGTTGGCAGTCAGTGCAGCAGCTGTGTGGATTAGGAAGAGAAGTCAAGCCTACTGGTGGAGGTTCACAATTTTTTCTAACACCATTCACAATGTACAATATAAACAAAACTGTAGGATCCAAGATGTGTGAGACTGCAATGCCACTGAGCAAGGACAAGCAAGGTGTACCAAGTTTCACCTGTTTCTTCCATTTTGACTCTTTCTGCCCAAAGCAAAGTAGGTCAGGGCAATGAACTACAGGAGGAGTGGGTCTTGCAGACCACCATAAAAATGAAGGGAAGCTACGAGGTTGTGATCACGGGCATGACCACAGCCAGAATACTCCAGACATGCCACATGCCACTGCCATATGAGACAGTAAATAAAGAAGGCTCTTTCTTTATGACCAGCCCGAAGGGTCTCACAAACATTCTGTCTTATACAGACTGTGCACAATTTGGGTATAAGACCTTTCTGTTTTTTAAAAAATAAGGCACATTCTGCAGCCTGATCTGCAGCCCCCTGGCTAGGTGTTATATAGCAATTCTAAAATAGCAGATGTTTTGTGATCAGTGTTTCTTCTTGTACATATTTTCTCATATTTGCTTAATCATTTTGCATTATCATTTTTCCTGTTATTAGTTGCTCAAATACAAGTGAAACCAGTTAGCTTGGCTAGGCTGTTTTCTTACCTGAAGATGGGTGTTGATAAACATTTGATTTTTATTCTTAATACCATTCTAAGACCTATGACTCATGAATGACCGTGTTTCCATGTAGTGTAAACTTATGAGTAAACGTCACCACCTAAACTAAAAAAGAAAAAATAAAAAAAGAACAGCAAAATATGGAGTGAATCATAAAACTCTACCTAATCTCTCCGTATTTGTTGTCTCAAAGGTATAAAGTGTTTGCCTTTTTTTAAATGATTATTTATTTTGTTTATACTCGTGGCATTTGATTCATCTTCTGATTCACTAGAAATAGCCTTCTTTCCTTGTTTAACACAGGGGAGAGTTTGGTCTTATCTCACATTAGTAAATGTTATTTCTCAGTTCTTGTGAGCTCCCAGTCCATGTGGGTGAAATTCATCTTCATGAGAGGGGAGGAAGGGAGATGAGGATCTGCTCCAGACCTATGCACCTTTTTAGTCCACAAAATAGGGTCTACCAGGAGAGCCTGATATTTAACCCTTCCCATCAGAGACTGGCAAGTCATCTAGTAGTTTAAAATTATGACTCTGATGATGACTGTCAATCCAGAATCTTGGCCCTGTAAAGATGCAGCAGTCTGCTCACAGCTTTCATGTTGCAGATCCAAGCCTATGACTCAGACCCATAAAAGGATTTAGATCTCTGAAGTAAGTAATCAGCAGAACTTCAGTCAAAACATTCAAGCCTCGTAACCTCTGTCTAAACACACTGCTAAGTAAATTTTAGAGGCACCTAATATTTGAGGCAAGCAGTTTAATACATATTTCTTGTTCAGCTCAGCATCTCTGCAGACATGACTCAGGAAAGTCACTGCTGAACTTACTACCATCGAGGCCCACAGGTGCTCCCCACCTCAGTCCCAAGATGCTGAGTTTATCAGGCACACTCAAATCACACCTAACACACCCCAAGAGTTTGTTCAAAGCTCTGGTCAGCCAAGAGAAAGCTGATAACAGCATGTGTATATAAAAACAGCACACAGTAGGTGTCTACTGGCATATTTTGATGTAATTTGCCAAGATTAAGATACACAGCTCCTAAAGTTAGTAGTTTACAATACTCTTTTAAAATACACCACAATATTTTGGATGGTTATAGAAAGGATAAATATGCACTAGCACCTTGAGGACTGGCCAGAAGTTTTGCCTTTCAGAATTAGATTCCAAAAGAAATCACAGACCTGGCTCTCCAGAAATTAGTCTTTATTTCTAATGTGTCCACCAGCTACTAAAACTACCCATCAACTGAATTATTGCTCCTGTCTTTTGTAAGTCATTACAGCTTTTTATGGCAAAATATTGTCTTCCCTTGACTCCACATACAAACTACTCATATAAATTAGTGAACTAAAAAGTGAGTTGAGGAATACTCACTGATAATCAAGGATACTGATTTTACAGCCAAACATCTCAAAGACGCTGTCATAAAGAGAGTCAGAAAATACCAGGCTAATACATATTTGCATCATACAGCATGCAACATCATCATACAGACTGTATACGAAGTTATCCACATTTCATGGCAACGATGAACAAAGTGATCAGCATTTCAAATATCATGCAAATCATCATTGCAATTAGTCACTAAGGAATGACTACTACACATAACACAGTGTACTGAATAACTAATATCTTACAGTGCAAATGAAAAGCTAATACATAGCTTATCTCATTATTAATATAATAATTAATTCAGACACAGATCTTTCACTGATACTTAAAGCAGGTCTCTTTAAATCTGAAATTAAAGGTCAGTTCTGTGCTCCATCACATCAGCTACTCTGAGAACCTGTACAATTATAATCGGGAAAAGCATAATTATAACTCATAATAGAATTTGATCCAATGAATCAAAACAATTTTTCTATTCAATTTATTTGTATACTACCAAGAAAAGCAGAAAACATGAGGTAATTTACTTGCTATTAGTCCTTTCCAAGAACTTGTATCTTTGTGTACCAGTCTCTAACCCCTGCTTAGTCATTCATTTCATATACTACAAGACATGCCTCTTTGCAAAAGGATTTTCTTTTTTAGCTTCAGGAGCATTCTATGTCACATTTACATTTTAATGGCTATGTCCTCTGGATCATAAACTTATATGAAATTAGCAGTACAATTTAGAATTATTTTTCTCTTTAAGGAAATTGAGCCAAACTGTTCTAATATTTTGTCATTTCATGAGCATCTTGTGTACTTCTTTATTATAATAAGCATTATAAGTTTTCAAATTTTACTACATTTTTGGGGCATCAAGTTTAGATACATTACAAAGACTTCAATCTCTAAAAAACTCTTTAAAATTGCCCAGAGTGGGACACACAAAGGTTGAATCCTCAACTCAGATTCACCAGTTACTTTTGCAAAATCAAATTTTCTTCTTTTTATAACCATGTCTGTTGTTTTGATGTTCAAAAGTTCAACTATATCAAATGATATTGTGCAAAATCAATGTTGAGACTCCTGAGACTGCAGGGTTTCTGAGAATATCCTACCATGTTTTGCTCATCCTCACCAATGCTGCACAAAAATGCCTGTTTACATCCACACAGCCTCAGAAGTCTCGACCTGCCAAAGCAACAGAGGTTCAGGTGGGGTCTGTACTATGTCAAGAAGTAATTCAAAGTCTGTTCGATACAAAGACTGGAAGCTATTCACTGCCCACATGAGGAAGAGAGCTCTTGCTCCTTCTGAAGACTGGTAATGAACATAGAAGTTTTGTATCTTAAATGACAGGTATAAGGGCCTGGAACTAGACAGACTGACCACTGAACAATAGAATGGCTTGGGTTGGGAGGGACCTTAATGATCATCTAGTTCCAACCTCCCTACCATGAGTAGGGGACATGTTTCACTAGATCAGGTTTCTCAGAGCCCCACCCAACCTGGCCATCTCTGCTTTACTCTGCTCTTCACTGGTGTAACCTCATCTTGCATGTTGTCTGCAGTTTTGGTCACCACAGTACAAGAGACAAAGCTATGAAAGATCATCCAAAGCATGGCCACAAGCATGAAGGGCCTTGAGGGGAAGCCGTGTGAGGAGCAGCTGAGGACACCTGATCTGTTTGGCTAGAGAAGAGGAGACAGAGAGCAGACCTTGTTGTGGTCTTCAGTATTCTCACAAGGGGAAGAGGAGGGGCAGGCACTGGTTTCTTGTCTCTGGTGACCAATAACAGAATCCAACAAATGGTCTGAAGTTGTGTCAGGGGAGGTTTAGGCTGGATATTAGGGAAAGGTTTTTCACCCAGAAGGTGGTTGGACACTGGAACATGCTCCCCGAGGCAGAGGTCATAGCACCAAGCCACCAGAGTTGAATAAGCATTTGGACAATGCTCTCAGGCACATTGTGTGATTCTTGGGACTGTCCTATGTGGGTCCAGGAGTTGGACTTAATGTTCTCTGTGTTTCCCTTCCAACTCAGAGTATCCTATGATTCTATGAACATAATATTACTGTTCTTCCTTGTAGCAAAAAATATATACATTAATGGAAAAAAGGCAATTAAACTCAGTTTATACTAGTAGGCAGGAGTACATCCACGACTGTGAATTGCTTATAAGGATGATACTTCTGATGTGGCAATACAAAACGGATCTCCAAGAGCCTTTCTGAGGATGATTTAAACCAAGCATTTAGGTGCAAATCCTCCTTGTAGGCAGAGAACAAGGCAGTACACCTCATAACTCTTCCAGTCCTCAAAAGCAAAACCCATATCACATCTGAACTGTGTAATGTAACCTATTAGGAAACTTTTTCAAAGCCAATAGTTCCAACTGGAGTTTCTTCAACATGCGCAAGGATACGTTCTGAGGACAGGGAAAGAGTTCTTCAATTTATATTTTAAGAAGATCTGGGACTCTTTTATAATTCCATGTTCAATTATGAGATGAGTTGAACAATTAAAATAATGGACAGACTTTCAATAATTCTTAGCTTCCATAATTGAGGCCAGATTTTCAGAACAGACATGATATCAAACACAAAGTATTTGGACATCCAGTCAGTAGTGTCACAATGGGAACTGCTAAAAAATTAACATTTAAAAAAAAAAAAAAAAAAAAGACCCTAAACCGGGAGGTGCAATAGGAACTTAGTGCACTTAGCATTGCATAATTTTCACTTTCTTCAAAAGATCAGGCATAAGATTCTCAGGAGTGAATTGTTTCACTTGCTTTATCAAGGCTAATGGTCCTTTGATTCATAATCCTTTGGTTTATAATCCTTCATTTTATAAATCAGGAATGGGGTGGAAATGAATTTTTACCAAAATTCAAGATGCAGGGTGAATCACTTCCCCAAATCTGTAGAGCTCAGAAGATGGATAGTGTGCAGAAGAATATACTTCTGATCAATCCTGTTATATATTTATTTGATATCAATATTCCCTTTATTCCACATTTATTCTACTTTAAAAGGTCCACAGATGCAGTTACATTGTAAATTATTAGCTGGATTAAAAACTGTATTTAAAAACTGTTTTTCCTCCACAACTTCCCAGTGGTCTCTGGGAACTGCTACATACAGTTCTGGCAAGCACTGGCTTCACAGCTGCTATGAGTTAGTTATTTATTTATACACCATCCTAGTTGGCACAATGGGTTTGATTTTGTTAAAGGTGCAGTGAATAGGAAGAAATCAGGATTTTCAAATGAGTTTGTTACCATCAACTGTTAATGTTAGAGGCTGAAAGCGATTGCTCAGACATTGCTCACCCTTCAGAAGTGTGAAAGCCACAGAGATTGCTTGGCCTTCCTCTATCAAATGTAACTTGGCCCTCAAGTGGAAAGAACAATCTAAAATCTCAGGCTCTGGGCCAGCACATGCCGGACCAGAAAAGTAACCTTACAGAAATTACTTCAGCTGGAATTTCAGATCAGACAACATTTTTCAGGACCAGGGCCTTAACTTTTGTTCTCTCATCTGTCATTTCCAAGCAGACAGCTGACAAAGAACTAAGGGTAGATCTTAAAACATGGAACACTTGGGGAGAGGCTGAAGCTCCGCTTTCTTCAGATCAGCCAGTGGCTGCCAGATTCTGTGGGGCTTTCTGTCACTGGTGACCTCAACTGCATGTGAAGCTGTAATTTCAACCCAGTGAAGTCCTGTCACAGCAAGGTCCTGAGCTGTTTTGGGGAGGATGTGGTGTCATTCAGGGTCAGCGACGGGGGAACTGCGTGAAGCCCCTTGCTGATGCCATGTCAGTTGAGAATCCTAATGTTGCCTGGCAGAGCTCATTGCAACACCAGCCTGGACTTTGCACTGGTCAGCAGTTTGGGACTTAGGGTAGGTGTCTGCCAAGTTCACCGAGTGGATGATACACCTTTGGCAGATATAGACTGATTCTGAGGACCCTTGGGAGAAGTGCCTGGATGGTGAGGCAAGACTTCTACTGTAACTGGCATTTGCTGTGAAAACCACTATAAAGTATCCATGCCTGCGTGCTATAATTAAGCTGGCATATTGTCCAACACTGATCATCACTATAGTTACAAGGCCTGATCTATTTTGGGTCTAAAATGACAAAGAGATGAAAAAATTTCACCCATTTGTAGGCTGGCCAGATACTACAGTCATACAAGCATTAAAAATGTGTGTAGTAAATTGAGTAACTAAACAGAGGTAGGCAGACAGATATGTGGATTTTGAAATGCAAAACATTACACCAGTCTGTTTTGGTTGAATGACACATCCTTCAGCATAGAATCTGGCATGCTTATGTGTAAAGCACTATGTGCATCTATAGTACTGTGTAAGTAATACACTTCAGGAAATGATCACTTCCTAACCAACAGATACTAAGAGAAATCTCACAAAAATTATGGCATAAGTACTGTTTTATTCCTTTAAAAACAATAAAAATTAAAAATTAAACCCCAGGGGATAGAATATCTTCTATAAATTGCACAACAACACCTCTGTATATTGCTGGTTTGGTTTTGTTTGTTAGCAGTATACATTGCACTATAGTGAACTGTTTGGGATTCTTAACTATCAGTTAAGATAGCTGATAGCTTAGCTATCAGTTTGGCCACATTAAATGGGAACGTTCCTGTAAAAACTGTCCTGCTTATGAAATGGAAAACTATGCTTTTAATAATTTAAATATCATCTACCAATACTGCAATGTCCCACTGAATAATTCAGAAGTGGTTTAGGTTTGTGCTATGACATTTCAAAAGCAATATTTGCATTTTGAAGTCACCCTTTCTAATCAAGATAAATTAATTCTTAATCTGATGTTCTGTGCTGACAGGTAAGGGCAACTAGTTTGCAGGTTAATTTAAAGTTGGGATTATGCCTAAATAACCATGGCTTCAGTCAAATCTTTTTTGTCATCTGTTGCTCACATCACACTGGTACTGAAAACTAAACCACTTTTGAGACCAGATAATGTGGTACTCATCTTGGGCTATTCATTTCCAACAGCGGGATTTGGCAAAGGGGGACAAGAGAGCATAACTGAATACTGCTGACTTCTAGGGATTTTTGGCAGCAGAATACTCTTCATGGAACCGCTGGTACCAACCTGCCTACCTCACACAGCAGGAGCTTCCACCACTAGGGACTAAGAAACAGCTCAAAAGACCATTCTCCATTCTCCTTCCTTGATTTGCCCTACAGTGTCAGTCAGGCCAGGCTTCTATTCCACACATCACCCATTTCTGACATCAAAATCAGGTCAGTTTAGCCTTCATGCTCAAAAACATTTACACACAGACGCATTCTATTCTTGTTCATAGAAACACTGATGAGAGGCTTACCAGTACCCCATTTTTTGTCTGGCACCTGTCAGACTCACAGGGACAGCCACAGAGAAGGCAGCCAGATGTTCCTCTGCTCTATCTTCTTCCCACACCTGACGCTCTGCACTTCAGTGTCTTACTCACTATATGCCCACGTTTCCTAGTGGCAGACTGTTTACCACTTGTTCTTGGTGGTTACTTTCTGTGCTATAGGTTCCTCCTAAAGTGGTTCAGTTCCTTTTTGGCATCACTTCTTCACTGTTTCACCATACTTGTACAACTTTGTCTCCTCCTCCTAATGGTTTGCACTACCTCTTGTCTTCTGTATTTTATCTTCTTCCTTTTCACCTCATACCTGTTTTAGTTCCTTGTTATCTTTCTCACAACACTATTTCCACCATCTATCCTGTTTTTCCTCTCTATTCCACACAAGTTTTTCTTGCATGCTCCTGGCCACATCTCTGCTCTTCCGTGTTTGCCACTCAGCTCTCACTGCCATATTCATGCTTCTCTTCCTCCTTCTCCACATCATATCTTCATGCATTTCCAGAAGTCACCTACAGTATCTAGATGCTTTCCTTGGAAGCATAGATTCCTGAAATTAATACAACCCCATTTTTATGTTGGCTTGCCCTCTTCTCCTTCAGACTGCCCAATAACATACCTAAGAAAAAGTAGATGGACTATCAAGTTCATCTTTCCCTGGACCTTTCACTTCAAACTATCCCTTCATGCTCCTATTCCTCGTATGTGTGTCATGTCCTCCTCAAATCTGGCTCTTCTAAGTCAAAAACTTTTTGCTGTGCTTCTCAAACAGTTATTAAAGCCTTTCTATTATTAAGACTATTCCCCTGTTCCCTCCCATGTTCTCTTTCCTTCCAGTTGAATGTATCCAATGTGAGTAGATTGAATTTGCTTGTAAAGTCCTGAGGGATGCTCCTGACATGCTCTAGGTTTATTTACTGTCTTGTATACTTAGGTTTCAGTACTTCCTGGGTCTTATGTGTGCTTCTAAATGACATAGAATAAAAACAATAGATAAGATTCAGTTCCACTGCAGTCTGCACATATATTGCTAGTTTATCTAATGCTGGTTAGCAATTAAAAGACAAGTTTAACTGTGAATAGTTCTTTTCTACTCTTTCTCTCATTATAACTTTCTCTTCCAGTAGCAAGTTTGAGAAATGAAAAAAGCAGAAGATGGGAATAACACTAAGAGAAAGCTGTGGTATCCTAATCAGGAATAAATGAACAAATTAAAAAAAAACCAACAACAACAAACAAACAAAGAAACAAACACACAAAAACAAACACAGTAAGCAAAGCACCTCATGCCCTTGCCAGTTGGTGTTCACATCCAAGATCAAAGGCTCATTGCACTCATTGAACATGAATCTCACTTATTCCTGAACCTCAAAGTAAACCACTGTGCCCATTACAGTGACTTAATCTGAGGTGTTGACATTACCTGATTTCTGAAAATGTATCATCTTTCCCAAAAATAAAACACTTAACACAGTGAGACTGGTAGAAACCTCTTTTCTGGTTAAAGTACAAAAACCTCAGAAAATTTTAAGTCCCCCTGACTACAGTATACTTTCTGTCCATTTTCCGAGTCTTTGAGAAATGAAAAAAAAGACTCAAGGACTGTTTCTAATTAGTTTTTCATCAATTATAAAAGCTGTATCTTTTTTTTTTTTTTTTCCATTTTGTGTTATCTGAGCCATGGGAGAGCATGCCTTGTCTCCAAAGACACTTCATTGGGTAAAAAGGGAAGCAACATATTTGAAAAAATTGCTCTAGGAAAATTAATGCAGTACCTGGAAATTTTGCTTGACAAGGTTTCCTAAAAGCTGTGGGTCATAACAAATGACAATACAGCTCCTCCTGGTCTACCTTTTTCTGATTTGCAGCTCACCATTGTACTGGAACTAGAGCATGAGATGCTGTTATGACGTACACTGGCTGTCCTTGAACCTTATTACACACAGTAAATCCAGAGCTGTGTAAAATGACCTTGCTTGAGGATAATAATTTAAATAGTCAGAGTAGCAGAGAACAAAAATTAATCCAGGGTGGAAATTGATGTGGAGGAAAGACAGGAACATTTCTCCCACTACTTACTGCTGCAGCCAATACAAAATCAGTGGTTTCTACCTTGCCATTTGTGGGTTTTCTGATGCCACCTAGATTGCCAGAGGTTATTGCTTCAGAAAAGTCTCTAATATGCACCTGCATTATTCATTTGTCCTTGTTGACTTTACTGAAGTTTATTTCACATACACTTATAGATGAGACCAAATATGTCCCTGCATTACAATTGTAGTATCGATTGGAGGGCATTTTAAGAACCACTCAGCATGTACTCCACTAGCTTGGCAGTAGCAATCTATACTCAAAGTGCATCTCACAGCCTAACTTGAACAATCCCACTCTTACCAACAGCTTTCATAGTGGGGAGCAAACATCTGCAGACATATTGAACACTTATAAAACTGTAACCATGGGCACAGACAAATCTGTCTTTCTTCTTCTTACAAAGGTAGCCAGCAGGGATGAGCACTTATCTCAAACTGCTACACTTAAATTTTACTGTTTTGTTGTTTGTGAGGTTTTTTAGGATGTGCAGCTACAATCTTTGTTCTGAATATGGAAACAGGAGTGTGATAGTTGTGTCGGCAGGACACTTAAGGAACAGAATAGTCCACACCCCAGTCCCAGGACAATCAAACCTGCAACTTTCTATATCTTGCATTTTGCTTTCTCTTCATTGCATCTAAGGTGTTCTTTTTGTCTGAATTTTGCATGCACTACCTGCAACATCATCTAGAATGAGAAGTGTTATTTACCATCAGGGAAGGAATTGATTGCATATTTAGGGTATACTGAAGTATGTGATCAGGTGCAAGAAAGGCATGTATGCTTCAGTGCTGCTTGAGATGGAAGCAGGTAGAATTGCAGAAACTACAGGGCAAAAAGGCTAGTGTGACCTTTTGAGAACCATGTGTAATGTTACACTATCAGACAGGAATATAATGTTTATAGACAAATGGAAGAAGAATTCTACCATAGCCTGTTGCTGAGACAGTTGCCAAACAGGCTGAGTAGAATCTGCTCACAAAAAAGCATGAGGGCATGTAGCCATAGGTTAGCCTGGATGACTGTATCACAATTAAATCATAATTATATGAGAGGCATTACTGCAACTAAGAATTGCCTCAGTACAGCACAAGCTTGTTGCTAATACAGATCACATTCCAGATCCACTTCAGTCTGTGGCACATGGCCAAGTGGAAGAGTATCTGCTATGAGCTCATCGTCCTGGGGGAGTGGGGCTGGGCTGCAGGAAGCAAACTATATTGAACAACAAGTGCTGACCAGGTGACCCTTCTTCTCACTCAGCCAGTGGCTCCCACTGGTTTAAGATCTGCTACCATCTCAAGGGATTTCTACACAGAGGTGTTAATGAAAGCATTTCAAGTCACATCTGCCTCTAGCTTTCCTTCACTCGCCTATCTTTTTCTTTCTGAAATTAACTCTTTTGAGGCTACTCAGTACTTACAACACCCTTCATATTAATGTCTTACAATGGCCATGGTGGTGAATTATTTATCAACCTCAGAATATCTAGAAGTGCTTCTGGGGCACCTAATTCTTGACTGTCAAAGGCTTTTCTCTTTCCCCTTTTCTCTATCCTTTCTGAACTCAAGAAATATGCACCCCTCTACATCTCAGCAGTTAGACTCTACTGAGACAAACAAGAGATATGTTTATTTATCCTAGTCAGCTGCAAGGGAGTCTATTACAGCTTCAGTTTTCAAGGAGATGCAGCCAAGGAAGCCTTGCCATTTGTACAGTTGTCCCCTCTTTTCTTCCACCTTCACCTCATCTGTCACTGACTATGTAGGTAAACATTACTAATTTCTTCCATCTCAGAGTGAAATCCACTTCACTTTAATGTCTGTTTGGGTTTGAGGGGTTTTTTTGTTTGTTTTTGGGGTTTTGGTTTTTTTTGTTTTGGTTTTTGGTTTTTGTGATGTGCTGCAGAACATTGCACCATTGCTTACTGCAGTATTAATCATTCTTGTCCCCAGGCAGCATATTCTGAAAGATGTGTCCCACACCACATGGTTGCTGAGGCAATTGCAGCTATTTCAGTGTGAAAAGCTAGGGATCTAGGTCCAGGAGCCTAACCAGAGGGCTAACTCTCACTGAATCCCCTGAGATTCTTGAATAAACCTTTTAACAGTTGAGCCTGTGGAATCAGCCTTGTGCTGAAGCCGAAAAATATTTGTGCTATTTGAAATTCGGACAAATCCTCACACTCTTCTTGTGAGTTTGCATTTCATGGGTTTTGCTAAAACTTTGGGTTTAGACAAGTTCATTCTTTGTCTGTTTTTGTGAAAGCAACTGTGCTTTCAGACACTGTCTGAACTTAGGTTAATCAACTGTTTTAACAACTGGAAAATTCTATTTTGCTTTATCTTTCATTTTTGTTGTTAGGTCCTTAAATGAGACACCTATATGTGTCATCCTCCTTTTCCCACTCATGCATAGACCTATGATAAGAGGACTTATCTTAGCTAATAACACAGTGGCCTTACATTTCTTGGATAAGGTATAAAAGTTGGATTCATCACTAGATATCAATAAGAAGAATCTATATCCTCAAGGGGCTACTGTTATCTCTGTGTACTTGGGTTTACTCATCCCCTCTGTCTCAAGGGAATTGAGCTAAATGGGGATCAGCTAACCCTGGAGCCATACTCGTTTTTTGCCCAAGATGGATCAGCATTACTGCTGACCTTAAATACACCAAGTTTTGGTGGCTGCTGCCCAGCTTTCTAAGCAGCAGGGAATTGATGTAATGTTGCAGTCATGAGCATTTCCCATGGTGTGCTTTCCATCCAGAAAGAAGTCAGGAAACAGGAGCCAGGTGAAACTACCCATTATGAGACACACAGAAAACTGAGTAGTCAGGGACAGAAGGGGTACCTAAAATTTAATTTGCACGAGATTACCTACAAAAAAATTTCTGGTCTGTTAAGCTATATCATTGCCTGTGCTTTGCCACTATTTCTCACAAGTGGACTCACTGACCTTTTAAAAAGAGTTTTGGATTAGACATCATAATTCTGCTCTGTTATTATATTGTATGCATCATTACTTCCTCTTGCTTTTTGTAATGTTAGTGGTTTTTTACCAACATGAATCCCCATGAGAAGCAGTAAAGAGGAAGACAATACCAAACTGTGCTAGGGCAGATCCTGTCAGCATCATAATCCATCACTGAGAAGTGCAACACCCATCCACAATACAGCACAAAAATACTTTGCTTTTATTATAGCTGACTATGTTTGCTCGATTAAATTAACGCACACAATAGTTCTGTCTAAATCAGAGCTTTCAGCCTTGTTTGCACAGGCAAAGGGAAACCTCAACCCTTTCAACACATCCAGGAACTAACCATTCAAGCAGAATGTCCCAAAAGAAACACTCTCAAAAGGAAAACCAGAATCTAAAACCTGTTAAAGCCTTCAAGTTCCAATGCACTCTGTTTTGTGGTCCCATTTTTTCCACAGAAATTTCTCCAATACACAGTCTAGACAGTAGCCTTGACAGGCTTATCTTTTATTCATGGAAGCCACAGAGAGTGCAGGAAAGAGAAATGATCAGGCTGTTGCAGATTTCATTGTACACCTACTCACTTCTTGTTGCTGTTTTGCTGACATCAGTGTGTTTTGTCCTTTTCCATTTATTGTCCATCACCATATGTCCTCTACTCACACCCATGATCAGGAAGTCAAATAGCAAAGTATTCTAAACATCAGATATTCAGATTTCAAAATGGTCTGCCCTTTGCACCATTCTCACACTCACTATGTGCATGTCCCCACAATATCATGGAAGCAGATTTTTACTCAAGTATTAGACATCTTTCCCACAGATCATGGGGACACAGTGCTTTGGGTAACTCTATCTTTGTTCAGTCTGAGCATGTGGTGTCAGTCCTGGACAGTGCCAGACTGCATAATTCAGAATCTAAACTGTTCCACTGCCCTCTCTTTACTGCTGGGGTAAGGAGAAGTGGAGCATTTTTATTCCCTACAGGCCACGTTTCTGCCACGGGAGGAAGCTGAGGATAAGCCATGTCCCAAAATTCTTCTGTCTTTCCTCTTCTTCTTCCACTGACCAAGGACTAACTCCTCCACAGACCAAAGTGTAGGAGCAGCAAGAACAGGGCTCTGAGCTGAGCAGGAGGAACACATCTTGGCAAGGCACCAGCAGGCTGCAATTGTCTAGGTGCCATGTCCTCCTGTCTACCTCAAGCCACCCTTGTGCCAACCAGAAGGAAAGGGAGGGAAAGCAGAGAGGTAAATTCCTCTGTGACTGAGGGAATGCTTCTGACCTTAACGGGGTAGGGAGCTTGGAGCTATTTCAAGTCTCCACAGCTTTAACTGGATGCATCATGCACCCAGAATCTTCTCATTGGTCTGGTTCCTAGGCTTAAAAAATCCCAGCTCTGCTGGTAGCCATGAGTTCTAGCAGAGAAGTGATATTTTTGAAACAGAAGGCAAGGAGATTCCAAGGGAAAAACAGGATGCCTTATTGTGCACCTCAGGGAGACACTGAGTAATGCCTAGTGGCAGTAAACCTCCGTTCACTGCTAAGAGACACAACTGTGGACATGAGTGGATGGTGGAGAAATGACTGGAAACACCAGAGAGAGAGGAATATAAATAATTTTGTATTCTTCTACTGTACACCACACTAGAAATTATTTTCCAATTGCAGGCATTAGAGAATCAGGAAATTCAACCCTTTTAACATCTTACACTTTGGCAGCTCACAGCAGTTCATTTGGCAGGCGCGTGCACCAAATGTGCCTTTCAGTCTTGTAACAGATGGAGTACATTACACACAGGACTGCATGTCTCACGTACAATATCTAACTCTTAAACTAGGAAAGGACATCCAACAGATCCCACTGACCACAAAATTGCTTCCATATCGCTGAAGGGAAGAGCTCTATAAATGAGTTAGAAATAAATATTCTATCTGCATGGTAAATAAATGTGTATGCCTGACTCCATGGCCTATGTTTTTATGCAACTTATTCGTGCATTAATGTTTTACTTTGGGTATGTCCCATCTGATATCTAAACCTGAATAAATCAATATCCTCTAATCTGTTTAAATTTATGGTATAATTCTTTCAGAAAGAATGAGTACAAGATCATTTTGCTAGCTGTTTGGTTTTAGTGGCTTTTTTGTTTTATGGTTATAAATCCCAGAATAAAACACTAGTCACATGGAATAGTCAGGGACCATAGACTTTAGATTAATTTACAGATTAAAAATTTTACTCAATTCATAGATCAGATCTAAAGATACTGTAATTTCATGTAACATTTAGAGAAGATTTTCAGAAATGATTCTAGCACACTGTTGTTTTCTAAGTGCCCACAGCAGGTTAGTTGACAGATCTAAAATAATCACCTCTTAAAACATGGGAGCTAGTGGGTGCCTGTCTACTGCCAACCAGGAGAGATCAATCAGTGGGCAGAATGAGAAAAAAATAACAGAAGAAGAAAAATACTAAAAGATAAACACTGATGGGATTATTATTTATATATTAAAAAACTGAAGGAGGGATTCACACAGTTGTGAATCACAGAGTAAGTTAGAAACTATCAGTGAGTGTTCAAAATACATTAAATGTATGTGTTAAACTATACAGAATATTATATAACATACATTAAACACTTATGGATAGTTTCTAACTTGTGGTGTGATTTGAGGTGAGATATTCACTTCCTTCTTCAATTTCAGAATCTGTCAGATGGGGATAAAAATATTTGTTGATATCACTGGTCGAGCCTGAGGACACCCTGGTATTTGAACAGCAGCCATTCATGTGTATAGTGTTACAGTTTTATCACTGAATTATAGATGGTGCTGTCAGTACTTCAGCAACTCCAACACCAATGTGAGCCATGGACAGAAAATCCTATCTTACTGCAGAGCTGTACTTAGAAAGAGACTATTGGTCTACTTGCTTCTCTGTGATCAACACTGTCTCATCTAGAGCAGGTCCAGCTGCAGAGACAAAGAAATTTATCATAAAATGTACTCTGCAGTGTTAGCTGCTGCTCAGCATAGCTTATCAGAGATCATGGGAGACTTCCTCCCCTCCCCTGATAAACCTGGGAAAGAGTTCTTCAGATTTATATATAAGTATATATGATTAGCTGCTTATTGATATACATCCTTATATAAAATAAGTTTGGTATACAGCAAAACATAACACTTATTTGTGGACATGATGATGCAATGTTTGGCCTGTCTGAACCCAATTATCTGGAGAAGTGCATATCCAATTAGACAGTAAATATGCATACATAAACAGGCTTGCAGTACAGAAAGGTTCAACAAAGTAATTGACTCTATTTGTTCTCATTTTATGGAAGATAATCGTATTAGGTCTACAAGAAAACCTTCAGAGCCAAATGCTTTTCTTTGAAAAATTCATTTTCTGCTGCCACAGGACTACTTGACCAAAACACAATTACAAATACAGTGCTCAATGAATTCTTACATTCCAAGAACTTACCCAGATCATGGAGACAAGGTAACACATAAGGGTAGAGATCAGCTCCTAATTCCTGGAAATAGAGTAAGAATTTACAAAGAGAACTACTCTTGTGCTCAGTCAAGCCTTATCTCTTTGATCCAAGTACAGATGGATTTTATTGTGGGAAAGACAAGTACCAATAAAGCAAGTGCACAGATTTCTGTAAGATAGAAAAAATATTGTTCACAACATCAGTGTGTAGATGCATTACTTCAGTATAAATAATTTCAGGCACAAAAATTCAATACTGCTTGAGAACTCAGCTGCACCTATAAAACAAGTTAAATCAAAGCAGGCAAAAAAAAAGAACAATAAGAAGCCTTCTTCTCTCACACAGATACGTGAATTTCTTTGGTTCTGCTGTGCTGTTGAACCTAGACAAAGAAGGTGTTGCACCCCACAGCCCCAGACTGCTCTCCCAGACAGTGTTCTTGACTGTAGAGTGGCATTGGTAAAGTGCTGAGGACTGGGGCCTCATGGGGTTTCATAATGTTAATGATGATGATGATACGGACAAAGGCACAGATGACAAGGCGCTCTGCAGACAGAGATGGAGCTGTGCGTCCAGAAATAATGTTGCACCAGATAAATTATCAAGCCTGGCTGCCTGAGTTCTTTGCTTCTGCTGGAAGCACGCAAACATTTAGTTTATCTGACCTTCGTTCACTATTTATGTGCAAGACATCAGTCAGTGGAAGCAATGCCACCCTGTCATTCCCTGAGGTGAGCTGAGCATATTGATTTCCTTATGCATTAGATTTAACTCCAGAAATAAAAGGATAAATATGTGCTATATATATATATAAAGGTGCAGGACTTGTTCTGCCTAAAACCATACCTTGGCAACACATCAGGCAGGTCCTCTCAAGAAGCCATAGGACACTGTGTTGTGCATGTACCCTGCTGAATACTCTGACTTGTGGATGTTGTCAAAGTTGGAGGACACATGTCACAAATTAAAAAGTGATTACTTTCTGCTATCACCTACAAAGCAGGAGTGACAAGAAAGGCAGTGCGTTCCCCTTCATCAATGGCAGTTCACAGCCAGAACCTTGATTTGACTTGACATGAATTTGGGGTGTTAAAAGCTGGCCACAGGCCAGTCTCTTACAAGATTTTTGATGGAAACTGCTGCATCTAGACCAGCTAAAACCAATAGGAAGCCTGAATAAGAGCTCAGATAGCCATATTCCTATTTTTTGACCTATCTCAGAATACTGCAGGGTATGGTTTGCAGGCAAACATGTAGGTATTCCCTTAAAATATCTCAATGAAAAGTGCACATAATAAAGCACACCTTTCCAACACATATGCTCCTGACTTTTGTTTAGTCTGTGTATTCTGAGGGTCTCAACCTTCACTCAGAAAGATTATTAAGACAATAAAAATATGTCAGCAATTGGGTTTGTATTAATCCTGACAGTCTCTGATCAAACTGTCAACAGAGGTCAAGCAACTGCAAGTTTGAAGTAGATCAAATCAGATGCCATCTTCTTTCTTTACAGTCTGTATCTCACTCTTTTTACTCTCCATTCCATTTTATTTAAAACACATTTCTGATAAAGGTTCCAACAATGCAGCATTCTCAAAGAACATTTCTCATGATACAGAAGTTTTCCACAGGGGTGAATGTAAAGAAAAATTAATTTATTTCCAGTTTTGGGGCAATTCACAGAAACCTGTGTAGTGACTGTGCAGGTTAGTAAAAACAAATCATTTGAGGTCTCCAGGTTCTAGACAGACTATGTCTTGGCAGGTTCCTGTTTCATCTTTCCAGATATTTGATAGAATTTGTATTTGTATTTTTGACAGCTAAACACAGTGCTTCTAGGAGCTGTTATTCCACTGCAACCCTACTTCATCCTCCTCTATCTGCTCAGCCACCCTCCATCTGAAGTGGGTGAAGATTTTAAGACCAAATGCAGCTGTTTCAACAGGTGATCATTGCAGTTGAACCTGGACCAGATTATATATTGCTGCTGTAATGGACTGGAAACAGCAGTGGCCCAAGTGACTTCCCTGATGATCATCTAGATGTTTGCCATAGAGGGGGTGAGGGCTGGGACAGAGTGGGTGACTCTATGCCTTCAACACTGGGACTCACAGCTGTTGATTCAGCCTCCCTGTGAAAAAGTATGATTGTCAAAGAAAGTCAGTTGAGCTCTACACCTATTTAATGACAAAACCTTCTCACACACTAAAAAAATTATTTTTGCTAGTTTCCCAATTGGTTAAAATAATTATATTGTGTCAATGGCCAAGGCAGCTCCTTCCCATCTAACTCTGGTTCTGGTTCTAGGACACAGGTTCCAAATTTAAACCTTATCCACACCTTGCTCACCTTATGGCACTGCAGTGTGACCTTAATTATGTTTCCTCTTCCAAATCTGAAAAAGGGACAATGGATTGGACTTTCAATCATAGCACTTCCTGAGAGTGTGTGATTACTTGACACTCTTTGACCTTAATAAATTGTCTGTTGGATTCTAGATGACATTAAACAGCATAGTCTCTGACCTGAATAGTGTGAGAGTAACCTGTTTGGAAAAATTACTCTTTCCTCATGGGATATTGTTACTGCACCTGCCAAAGGTATTAATCCATGTGAAGCCTTGAAAAATAAAAATAAAAAAAAAAAAGAGAATTATGGTAGATGTTTTATTCTATCCAGGTCAAATTCATCTTTAAAAACAAACAAATAAACAAACAAACAAAAACACACACAAAAACCCAACCAAACAAACAAAAAACCAAAACAAAACAAATAAAAGCCTCCCTGGGATTTTTTAGACAACTGCAATGGGTATTATTAGATACTGAATTAGATCTTGTTGAACCTTTTTCAGCTGTTTCCCCTCACTGAGCAGGCAAAGGAATCCTGTTGCTATAGGTAAAAGGGACTTCATGTGTTTTGATTTGAAGCTTGAATGGATGCTGGGCACTTCAGCCAGAAAAGGAGTGGGAAGCTCATAGAGGAAGACAAAAATAACTAGATTTGCTTGTGGCATAGAAATAGGTACAAACTCCAGCTTGGTTCTAAACTAAAAGACAGTATGGAGGATATTATGTTATTACTCCTCTTCTCAAAAAACCCACAGATTTTCTGTGTTATTGCAAATAAACCAGAACAAACCAACTCAGCTCACTGCTTGGTCTCTTTCCCTCACTGGAAATATCATTAAAAGCCCCAAATATTTTCTAGGCACTTGGACCAAAAGGAAGGCAATTATCTCTGCTATGTCTTTTAGGAAGGAAGAGAATTTGTGTGGGCAGATCTATTCCCTGTTGGTTTACATTTGTTCATGTTACTGATGGGTGTATTCTGGTTAATTAAACTTTATATAATTTGTTATTTAAATAATTGCTAAATTATTTTATTCTCAAGTTATTGTAGGGTCTAGTTCTGGAAATAGGTGGAAAAAGGAATCAGCATAGCTGTCCATGAAACAGTTTTTCAGTCAGCTTTTTACTTTTCTCCCATTCTCTTCCTCTTTTTTTCCCCACCGCTCAGGAGTTGGGTGGTATTCCATAACTTGACCCCAATAATACATTTATTCCAATTATCTCACCTTTGCCTCTCTCTTACCATGACCAACATTTAATCATTATTGGGGACTGCTGGAAGTTTTATCCAAAAGAAAGGCAGAGGTGAAATGAGCAAGAGAGCATGTTTTATAGTCCACCCAGAAGACCAAAAGCTTTCTCCCTTCAACACATCTCCCTATGATCCTGTATTGCAAATAAACTTGAACTCCAAATTTAAAGAAAAATAAATCAAACATAGTTAAAAGAATTTTAAAGAAAAAGCTTGAAAGTTATCTTATCTTTCTGAACTTTACTGACTCTTTCATGACTTGTGTCAGAATAAGCACCTTCATTTAAAAATAAATATATTTGTCATTAACAAAATGATACTTTGATTACTCTCTATCCATCATTCTTATCTCTACACTTGGTGAGTTGGCCACCTGTTTAGTGTCAGCAAAAGAGTCTCTTCCTTCTTCCGGGGGGAGAGAGCCAGGGGTATAATTACTACGTATAGTGCATGGAACAGAATTTTCTTATACTTTCCAGTTTTTATTTTTCTTTATAGAATCTGTAGCTTATTCTTCTGAGTAATTTCATGGTTTATGCATTTGAAGGTGGAAATTAAACTACAATTCCATCACAGGTGTTGTTGACTGATAAAGATAGAGAATAAAGTCTATTTTTAGAGCTACTTAGCTAATAAGTTTAATTGTTCATCACTAATGTTCCTAGACTCAGATGTTGTGATAATTGCAATGGGTGGTCTGAGGTGCAAGAAACAAATGCCACAGATGACAAGACATTAAAAGTTTTGCTGATGTACTTAAAGTTTTACTTGAATATATATACTATCTACTTAATGGAAAAAGGAAAAAAACACAAAAAACTTAAAATCTCAAAAATTAAGGTTTTCTTCAAAGACCTCTCTTATTGATGAAATTAAGTTTTATCCAAAATAGTATTTAGATCACTTGATCTTTACCACTAATAAATGTAAGAAAAATACTTTGAAAACACCAACCCCTTAGAAAACATGTAGCACTTTGGAAAATTTAATTGGGAATTTTTTGACATGTCTGTCTTCTCATCTTGTTCACATTTACTCTTTATTCAAGTTGAATCACTTAATTTGTTGTCGGGTTCAATTTCTTACCAAAGCAGGGCTAGCTTCCTAATAGCCTACGAGCTGGATTAGGTTGCTCAGTGTCTTGCCAATGACATGAAATCTCAAGGGATAAACATTATACATCTTCTTGGTGTACCTGTGCCAGTTTTAATCACTCCCACAGTTAACAGTTTTTTGCCTCATATCTGGTTAGAACCTCTTTGGCTGCAAATTGGGACTGTTGTCTTTTGTCCTTCAAGCACATACATCTGAGAGCTGCATGGTTTCATCTTCTAAACAGGCCTCATTTTGCAGTTGACGACTGTCACAAAATCCCTGCCTAGTCTTCTGAAAATGAAGCAAGACAAAACCATTCCCCGCAGTCATGGAATATATTATGTACTCAAGGCATCTTCTGCTGACCTCTCTTGAGCATTGCCAGTATCTTTCCTGTACTGGGGTCCCAAAATGAGATACAGTACTCCAGATGTGGCTTCATAAATGCAAAAAGGCAGTAATTACTGGTAGATGAATTCTGGCTAACGAAGCCCATCTTTCACACACTGCCCATCTTACTCACAGTGCTACTAGTACTTAATATTTGTCTCTACAGATACTCAGGTTCCAAACAGGTCAAAACCTTCTTCCCTTGTACAGTCAAGTGGAAATGAAATCTATGCTATTACTAATTAAAAAAATTATTAAACAGATATGTTTAATATGTTTAATATGTTTAAACAGATAAATGTAGTACCTCTTCAGAGATTGTCTGATGAGCAAAATACATGCAGATGTCCAAATCTAAGGTCACAAACCTTTAAATCATGAAGTTCAAGTGCAAGTTCAGTTATTTCAAAAGCTCTTCTAACCCCAAGCCTCCAACCCCTCACAGTACACATAAAGCAATGGTTAGTTCAAAAATAGCCTGGGATTAGAAAGTAAACCAAGCAGTGGCGTTTATACTGGTTTTATGATGGTGATGTTGCTAACTGTTACTTTGAAATGCTATTTTGCTCTGAACAAACACTAGTAATTGGAGACTGATTTTTGGTAACAACTTGAGAGGTGTACTACATGGTGGAACATCTCTTCTGGTCTGCTCAGGTGATTGTACATATGGGTCACTATGATAACTTCTTTTTATTGTAAGAAGAGCTGATGTAATGGTGAGTACTCCTATGTACACAAACTTGAGGTATTTATGTCAAGATATTTCATAAAGTTATTCACTTTTTGCACAAGTAACTTCTACAAGTAACTGAAAAACAGTGGAGAACTAATTCTTGATTTCTTTTTCACATTCTTCCTACTAAACAGGGTTTTTATGTAGTCCATCTAAACATGTTGTTACTAGTCCTCTAAACAAGTAATGTCCTTGGAAAAGATAATTTCCTTTAACTTGCTTTATGCTATATTTTCTTAAGCATATACCAGTTGTCTCCTAAGCAAAGTCTCTGAAACATCAGATGCTGAAAAAGAAAGATTTTTTTCTTGCTTTGTTATGACAGTTTGAAGGATCTAAAATACTGTCTGAATGAGATCTTATTCATGCCATGTTTTTTCAAAGTCTATCTAGGCACAAATAGCAATTTTGACAATGCTTACAATAATGTAGCAATTGAACTAAGAGTTTCACAAACCACGTGACAAAAGATTAGAGAGAATCAATAAGCAATTACTTCTGTGATTCTGAAGCCAACACAAATCTCGCTGTTGTAAGAAAGAACAGCAACAAATTGAAGGATAGACAAGATTTTTTTACAGAAAAAGGTGAGTTCTATTCATGTTTATATCAACTGAAACTACAGGATTATTTGTCTCAATCTTGGAGTAGCAAAACAGTTGCTTCACTCGTGCAGATAAAGACTGGGTCACTGAAAGGCACACCAGGGAGAGAAGACAGTCTCCACCATTAGCTTTTGTATGACAATTAGTATCTCCATTTCCATCTCTTGAAGTTTAACTCTTCAAGTCCTGGATATCACATTGCAACCACCTGTCTAGAAATGCTGATCTGTATCATAGTGTCAAAAAATGTTAAAGACACCAAGGGAAAAAAAAAGAAAAAAAAAAAAAGGAAAAAAAAAGAAAAGAAAAAATCCAAAGGCTTTTTCTGGTATACATTACCAAATTGGCATATAAATTGCAGCTCTTTTTAGAGAATCTGTTGCCTCAGCCAAACTCATGTAAACCATACTGGCAAAATCTTTCTGTTTGACCTCAGTCCTTTTTCCAAAATACTTTAAACAGGAATGAAAACTACTGAAAACCAACTCACCTCCCAGGAGTTTGAAACTGCTGACAAGGCAGTCAGGCCACAGGTGCCCAGAGCCTCCCAGCTACTGTGTCAGCCACATTTCTTCAGAGCAGAACTCATTTACACTCTGCTTAACACCAATGGCTGGGTACACTCAGTGTCAATGCTCAGGGAACAACTTTAGGGGGCAAACATTTAAAAAATTCATGTAAATTAGAACAACGTGGGGGGGAAATAGTCTGACTGGGGCGGGGTGGGGGGAGGGGGGGGCGTAAATGAGCACAGAGTTGCATAAAAAGTTCAGATCTGCAGAGCCTGTAGGGCAGTAACAGGCGTTTTCCACTCTTAAACATAATTTACCCATGAGAACAGTTCAGTTAGAAGAAATTCACTTGGAACAAGTCTTCAGCCTACAAAAAAACTGTGAATTCACAGACAAATTTAGTGTCCGTGGCTGTCAGTCCAGTATATTTAAAACTTACTAAAAATTAGGGATAAAAAATCCGAACACTTTTAACTATAATTTTTAAATATAAGCAAATTACTATGGTCATTATGAAAACAGACTACCAAGTAAAACAGGCTGAGCTGTTTACAATTGATTTATTTTTAAAAAATACCTGGCTGTATTTCTGTTTCAGCCTTTATAAAAGCAGCCATTGCACACCTACTTTTTCATATACCAGAAAAATTTTTACATTTTCTACCTAAAAAAAATTATCAACAAAATATACTGCAGAAATGGCTTATAATTCTTAAAAAGCCCAGGGGAAAAAAACAAATCCTAATTTAATGATTCTTTCCAAACATATAATATTTTACTCATGACAGAAATGTGTTTCACTGAACAGATTCTCTTTGAAATGCTATGGTCATATACTATTAAATAAAATGCTTCCTATTTAATCAATCAGAATAGGAAAAAGTTCTCAAAAAAATTTTATTACAATATGCTCAAGTAACAAGTTCAATCTCTTTTGTCTTCTTGTATTCAATATCATCATGGCTAGACTTTAAGAATGAAGATTTGGGAAGGGCTTTACCCATCCTTGCTGCAAGCACACTGAAGGCTAAAAAGGCCAATGTGAGATGGGAAACTCCAATTGCAACAGGCACAGGGGAAAATCTCCATTGGCACTGCTGGCGAGGCACGGTTCTTCCTGTGTTGTCTTTTTTCCTCAAGGCAGATTCTGTGTGTGTACTCAAAGGAAGCAGCAGCGTTATGGATGGTGCGTCTCCATTTCTCCCGATTGGAGGCCAGGGTGGACCATTGATGGTGGTCAATACGGCCAAGGCTGAGGTGTTGTTTC
>JAWWEE010000085.1:13357298-13368250 GCA_035221455.1 Xenops minutus | reverse complement strand
ACGCTGATCCTCATGTAGCAGGATGAGCATTTTGAGGAACTTGGGGGGACATCCTAAACGTTCCAAGATCTGCCACAGGCCTTTTCTGCTCACAGTGTCAAAAGCTTTGGTGAGGTCAACAAAAGTTACATAGAGTCCTGTATTCAACAACTGTTATAATAAATACGTGCACAGACAGCAATGTCTTCCAGAAGATGGCCTGTTAAGTGAATATAAAAAAATTAGAAGTATTCAGATCACAAACATGAAGTCAAGAAAAAAAGAATATTTTTCAAGGGAAGACAAACATATCTGATACACAGAGAAAAGCAACACACCCTAACATGTGACTACTCTTTTCAACCAAAACTAATAAATCTTTTAAATGTCACATATTAAATATACACAAAGTAGTACTCAGAAATTACATTAATAGAAATTGCTTAGCAACTTATTTCAAATAATAGAAAAATACAAGGAAACTACAAATAATTCATACTTAATTAACAGAGAGAGAACATATTCATTGAATAAAGGGTTTGAATAAAATTGTCTTGCATCTCTCAGCTCAAGTTTCCATGACAACTTTTCTTTACTCATGAATAGCAGGTTTGAAGTAGTACCAAAGTATGATTCAGATGTACTCTACATTCTGAGTTTATCAAGCAAGCTTCTTAGTAAAGAGAACAGAAAATATATGTTTATTACATGCATTTTGCTAAAAATATCAGTGTGTATTACAAAAGATCCTACAAGAGTGATGCGACAGTAATTATCTCAATTTAAACCCCTGACTGCTAGCAATAGTGGCAAATATTGAAAGCCTATGCTTACAAAATATTTAATTACTGTAAATGAGGCTAGTTAAATTTATTTCAAATATGAAGAAGTTCTGCTTGCAATTGAAGTATCCCCATGTTTGGTAAGTTCAATCAGGAACACTGCAAAGGAACTAAACTGTTAATTTCCAAGTATCGGTATATGAATCACCAGCAGTAGAAAGTACAACATTCTCACATAAGCTGAGTGTTAAATGGAAATTTAAAAGTTTATGGTAAAGTACCTTTATTATCCTTCTATTGACTGTGGTGTCATCAGGTAAAAACTAGTTTCAACAAAAGTATGGTTTGGGGGTCTTTAGTACCTTTGTGCTCCAAAATACCCAAACTCTTGAGGATAACAGGATTAAAAGAAATGAAATTGATGCAGTATGAGGCAAGGGGCTTTATCACACAAATAAATGAGCTGGACTTCTTTTTCAGGATAAATTCTTTTTACACAAGCTCCATTCTCTAACTGAGTTCATCAATTGGAAGACCTCCTTAGAATTAATAGGGCAGATTTAGAAGAAAGCATTTGCAATTATCACAAAAGAAGTATTCAGCTTTTCCCAAAGGATACATTTCTTTTTCTGTTCCCTCAAGTAGCTCTGGAGACAGATGCAGAGACACACGAGCCTTCTCAGCACAGCTTATTAACTCAGGCTCAGAGTCATGGTAATGAAACCACATGATCTGCAGGTCACAGCTGGCACAGATCCAGGCAACTTTAAGTATAGTCAAAGGAAATGTATTCGCTTTTTGTGTCTGTCCACGGAAATGTACTCACAGTACAATACTTCAGCTTCAGATATTTGTTCTGGTTCTCTGCATTCTTAGAAGCTCGGCATGAGGTGCACTAGGAGTGACCTTTAGAGCTGGGCACATTTAAGCATCACTACATTAACGCCCAGGAACACAGCTGCTCCTCTGAGTTTACTGAGTTTACATTTGAAAAGACTGGCCATAGCCAGTGGTTTTCGATCTGAGGACTCATGCATTATTTCTAACCGTGAAAACCGCCTTGTCTCCACAGGTTAAGGCAAAGAATAAAAGGCACATCTACCAGAGTGCTTTTTAGAGGACCTGCAAGGTGAGGAACACTGGCAGCCGTACCCAGAGAGGTACTCTGTTCACTGCCACGGAGCATCGCTCCACATCTCCTACTGACCATACTGAGACTTCTCTTCCCACCAAGTCACTGAAAACACAGCTCACATGCAAATATTTCTGGTGTCTCTTTGTCAGTAACATCTTCCTTTGTGACTGACATCTTGTGCATAGCCTTGTTACTCAGCTTTCTGTATCTGCATAAGGAATCTGCTTTCTGTCACCTTGTGCTAATTAATATTTACTGACAAAAGATTGTCACCAAGCACTACTTCAATCCAGTGCAGCAAAATGCTGATTTCAAGTGTTTCAGAATGTTTGCCTCTGGAATTCGTTTGACCACTGCCTTTCACTTACTTGTGAAAGAACACACTTTCAAGCGCTCTGAACCAGCTTCTGTTGTTACCTTTTGTCCTTCTCCTGGAGAGGTTAAGACACTATAATCTAATTCTGGAGACAAAAAAATATTAGTTTTATCACATTCGTACCACAAAAGGAGATTTTCCCTAATAGTGTATACACAGGCTTTCAAAAGCAGCATTTAGAAGAGCTGAATCACTAAATGAATCAAAGTCACAAGAGTTAGATGAAATCCCAATTCAGAACTGTGTTGATTGATCTCAACACCAGAAAACAATGAAGAAAACATGGAGTACAGTTGAGTCCTAAATAGCTAATCCTGGTATTTTAAAGGCAGGCCCAGTCATCTGTTCTTCTATGACATATAGAGTTATATGATATTATAAGTAATTTCGGGGGGCTAGGGGGGGACGTATAATGAATACTACTAAATATTGCCAGAACACCAAATGAGGTGTTATGTAATTCCCCATTATGTCATCTCACTTCTATACACTACATACACCATGCGTACAAAAATAGGATTCACAAACACTAAAATAAGACAATGCTCTATAGCATCTGCAATATTTTTCTCTTACAGCAATTTTTCTCCCATACCATGCATTCAAATTACTGTGTTACAGAGAGATTATAAAGCCACTAGTAAATTATACAAGCTAGTTTTCCTAAAAAAAAAAAAAAAAAAAAAAAAAAAAAAAAAAAAGAGGATTTGATATTTTAGGTCTTTTAAAACAATATAGTTTTCAAATGTACAGTTTTATAGCAATTTTTTTCTTGAAAAATTCAAAGTAAAAATGAACACTGGATTAAATTATATTAATAATGACTCATAGATAATGGCTATTTTTGAGAAAATAAAAAAAAAAAAAACACACAAAAACCCCACATAACTATACTTCAGTAAAATGGAAAAAAAAACCCCAATTTTTTTTGTCATGCTCTCTTTTTCCTCTAATCATTTGTTGTGTTTAGTGGTTTCAAAGTTTGGCATAAATCTCATGGGTGGTAAACTAATAGGAACTGCATATTACCATGCCATCAGATAAATTCTAGGGGTTTAACCTATTCATCAGATAAATAATTCTGCATTCATATAATTTTTATAACGTAGGCCAGATGGAACGCAGAATGGGTGAGTCTCTCTTTTGGTTTTACCTGAAAACACTTCAGTGTTGCAGCATCATACAAAGCATGACAGATTGAAACAAAGAATTTTATTCTCTTTCCCACAATGTAATGGTCCATCAGTATTTTATGGAACATTAAAAAAAAAAATTTAAAAAAATCGCTAAGGGTGTGCTTAGCAGTGTTAAAAACCCAGAGAATATTTGTAATGTTCATTACCTGTGTTGTACCACCATTTACCACAGAGCTAAACCTACCTCCTACAAGTGACCTTTTCTATCAGGACTGTAATGAGATAAACACACAGCGACTATTCTTCTTTAAACAAAGGCTTGACTTCGGTGTGTTATCTGTACAGTAAATCACACAAACAACCAAACTTCAGTGAAAAATCTCAGGTGTCCCACTGGCTCTATTTTGGGAAAATAAGTCCATTAACCACAGTGAACTGTAGCAAGTTATAGTCAGAAAGCCTTGGCACCATCACTGCTTGGAAATCCTGCCTAAATAGAGGCTGTCTTCAGCATCAAAGTGACAAGGTCTGGCTCTGCACATCTTTAGTTTTATTTTCTTCCAGGCTAGACAAAAGAAATCTTATATTAAAACAAAACAAAATAAAAACACTTCATAAGCTACTTTAAAAATATATCCAAACCTGTTGGTATTTGCATAGAGAAAAAAACCCAAACCCAAACCCAGCCAACCAACCAAACAAACAAAAAGGAAGAATGACAATTTCTAAGGATTCTGTCACTTAGGGGAAAAGATGCATTACTCCCCCACACTATGGGCCTGCACAAAGTTGTATCAAACCCTTCATATGATCTTCAGCATCTCCACCACCTGTTAGTGTATGTGACGAAGAAGATACTTGTCCAGTAAAATGAAGTTCATGGAGTTGTGTCCTTTCCTTCTTAGAACATAGGTCCATTTGTGAAGTTATGTAATCCTTCACTTAGACCACTACTGATGGAATAACTTTGCATAAAAAGGCACATGCAAGGACACCACCTTTTCATGCAAAAACACAATTTCATATATGATGCAGTATAGCAAACTTTTCTGAACTTTCCCCAGATGATTTCAGAGCAAGCAAAGAGGTATGTCCAATTTCAATTTACTTGAACCTACACACTTTAGTCTTTCTCATACACCCATCCTCCATCTTATTGATGCTATATATGAGCTTCTGTTTAGTATTACAAATCAAGATGATTTTCCATTCTGGTCTATGTTGCTGCCAAGAATGAGTCACCTAATCACATGGCTTTTTAAGTGGCTAGTGCTTGCTTTTAGAGCTGAATAAATTAAGCTTTCTGCAATCCTGATCTGCCGTGGCCTCTACATAACATAAACACTGTTTATCTTTCTAAGATCAGATAATGATAATAGACAAATGTCTAATTTCTAAGCTGACTTACATTTGTGCAAATCTGCAGCTTTGAATCTGAGCTCAGTAGCATTATTCTGGGGCAAAGTGACACAAGTTTATAAGGATTCTTTGACTAGAAACAGTGTTTTCTTTGAGGGGTTTTTTTTAAACCTAGGCCTAGAATACAGATATCCCTCTAAAATCCCCAAAGTTATGGCTTCCATGTTAGCTCAAATAGTGCTCAACAACAACAACAAAAGAGAGAGGAAAGATGGCCAAGAACTAATAAAATTATGATGTCCTCATTCAATCTCCTTTCAAGTGCATTTTTCTGGGGATGATCATAAAGCAGCTTGGTTATCTGCATTATACAACCACTCTAGCAATTATGTGCCTTAAATTACTTCTTTAGATATTACTCTACTCTGTACTTAAAAATCCACATATGAATATTTAATTTTTCCTTCAGTAACAAACTTGTCTTTTACCTAAATGCTTTTCACTTCCAGGCAAACTGGAACCTGCTTTTACTTTCAATTTTTAAACAACTATGTAATAGCAATGTAAAGAATGCAAAAATATGTGGACGTGTTTTCAGATTACCTTTAACATTCAGATATAATTGTATCTGTCTTCTCTTTATTTTCAAATTTCTTACTTTTTTTAGGCCCAGATCTTGCATTTATGTGCACTTAAGCATACAGTTAATGGCACTGTTACCCTGCAGGAATGCAGGTAACCTGATAACATTGTTTTCACTAGCTCTTCAGGTTTTCAGAAAACAAGCTCTGGTGGCTGGAAGTGAAATTTTTAAGGATTTTATTTACATCTAGGACAGCAGGGCTCCATTCTTTTCTGAGCCTACGCAATGCTCTTCTGAGCACTACTGAAAATGAAGAGATAATGGACAGAGATCTATGGAAAAGCCAGTCTAGATTTAATAAGCAATTGCAGTTTCCACCATGAGTGTTACTTGGTTTATCCATAAGGAATGAAAAAGGAGACTAGGTCCAAAAATAGGAGAGTGTGTCTAAGAGCAAGTTAGGATTTGGAGAAGCATCCAGAATGAGCATTAGGCTGTGCCAGGGAACATGTCTGGCTAGGCTTCAGCATCAAAGTTTATCAATGAGCACGGCTTACACACACACCCTGATTTCTCCCTTTCAAGAGCCAGCAAATTATTTGATACTCACTTTCAGGGTTGTGTGCAGTGGGCAATGACGTCTCTACCCTGCTGTATGAGGTTTTCCTGCAGGGGATCCAAGCAGGCTTGCTACAGGTAACTGCAATTGCAGCAGTGTGGGGTTCTGTACAATCTGTCCCCACGAATAAACACTTGTGTAGCTTCTGCAGTGTTGCACACTGCTAAAGTTACATTACTTTTAATGCCTGAATGATCCAATTTAACAATACCTTGCAGATGTCTGTTTATGTCAGGGTCATACCTTCCTCTCTACTCATGCATGAAAGCAGAAAGTCAGGACTTAGACCCAACCTCGTATTCCCCAACAACACCACAGGATGTTCTAGTTTGTTCTGATTGAATATTATTAATTGTCCTGTTTTAATATTCTCTAATGTTCCCCACATAGATCTGGCCAGACCAATACATCAGCAGTTCTGGAGAAAGATCCTACTTTACATTTCCCATTGGATCAATTTCTGTTTTCAAAGTATTGATTCTTTCCATCATCTGAAAGTGCAAGCATTACAGGGTGCTCTGTGGGTAGTAGAACTAACAAGCATGCTTCCTATGGTGTTTTGTCCTTTGTTCTCAACCCTCAAACAACACCCTCTCAAAGGCAAGAAATAGGACATGCAGCTGCTAATAGCCAACTGCACATGTGAATGCTGGCTGGTTAATGGATTTCAGAACAGAACATCTAACACCTCAGTTGTCTGTTGGTTTGTTGCTTTTTGTTTGGGTTTTTTTTTTTCCAATGAAAGATTTTGCTTCTACAGAGTCACTAGTTTTCTTCAGATCTATAGGAATGTATACCTCATTCTAAGATTTAAGAGAAAAGTTCTAAAAAAATTTATTTTAAATGTAAAATCTCTAATACTAACCAAGCATAAAGAAAACATGCTACTATATACACTGTAATATCCAGTCTCTGCGTTAACTGTGTCTGTGTTCCAGCTACTTGATTTTCCAGCACCACTTATCTATTGTCTGCTTCTGGGTTGTAAACATTTCATGGGATATTGGACTACCAAGTATTATTTGCCATGTATTAGTGCATCACATAGAGCTTTCAAGCCTTGTTGGTCCTTGGAAGTACTACCAGCTTTAAATACTACACAAAAATGAAAAAGGAGCACTGATGAAGTAAATCTATCACTCTTTTAAGCTCCTCAGCTGCAATTCAGTCATGGCACACTAACCACCTCTAGCTTTCCATAGCAATCTCTTCTTGATATAAACACAGAAATCCAAAGATTTTTTGTTAACTCCAAACATTCTACCTCCTGTTCATTAGAGAGAAGAACCCAGCAACTTTACTGCACACTACCTTTAGTAGCTTAGGATTTTTAGGTTATTAAGTAATAATGTTCCATCTCCCTTCTAGCCATATGCCAAGAAAGTTCCCTATGAAGAACTACAGTGACAGCTTTCTGAGAATCAGACCATCACATATTTGAGACGTATACAGATCTATTCTCCTGGCCCATCTGTTGGAGTGGCAAGGTGCCTGCTTGCAGACCAACATGTCCATTTCAATAAACCAAAAATAACTATTATAAAAAAAAAAAAAAAAAACAAACAAAAAAAAGCGCTTCCAGCTGATGTAATACTTCCAGGACTCGTAGTTCCACAAGGAATCCCTCCCCAGTCACAGCGATACCATATGCTTCTTTCACACAACACCTAGTGACTTGTGTGCCAAACTCTGGTGGCAGGAAAAGAGAAGACTATGAGTTCACAATTGCCAGGATGACAGACTGTATATAGCAGTGGAAATCTGAGAAGTACATTAAGGCAACATGTGCTGTCCAAACTTGTCACAAAGAAACACAATTGGTATCTGATAAAAGCATTCATCCCTGAAGTGTATCAATTGTAACTAAGATACTCCAATTCATCTTCTCTAACTCCATATTAAAACAATAAACTTTTTTTTTCTTTAACTTGTCTTTCTCAGGAAGGTCTTTTGGGCATTCTGTATTTATTATTCTTCTGAAACCTTCCTATCAGTATGTCCACATTAAAATGAAGTAATTTCTGACAAGCCCAAATTTAGCCTGGGATCTGAAAGGCAAGCTCAGTTAATTCCTGTTTGCATATGATCGTGAGAACAAACATTCAGCAGGAACAGGGAAACCTATTGTTCTTGAAGGACTTAGAAAAGTTGGCATTCATAAAAAATATAGAAAAAGAAGACTCAATGTATTCCTTTCAGATGAGTGGACTCAAAGGTTAACAGGAGGAAAAGTTGGCTAATGCTTGTTTATCCTTAATCTCATGAATCTAGTAAGCAGATCTGCTGAGAAACAAAAGCCTTTCCTGTAGTCACTTCCTGACACAGGGCAGAGTTTTTAAGGTTTAAGAAAATGCAATTTTGGACAAAAGAGTATCTGGTTGCCAGTCTAGAAGCAAACTTCCAGAGTAGCTGCATATATTCTGGATTTTAACTAGTTGAGATGGTTAATACAACAACACTAAGGAATTATGTGCCAGATTTGGATATCTGCATATATTCCAGACATCTAAAGGACAAAGCTGAATCTGACCAGGTAGCAGCAGAGTTTTCCATGGGGAAGTCTGAGTGAAACAACAAGTACACATTGGTAAATAAAGCCAGCACTGCATAGTGATAAATAGGCCAACAAGCACAGTGAAACAGTGACATCTATGTTCAAAAACTGTTTTCATATGCATATCAGGATGCTCTGAAAAGCTTCCAACTTCATGCCCATATTAAGTCACATGCACAGGTCTTAGTGTGTTGCAGTGCAGAATCAGGACTTGGCTGAGTTGGTTTCAGATCCAGAGAGGAATGTAGGCTTCACAAGGCTGTATACACTTACAGTGATGCCATATTGCCTTTGGCTTTGAAGCCTATCTCCCTCTACCCTGCACAGGCAGAGTTAAATATTTCAGATTGAACACCAGAAAAAACCAAACAAACAAAAACTAAAATGAAAATAAATAAATAATAATATTAAAAAAAAAAAAAAAAAAAAAACAAAAACCAAACAGTATTTTGAGCAAGTGCTACTTCTAAAGGTCAATAGGAAGGCTACAACAAAAGTCTTACTCTTCCCTTTCCAGAGTTTTGGTGTTGTATTTACCCCAGCAAGGAGGCATTAGTATTTGAGGCATCTAATTCCTCAGCTGGCTCAGCCTAGTATGCAATCAATGTGCATGGCTGCAATTGCATCTGGGTATGTCCTCAACAGTCCCTGAAAACAAACTTCTCTAGAATGGACACCTGTGACCAGCAGCTGCTCTAGACTAAGTTAAAGTTCTCAAGAAGAAGGGAAAACTTGTATCACATTTTCATGGTGAATGAAGCCATGAAGGTTTTAGTATGCATGGGCCAAGAATTGTAAACTTATTTGTGTTGCAGTACAAATGAATACCACAGTGTATAATTTATCATTTATAATTCATAGCTCATAATTGCTCTCAGTGAATGGGACAAATATTGTAGATTAATACCAACATTTTTTTTTATTGCAGCCTGAAAGGATCTTCTAGTCTCCAATTTCCTAATTAAAGAGGATGTGCAATCACAGAATGAAAGAAAAGCTCTGATTATTTTAGCCTATGTCAAGCCAACACATTTTTCCAGTGAAACTACAAGGGTGAGGGTTAATGAGTAGCTTTAGTGTAAAATAACATTAATTCTGCATATTATCACCAGCAGATAGTATTATTTCTCAGCTACTGCACAGTATCACAATTGAATATTTCACTTCTTTAATCCCTCAGTATTGTCACTTAAGAAGAAAAATATCCTGGAATTTTACATCCTACTCAGAGACAACATATTAAAATATACGGAGACAAGCAAAACAACAATGGTCATCAAATAATACTATAGAGGTATATGGCAGAAGAAGGAGAAGGGGAAAGAAGGAAGAAAAATGTATGGATTGAACAGATTGCCAGTTCTATGGGCTGTTTGCAGCAAGGAAGGCAATTTCTCCAGCCTGCCCTCTTTTCTGACAGCTCTGTGGAAGCAGGTCACAAGATGTACGAATTGTCACACCATCTTCAGCTTGCATGTAGCTGCCTTCTTTCAAAGGATTCCTCAAGAATTGTCACTGATTCATTCCAGATTTCTAGGAAGTATCAGGTCTGCCATATAAGCAGAAGAGAACTGTACCATATGCATAACTGCTTTCTCTGGTTAGGGGTAAGTAAGGCTCACTGCTACCATTAGGTAAAAAAACACTGCTCACTGACTAGAAAAACTGGTCATCAAGCAAACATTTCACTTGAAACAGAGTCCCTGAGTTGGAAGGGACATAGGTATAAGTTGAAATATCCTGGATTTAAAAGGGCACCATTTCTTTCCTTATTAGTCCCCATTAGGTAATTCTTAACCACATCAGGACGAGGAACTTCTAACTGGCACAGAATGGAAATGTCAGAACACCACAGAAAAGGCAAGAGGAAAGACACTGGTTATTTTCTGAATTGGCCATTTTTAAATACTCCTCTCACCAGAAACTTTGTGTGTTTGTCAGCAGATCTGTGTGCTTCCAGTTCCCCTGCTTTCCAATGACCCAGAGACATGGTGATTTTCAAGGCACATCATTTGTATATAGACAGCAACTCTTACAGTAATGACATGCCAGCACCCTTTTCAGTGTGAGAAATGCTGGCAACACAATCAGTTCAGAGGGAATTGTTACATCTTCTTAAACCTATACAGAACCAGAAGGCAGAACAGTGATGCATTGCTCTGCAACACAGATATGTGCTCCACTCTTACAAAGCCAGAGTGGTTGTGGTTATGAAACACATTTGCCAATAAAACCTACCAGTAATTTGAGTACACAGTCGCCATCTCCTGATTATCTGGACAAGAATAAGCAAGCCCTTTTCTGCACAACAAACATGGGATTTCTTCCACTGTAGGAAAATGTAGCTTCCAAGCCTGTGAACTTCTTAACAGAGTAAAAGGAATTTGACCTTGGCCATCGCTGCTGTGTAGCTGTGAAGATAAACTACT
>JAWWEE010000085.1:13215878-13357198 GCA_035221455.1 Xenops minutus | reverse complement strand
ACCACCGCCAGCACAGCTCGCAACCTCATAAGGGCACGCAAGCTTCTCCCCCATGACAAGGGGGTGTCCATGGAGAAGTATTAACAGTAGATTAAATATGAACTACCTTACCATTCAAGCAAGTATGGCAGTTGGACCCAAAAAAAAAAAAAATCCCTCAGTCTTGGAAAGTCCGCTCATTATTTATAATAGATTCAGTGGTTCTTGTTCTGAAGGCTTAATGTGTAGAAGACAAACGTTATCCAAATACAGTGTATTCAACACTGTCAGAATTAGTTCACTTTATATCATTGCTTTGTGATTTAAAGTGGTTAAGTGATTAGTACATACAATTTTAATTACAGTTGATCATGTTTTTAGACAAGTTGGCAGCAAGGTTGTGGGATTTTTTTGGTAGTTTTTATCTATTTGGTCACATAGTGGTAGAATAGTGGTTAAATTCTGAACATGTATTTTGCTCTCAGAATTATTTTCTCTTTTTTCCTTTCATAGTTTTTTTTTTTTTTATTTATTTATTTTTAAACTATTCAAAATCTGCTGTCATTTTTCTCAGTTATGAGCAGGAAGACAGTTAAACACACCAAAGCTTGCATACTGAATACAGAAAACCAAAGGGCCAAAACATTTACAGCTACATTAAGTAGGAAATGAAGCAGCACAGAATTGTTCAGTTTAAATTCAGGATGAGCTGCAAGAAGCTAGTATATCTCATCTCACCTTACACAAGTTCTTGAACTAAACATGAACTAATATTTTGCAGCCTGCAACTCTCACAACATAGTGCTGCTGCATCTTCAGATGATGAAATAAA
Organism: Xenops minutus; assembly: GCA_035221455.1. Taxonomy (NCBI): domain Eukaryota; kingdom Metazoa; phylum Chordata; class Aves; order Passeriformes; family Furnariidae; genus Xenops; species Xenops minutus. The sequence continues at coordinate 13,356,387 of JAWWEE010000085.1, read as the reverse complement.
CTAAATTGCCTAATAACTGAGAAAAATTTAGGTACATATTCTGTACTTTTCCAATCTCAATGCATACCTTTAAACAAAAGCTAGACAAGAATTCAGATATTTTATTCCTCCAAACTGCATATTAAATCATTTGAAATCTTTTACATGTCAGTAGTAGAGAGTATCCCTGCTTATTTTAATATAAGATAGTTGAGGATAGTTTTCTATGGGGTGCAAAGAACTGTTCCTATAAAACTAGTGTGCCTTGAATCATTGTCATGGATAGTAGATTCCAAAATACTCAGTTGAACCATGATGAGAGCTAAATACTTTGCCTGATAAGCTTTTTCTCCCTCCTTTGCAGCTTTCTCTTTAGAAATAATCATGATATTTATGTCAGTGCAGAGTTGGCATTTGATTCAAGCTAAATAAGGTCTGTTTTTTCCCTACCTACCCAAACTGTTACACTGACATCCAGGAGTGAGAATTGAGGACAAACACAGAACTTTCTTTGCTCCCCCAACACTTCCTGAATGAGAAACGGATGATAAAAGGAAGATGGGGTTAACCCCCCACCCCCCATAAAACTAACTAATCATGAAGTAGATTTTCAATAACCAATTCCCCACACAACTTATTCTCTTTATCTAATTACCTGCAGCACGTCATTGCAGTTGAATCATCATCATGGACTCAGCGATGCATATGCCAGGCACAGGTGTATGGTTGAATTTTTTTTTCTCTTCCTTACCAGACAGTAGCCTATTCTTGTGGGTTTAGGAGGTGTTTGTTTGTTTGTTTGTGGTTTTGTTTGGGTTTTTTAATTTGGAAAAAATCAATCCAGTAGTTGTTTAATGAAAGCAATGGTAGAATCATCTGACCTATTCCTGCTCATCCTACCTTCCTGCCCATCCTATCTTTCTGCCCAGTCTGTTCCTCTGGCATGCAAATGAGAGGCAGATGCATAGCAGGGGTAGCAAACACTTAATATTGACTGAAAACGGCCAAATATTTAGCTGCTTCAATTTAATCAGTGCAATGGGTATTTCCTATAAAAGCGAGTTGTGTTTAGATTGATTCTTCTTAATTTCTAGTAACTTAATATAGGACCATTGCTTAGTGAATAAAAATATGGAAATCACAGAACTTGCACTCATTACCTGACATATTTGGCATTGCTGGGACAAGATCTTGAGCAAGTCTATTCATCTGTTTCAGCTCTTTCCCTGTCATTCAAGATTTACAGAGATCTTCTTGATATAAAATTGACTAATAATCACAAAGTGCTGATGTGCATAGCCAACGACTAAAATACTCTAAAAATAGCTTATATCTTAAAGGCAAAGTGTTTCCTAAAATATGCTACTATTCAGATAGGACATTTAAAAACCTACTGATGCCCTGTCTGTCCTTTCAAGTCTTTTATAATACTCTTGTATCCAGATCAGCTAAGGGGGTAGGAAATTTGTTGGTCAGCAATTCATTGTCTAGCTGGCAGTCAGTTACTCGTGCCATCCCTGAGTGTTCAATATTGCACCCCAAAGAAATAATGAAGTGTTGCATTGGGTCCTCCAGAGGAAAAGAATCTTCCAGCATGACCTCCTAGGGTTTGCCTCATGGACATGTCAAAAGTATCCTGCTATGAATGCTCTTCTGACCACATTAAAACCATTTTTACTCTACAAAATTATTTTAAATTATTCTATTTTATCTTTTCCAGTTAAATTTGGAAGACAACTTTCTTTTCCAAACGTTGCAATTATATGATGTATAGGCTGGGGAATGTTGATATATTTAGTATGACCATTTTTTAATAAGCTTGGTTTGCTCTTGATATTTTGATGTTTGCAGCTTGAGAGAGTGACTTGAAATGAATTAACTCCTTCTGACCTTACCTATTCTGTGAGTTTGTGTGAAATGTAAAAATCAGCTTATACTTTGGCTTTATGGTGGGCCATATTAAAAGAGTGTCTCCTCTCAAGATTCTGTTAGGACACTTAGGTGTAAGGTTGCCTCAATCTTGCCTGACCTTCAGGTTTATTCAGGCCACTTCAGCAAGCTGTTTATTTTGACTGTTGACTGAGGAGGGTGCCAGACACCTCTGTGACAATGTGTTCTTCCCAGGTGGTGAGCTGCAGCATTTGCTTTCAGCTGCTAGGGAGCAGGACAGTACATGGGACAGGTCTGAATCACACTTTATGAAGTTCCCTACCTTTTGAGATAATGAACATTAACTGTCCCAGTTTGCAGAGACTTCCACTTTGCAAAGTATAATTAAAAATGCTATTCATTAGGACTAACACTATGAAGAGGGTAGTACAGGCATCTTACACCCTTTCAGAAACTGGTAAACCCTGGTTGCAAAGTATTGCATATTAGAGACAGCTTATTCTGAAGGTATTTTTTGTTAGTTAGAAATGTTAATTGTGATAAATTGTTACAATTTTCAGTCATTGAATCTCAGCCAAAAGTATCTACATTGTTAATAGCACCAAGCATCTCTTTGAAATGAAATAGCTAAGTACAGGGTTTTTTGGGTTTTTTTTGCAGTGAAATATTTTCTAATATTTCCAAATTCAGTATGTGTGTATTTGCATTTATAAGTGGGAAAGTGGGCATCAGAATAAAGAAATAAAATACTTCATCTGTAAGCAAAACCAGATTGTGGGTACACAGCAACAGGCATTTTGATGCTTGTTTATACTTCCACAATTCCATTAATGACTTTCATTCATAAAATATAATCTTGTTGAAAGGCCTATGTAAGATTTTCTCTACCTGTGAAGAAATGTAGCACATTTCACATCACACAAGATTGTCTTTTTCCACGAATACCTCATACTATTCTAAAATCTGATGAAAGTAATATATCATATTTAAAAACCAAAAAAAACTTATTAAAAGGTGGCCTGTGAGCACACATTTACACATAAAAGCTACGTGTGTTATATTTACCTTGTTTCTCATTGTTTTTTTTTTCTGTTTTGGTTTGGTTGGATTTTTTTTAAGTTTTGAATCTTGCCCAGTATTTATTTTCAGAATAATACACTTCAGCTCAAATATACATCACTAAACAGAGTGACCTGTAAAATAATAGGAGAGACATTTGCAATACCTTTTAAAATGTACACCTGGCTATTTAGGTAGTTTCTCTTCAAGTACATCCAAATGACATTATAATCTATATTTTTCCCTTCTATATTCAAATAGGGAATAAGCATTATAATCCTGTACTTTCATGTATGTTTAAGAGTAGCTTTAAAGAAGATTGTAGCTGAAATGTGTATAAGTGTATCACCATAAATACTCTCCTTTTTCTTTTAAAATATTTGGTTATAGCTTAGCAAAATGTTCTTAGCTGTTGACATTGGTTGCTGTCATTTAGACAGTTTCAAGTGAAAAGTACATATGAAATTGTTATGAAAATCTTAATTTCTTTGACACTGGAGTTCTAAAGCTCATACTTTTATAATGATAGGGAAAAACACAGCACATGTGTTTTAAGCAGACTGCAACAAACTGCTTGTTGAATCTTGTCCAGATAAAGGTAAGCAGGGCCCTTTAGTCAGTTTGGATGACAACAGTAAAGTTCAGTAAAGTTCATTCTGTATTTATGCATGTATTCTAAAAGCAGAAGTCTGCTCCATTCTGCTCCTTTGTGTGTTCAAAGAAAGAAGCATCTGTAAAAAAGAGGTTTTTTTAAAAAATGCCATGAATTGATTACACTGTGCGGTGATTAGGCTTCACAAATCAATAAAACTTAAGTCTGGTAAGTGCGAGTGTCATTTAAAATTTCTGCCTTGTATTATTGATTTCAGGTGAGTTGCTCATGCTTTATGAAAGTAGATTTGTAAGATGTCCGGCACTTCTAGTAGCACAGCTAGCTGTCATTTCTCCAAAAATCAGCTAATCTTACCTGTTTTGAAGAGGGTCTGAAGGGATTATGGTGACGAGGGCTTACCTTCTTTCTTACTGATGATGTAAAAATAAGACACACAATGTTGGTGCGAATTTGAGGCACAGCCTGCAACTGGTGTTACAGCTTACTAAGAAAAATCAATTATTCATTCTCAGTTTTATCTAGGCTACAAATGGTGTAGCCTACACCATTCTACACTACCCTTCTGCAGTGTACTCTACAGTTCTCCATGGCCCTTTGTTTATGACAGCATAGGAAGTAATGCTTAATACAGAATAAAATGTTAGTGATAGTTCCTGTCATACATAGAAAGCTATTCTTTAGCAATAACATGTTTTACCTTCAATGAGACAAAATAGTAATTTGCTGAATTAAGAATTACAGTGGAAAACTCAAATCCTGTTTTAAGAGGCTTCCCTGTGCTCTGTATGCCCTGACTCACATTCTCTTGCCATATTTTCAGCTGACCTTAATGTAACTCAACTGAATTAGGCATTCTCAGATCTTTATAAAAGAGCTGAGTAGAGAATATAGTTGCTTCAACAGTTTTTGCTGAATTATAACAGATTAGGTGTCTGCCTGTTCCTTTTTTCCAAGTAAGATACTTCTAAGATCGTCACCAGCAGACCCCAAGAACAGTCTGTTTGAATATCACTATGAGAAACAAGAATATAAAGTTTCCTAAGTCTCAATTAGAGAAATGTGAGACAAGCTCCAAGGTTCAAAGACTTAAAGTTACAAAGAGATGAGCCTTTAAGTGTCTTAAACCAAAATACCTCTTTTTTTTCTTTAATTTTAATTGATATTTATATGTGTAAAGTTGAAATATAAGCAGGAGGTCTCTCCGTCATAAGTATTAACAAATATGCCAGCCTCAACTTAAAGGGTTTGTACTAGTTAGCAACAGAAGGATTTTATTCTTCAGAGTCTATCCAGAATTTCCTGCACTAATATATAAATTGCTCTTTCTGTTGACATTCAAATTGAAGAGTCACATTCTCATTAAGCACATTGCTTAAGGTATTTTTCTCTTAGTTTTCCCATATAGATGGGAGGTAGAAGTTCATTTTAGAACATCAGAGTATGCAAAGGAAAATTAATTATTGCTGTCCGGTAGAAGTAATTTATGTTACTCATTATTGTATTTCTTCTGTCTGTAATAGGTAAGAAAAGATTCTCAATTGGAGATCATTGCAGTACTGCATTATCTGTAGAGCACTGCATTGGTACAGCTTTATTCACGTGTCAGGTCACTTCCTAATTTCCATTCATAGGATCAGATTTATGTGAGACACTAAATGGAAGACTATATCTGAAGATGGCTAAACATAATAATTCATTCCTATGCTCTAGTGGAATACTAAGCTGCTGCTAACTCCAAAAGAGCCTCTGTGCTGCTGGAAGTGATAACCCTCCTCGAGGGAGGGACACATAATTTAAGACATTGCCTACTATGTCTCTCTGCAAGCACACTTCCAATGAGGGTTTTTTGTAGCATTTTGTTGGCAAGGTGTTAGGATAATTGAACCCTCAACATTTGTTTCAATTTACCTTTTTCCTTGATGTCTTGAGTGGGATTTACCCCCCATAAAATATGGTATTTTGGATGTTTTTTCTTTTCCTTTATTCTTTTCTTTCTTCTGTTTTAACCATTCTAAAAAGTAAAATCTATGTATACACAGAAAAATTCTTACCACTCTAGGCAGGCTGTTATTATAACTGTTACAGGTAAACATTGTTTGTTGCCTGAAATATATACGTATGTACATTTTCTTCAATATTTGTATCTCATAGCCATTTTATATAAGACCATTACTTCTCTGTGTAGATAAACTGATCTCATTTTTCTTTACTTTCACCCACTTCTTCGTATGCATAAGAATCAGTTACCTAGTAGGTAAATAAATGGTTTAAAATGAGTTTTAATGCATGACATAACAGTCTGCAAAGCAAGAATGTAGGTGGTTTTAGAAATCTGAGGTTTTGCCAAGTGCTCTTTTTTTATGTTTTGCCAGGCTTACAACAGTGTTAATTTGCTCACCAGGAGGTAATAATGAATATTTCTTCTGTGTAGTTATACTCTGCTTCTACTGATGTTAATGTTTTCTTAAATGGAAACATGATCCAAGACTCTTTTTTGGTGTGTTCAAAATCACTTTACCTACAAGTGATTCTGTACTTTAAGAGAATTATATGATTGATAATGGTCAGGTAGTCATGTTTCTCTTGACACTAAAAGATCTCTGAGTTGGTAAATTTTTAGGGCATTCTTTTAAAGTTATTGTTCAGCTGTTCCATGCAATCAAATTTTATTCACTATTTAGCAGAAGTATTCCAACTTACCATCGCCAGTATAATATTGCATGATTGTATTTGATTAATATTATGACTTTTTCTAAACTAATTCCTTAGTATCTCCTGATTGTCCCTACACAATTGTTTTTTCCATTTCTCGTAGAGGAAAGCATGTTACTTTTGAGGTTAAAAATCAGTGCGAGGGTGCTTGTTTGCCTTTTTTTTTTTTTTTTTTTTTTAGCTGAAATGGTTTCATCTCCATTTAAGGGAAGAACAGGTCAAAACCTACTATGTAATTATTCTTTGTAATAAAAGTTTTACTCTTTCAGTGAAGATTATAGTTGAATTTCCATGACTTATACATTTTGTATTAGTTGTTGTACAGGCTTTAATGGGACACTTTTTACTGAAAGAGGAAGCAAACTTTCCTTTCTGTTGTTATATAATTTTTAATAAAAGTAATTGAATACAATTACATCTATATTAAAGAAAAAGTGAATAGGAGAAGCAATTAGAGGGTAGGGATGAGTTGTTCAAAAGACTTCTAGCACCTTCCCTGAGGAATGTTCTTCTCTGGAGCACCATAGTATAGAAGAGTGGAAGTCTTTCCCTTCAATATAATGTAGATTCAAAGAAAAGTTAAAGGTAGACAAAATGAAAATTAAAACAGCCTTGTTCAGGTGCAGCAAATACCCAGTTGATATATGAACTTGAGGCAATGTAGTCAGAAATGGGAGAAAATAACTGTATTCAGTCTGGGAGGTAGATTACTGGGTTTAAAAACACAGGGTTTTTTTATCTGCAGTAAAAACTCATGGCTCCATGAATTAATCTAAAAGAAAGAAAAGTTCACAAAATACACTAAGAAGACTACTATAATCCAGCAGAGAATAGTCAATATATAAGCACAAGCACAGTACATATTCTGCATTCTTCGACATAAAAGTGTGTTATCCTGCCACTTAGATTCGAACCTAAGGTTTTGGTAGGACTGGGTTCCTAGTGCCAGGATCAATTTTGTAACCATTTTGACAATACTGTCATGATCATGAATAACGATAATCATTATGGTAATAATTAAGGTAACTATTAAATTTTGTTGTAACTTCAAAACTCTGCATAAATATTAGAACTAATTCTTCCAGTACTTTTAAGCTATTTCCATTTTTGCATGTGAGAAATGGAGATTTCACAATCTATCAGCTGGTTGTCACAGCACACTGATATATTGTGTTTACACCAGTGAAGTCCCTGTGAAGTCAGTGGAATTGCAGAGATATGATTAAGAACAGAATTTACACTTTCCTTGAAGGATCCAGTCTAAGAACACATACCTTTAAAGTCATGATTCATAAGATATATATATTGAAGGAAAGCATTACACTGAAGTAAATGATCCTTGAGAGCATGCTGCCTGTAGTATGCTTGGAAATATATGCAATAGAAAGAGTCCCATTAACCAATCTACTAAAGGATCATAAACTTGACTGTTGGACTAGCAGAGCTGAAGTAAGTGAGGCATAAACCAAGCTAAGTAGAACCTGGCATAAACAGTATCTGTTTCACCTGAAGTAGGTATTAGCATTTTCAGCTACTAATGTGCTTATATGAAAACATGAATTTCTGGTGATTTTTTAGATTTTATATAATGTATGAAAAAATGTGCACCAATATTAAGTAAAGAAATTTTGTCTTCTGTGCAAAGTAAGAAATATTTGGCAAGAAAAAGCATTCTTCTTATGCTATTCAATTCTGACAGCAAAAGAGAAAAGAGGGATGTTTTCATAAGGGCATGTAGGGGACAAGAGGGAACAGCTTCAAAATGAGAGAGGGTAGAATTAGATTAGCTGATGATTTGCATCAAACCAGTTTCTGGTGCATCTTTGCTATATTAATTTGGATCTAAATCAAAGAAAATGTCATGGGAATCAAAGAGCAGAATAAATAAATTTCTTTTTTTTAATATACATTTCAACATAGAAAGTTTCTGTCCCACAAAATAATGTCAAAATGTCAGTGTCAGACTGAATTATTTCTTCAATTTAAAACTGGATAGTATGGAAGTAAACATGTGGTAAACTGGTTTGAAATTTAGTGGGTTTGCTTCCATATATTTTCTCATAGCATGTTAATAAAGGAAAAACAAAAAGTGTTCTCTTATGTGCTCTTTATTTCTTATAGCTTGATATATGTATGACTGGAAAAGACTCAGTAGCTTTAATATGAGAGCCAAGTAACACTGTTATCATTCTTCCTGGATTACAGGAAGATACACTTTTCTCATTTGTATTAACGTGAGTCCATTGTTACACTTCGCTAGAATTTGGCCTGTTCTCAGAAGGTCTGAAAAACTATGATGCCATTTTCAAAGTCAGAATTTTGATGGATGGTATTCTCCAAGTGTACAACAAATTAAGATAGCTGAAGACTTTTTAGAAAATTTATGTAGAAAAAATGAGGGAAAAGGAGGCATTTAGTACAAGAATTGTAGTATTGTTATACAAATTGCTTTGTGCATTACGTAAGAGTTCTAGTGTAAATATCAAACATGTAGTTCAGGTCAAATTTTGAAGTGTTTACTGAAATGTTTGTTATTTCCCATAGATAAATCCAAAAGTTGGGAAGAAAATCAAGTACATTCAATGGATGAAACAGCCTGTCAGTAAATCTGTAACTGAATGCAAATAAAATCGATTTAAAAGAATATTCATGCTCAAAGAGATGCCTAAGATTGGTACTCCTATAAAATTTTGTACCTGTATTCAAGCAACAGATATATAGACCTTTTTAACGTTTTCATATTTGGAACCACAAAGAAGAAAGAGAAAATGAAGTGCTTTGGAAGATTTTCAAAGTCAAAGCCTAATGTAACTGGGCTGATGCTCTAAAAACTCTGATTTTGGGGGTTTTTAGGTGGTCCTTTATGTAACTCTTTTTATTTGAAGCATTAAGTAATATTTTGAAACTGCAGTTTGGAGCTCTTAGGAACAAACTGAGCTGAAGACAGTGCATTATATATAATAGTAGAAAAAAGCTTCAATTCAGTTTGAAATATTTTTTCCTTTTTTCCAGTAGCTGGTAACAGGACCTCTGATGTCCTTTTCAGTCAAGAAGATTCAGTGTGATACCACAGGACCTTATATTCTGTACATTCATGTGCATTGCTATGTCCACTCTTATGTATGTTAATTGTCTGTCTTTGAGGGTTCATTCAAGTTTGTTCACATTTGCATGTTTTTCCAAGTTGTTTTCCTGCATAGATAGTCTTATAAAAAATTATCAAGGAATAAGGCAGGAATTTAAGTACAAACAGCATCAATATTTTAGTGTCAATAAGAGAACAGCCTTCAATGTATGGGTATGAGGAATGTGTCAACAATAAAAGGGAATATAATGTTTAGTGTTATGCTGCCAGAGACTGTTAACTGATTTTCTTCACAAAGTGAAGAAAAGATCTTGAATCTTAAAAAACTACCAGGTGCTCTAAGGTCCAATTAAGAAAACACTGAAAACAACCCATCAGCAAGACTGTCGGATTTCCTGCCCCATCAGAAAAGCATTTAGTAGCTATGGTTTCTTTTATTCTCCAAATCCAGACCTCTGACTATCTTAAGTTGGAAGGGACCGCTAAGGATCACTGAGTCTGACTCCCTGCACCTTACAAAACTACCTAAAACTAAACCATACACTTAAGACCATCATCCACTCCTTGAACTCCAACACTTTGGTATCATAATCACTTCCTCAGGAGCCTGTTCCAGTGACTGACCACCTTCTCTGTGAAGAGCCTTTTCCTAATGTCGAGTCTGAACTTCCCCTGATGCAGCTTCACGCCATTCCCTTGTGTCCTTATCGCTGGTCATTGGAGAGACGAGATCAGCATCTCCCCTCTCACAGCCCCTCTTGAGGATGTTGTAGATTGTGATAAGGTCACTCCTCAGCTTTTCCTTCTTCAAGTTGAACAAACCAAGTGACCTCAGAGATTCCTTGGAAGTCTTGCCCTCAAAGCCTTTCACCATCAGCCCTTGTAACTTTGTATTCTTATACTGAGACACCCAAAACTGCATGCATTACTTGAGGTGGTTCCACGGTACTACAGTGTAAAGTAGGACAATCTTCCCTCTCAGCTGGCTCAAGATGTTTTCCTTGATGCACCCCAGGACACAGTTGTTCCCTGTGGCTGCCAAGGCACATTTTCAACTGGCCATGACCCAAACTCCCAGACCTCCCTCTACAGAACTGTTCCCCAGCCTCATCCATGAATTTGTATGTATAACCAGAGTTACCCAATCCCAGGTGAAGACTTGTACTTGCTCTTGTTAAATTACACATAGCTGGTAGTTGTCCAACTCTGTAGTCTATCCAGATCACTCTATAAGCCCTCTCTACCCCTGAGGGGATCCACAGCTCCTCCTAGTTTAGTGTTCTACATTCAATCCCTGTGTCCAGATAATTTATAAAGACAATGAAGAGCACTGGCCCTAAAATTGAGCCCTGAGGAATCCACTAGTGACTGCATTTTAGCCTGATGTAACCCCATTTACTATAACTCTTTGAGCCTGGGGCACCAGCAAACAGCGCAGCCAATGTATTATGGACTTCTCTAACCATGTGCTGGATATTTTATCCAGGAGGATGCTGTGAGAAATAGTACAGAAAGCTTTGCTAAAATCCAAATGCACCACATCTACTGTCTTTCCTTGGTCAATTAGATGACTGACCTAGTCATAAAAGAAAATTAAGTTGGTTATGCAGGACTTTGCCTTCATGAACTGATGTTGACTGTGACCAATGACTGTGTTGTCTTTCCGGTGTTTTTCAATAACTCCTAAAACTACCTCCTTCATAATTTTACCAGGTACTGAGGTGAGATTGACATGCCTGTAGTTGACAGGACCTTCCTTCTTTCCCTTCTTGAAAACTGGGACATTTGGCAGCTTGCAGTCAATTGGGAATTCTCCAGAGTCCCAAGATCATTGACAAATAATGAGGAGAGGTTCTGTAATGACATCGGACAGACTTTTCAGTACTTTGGGATGAGTGCCATCAGGGCCCAGAGGTTTATGTACATCCAGCTGGAGCAGCAAGGTTTGAACAAGTTCAGGGTCAGCTGGAAGTTTATAATTTCCTAATGTGTACCCAAAGTTTACATATCTCTTTTTCTGTGTGTGTTATTATTATTATTATTATTATAGAAAGGGGCATCAGGACACTTTAGGGCTCAAAGTAATTCAGGATTTTTCATCTTCCTTGTTTTTATCTCTTCCCTTCCTTTGTCTCCCTCCTTCTCTCTCATACTGGTACACTTTTAGTGTTTGGTCAGCTTACAGCAATTAGAAAACATGAACATTTATGTTGAATGGCTGGAGGTTATGATAGATGTTTCATTGATTTGAAATAAAATGTCAGATATAAAATGCAGCATTCATTTTTATAATTGTCACTTCTTAATGTTGCGCCTGAAATTGATAAGAAATAGCAAAATTTGACCTTACTGAAACAGAAAATTATAAAAAGACATGCAAACTTTTCCATGGAAGTAGTATACTGAAGTTAATTTTGGGAAGAGAAGGTATGTTTTTTATAATAATGGAATTTTTTTAAAAAAATGCATTTTTAAAGGCAAAAAGAAGTACTAAGGGCAAAAATTTTGGAAAGAAATACCAAGAGATTATTAAAACTGTAAGGCACTGTACAGATTTTCACACTTGTGAATTGAATGTGCTCAGCCAAAAGTAAAATCACTGTTCTTGAGAAATCTCCTGTGTTACTTGACAGTTGCTTAGATGTTCCCTTGACAACTGCTCTGGTTAATCAAGGGTGTAAATGAAGCCACTGTTTCAGTGTTTTGCAGCAGTCATTTTACATTATGTCTTTAATATCAATACTTCTTCAGTAAAGGGATTTTAGTGGGGATTTTTTCCTATGTTGAGCTGTTAAGATAGGCTAGTGTTTGTCAGCTTGTGGAGGGGAAAATAGCAAATAGTTCCAATTGTAATCCTCCAGTTGCAGCATTATAAAATGGACAGTAGTGTAACTCCTTTCTAATAAATTTTCAGAAGACCAGAAACCCCTTTGTTCAGAACCAGCCTTATCATGATAATTTAGCTTGGATAACAACAAAGGTTCTCTTTATAATGTTTGGGGGGGTTTTATACTTGCTGATCTGATATTTTTATTCTCCTTAATCTATTAGAAATACAGTTTCACCTTCACCACTGTAAAGAAAATATAATTCCTATAAACTAATTTTTTTAATTATGTTTAGATAGCCATGAGTGCACATTTTTTACATTATTACATGAGGTAATTATAAAGCATGAAAGCAGTTAAAAGTCTTCCAGAAATTCCAGTCTCCAGACCTATTCTCATCTGTATTGTCAAAAATGTAATCAGTTTAAGATACTTCACTGTGTTTCCCTTAATATAAACGAGAAGCTGAAGCAATCATGCTCTCAATTAGGGTTCAAGTCAGTCTTTCCTATTATTGGAAGAGACATTAGTACTGATTCTGCATTCGTGCTTTCTACTGTGCTCCTTTAGTGCCACCTGGCGACCATTTTGAAAGGAAAAAAAAGTATAATTGTATTTCCACTTGGAGAAGTGGCTGTGGTAATTTAAGCTAAAACATTTACTTGAGCAAGATCATACCAGGTAACGTTTGATGTAGAAGTGCCCCAATCTTAGCTATCTTAAGAGGATTTCTTTGAATATCATTTACAGAGATAAACTGATCCAGTACTTAATATCCACAACAGTGCCATGAGTGTGTGAGGTAAACATTGCACTTGGTTAGAAATTCAGTGTTTATGCACAAAATTAATCAAGATGTAACTAGTAATAACATTAATCACTGTATATAACTTCCAGTTTGCACCTGTTAAGGTCCATGAATCTTTTGTAAATAGTAACTCCTTTGTAATTCTTACTCTGATTGAGTTTATATCAAATCCACAGCAACTATGAGAGAAATCATGTTATTCTTAGCATAAATAAGAAGGCCAAACATTTTATTTCAATTTTTTGGAAATAAATATTTGACTTCATCAAGCCTATATCTTTGCATCTACAGGTACAGGTTGGGCTCCACGTGGCTCCAGACCTATTTAGATTATTGTATATAACATTGCCATCCATCCTACATACACACACACATATTTCCCGTAACTACTCCCCACACACCCAATTCTTTACTCCTCTGTAATCTTTTTTTATATCCCTATGAGTGTGATGTGCATGAATCACAATTTTGGTGCCTGACAAAATTATCCTGCCGTAGTAATCATATCGCATTCTCTCCTGTCACTGTCTCTGGAGGGAAAAATATGCTGGCTTTGAATGCAACCAGAATATGCCACTGAGATGTGAGGCAGATGGACTGAAATGCCTACAGCATCTAAACGAGTGAAAAAGTACCATTGAACTAAAAATACTTCTAAATTAAAAGATGTCAGTGATTAGTCACTTTTATCTCAGGTGTTCTTAATGTGAGGTCAGCATCTCATAATATAAGGTTAATTAGAAAAATAAAGAAAAAATGTCAAGAGAATAAATCATCAGTTCCATTTTGTCTTTCCTAATGTGGAAAATGGATTTCAATCTTTTACGAGATGTGTGAAATAATACAACTGCATTTATTCATTTGCACAATTAAGACAGATTTAAACATAGATTATAAGAAAAATATAATCAGGTTATAGAGCAAGATAAGTGGTATCTTAGTTCAGGTGATTTCTGCCATGAAATATTTCAAGTGCATTCTTTTTTCCATCATTTTAAAAAACTAATAGGATTATGTTTTGCATATGTCCATATTGTAAGACTTTGTGTGTTTAAATTGTGTAATGAAGACAGAGACAGCATTTATGTTTTAATTGTTATTTTTCAGTATTTTCATAATTTTCTAAGAAAACTGTCTTTTGGACAGTAATTTTCCTTGCTTTGTCACTTTCTTGAAGCTAATCTAAGCATATTCAAGTAATCTAGCAAATACAAACAATCTTAATTTTGTGGTAATGTAAGCATGAAAAATATTCATTTTGTTCCCATGTCGAATGAGTTTTTTTCTTTCTATGACATAAGACAAAGAGAAATTTCAAGTATTACTTCCTTGGAGACCCTTACAGAGAAAGGATCAAATGCTGAAAAAAGCAGTGGCAGAATTCCTAAACATTCACTACAGAATACAGGGCAGTAAGTTGCTGCTTGTAGCTTGTGTTTTTATTCTCACAACTCATTCACTAATTTACTGGCTAACATCAAATAATCAGTGCCATTCTTTGAGATTTCATTGCTGCATTTTAAAAAACCTAAACAAACAACAAAAAAAAAGACAAAAAATAATAATAAAAAAAACCTCTATGTCCTTCATGAAGTTAAGACCTACTAATCAAAATCACTGTAAATAGCTGCTGTTTATAGATACTGGGGATTTTTTTCTGCAATATTTCTTTAAAGGTATGCCTGAGTAGGGGTGGCTATGTTCTGTGTGTATCTATATGGATTTTTGATACTTAGGCTTGTCTACATAAAGATACTGTCAAGCAACCTTTAAAGCTTATTTTAGTTGCACCTAATTTTAGACTTCCACTTTTTTTCCTCTAGCAAAGTATCCAAACAAGGGAAATGATGTGTACAAAACAGTGAGAGTGTGAATACCAGACAAACAAAAGTTTACAATGCTGAATTTGACTTGGATGGCTAATTGCTTGAAGATGGTCAAACTGACATAGACCATATGGTTCTTTTATTCTTTGTTAGAAGAACACTCTTCTCTATTAACTTAGCCATATCACTTAAGTTTTTTTTCTTTGTGGGCTGGATTATTGTAATACGTTATTTAGAAAAAGAAATAATTTTAACCTAAAATAAAAAATACAAATGAACATATTTCAAACTCATTTGATAGTCTATGGGTCTAGATCATATTTCAAAAGGGGATAATAGAAGTTCCCATTCAAATATCTCAGTCTTCTAAAAGAAAGATTCAAAAGTAAGAGAAGTCTTGCATACTTTCAAAGTTGAAATCATTTAGCACATTTCAACCTCATGCAGCAGAGAACAGCAAAAAGTCAATGAGTTTGTATTGACTGAGTTAGCTCTGAAACCAGCAGTGATATAACCATTGGAAAGGTAGGATTTATTAATATGGGTGCATCACCTGCTGCTGTAGATGTATTGGCTATGAGACTTGTGTTAGTAGACACAGTGGTTTTCTGCTGCTCACTCAGAAATCACCGCATTGCAGCAAATCTATAAATATTCACTAGGGGCCTAATACTATAACCATTTATGTCAAAACAATGCTCCCAGTAACTTCAGAAGTGAAAACTGAAACTCCAAATTTCATAATGAATCTACAGACAGGAGGATAAAATAATAAGACTTCAGACAAAGGAGTAGAAAAATAAAGCTCAAGGCATAACCTGGGATAAATAGTTCTATGGAAGCTGCACACAACCAATCAGGTGGTGATACATAAAAGGTAGGCATTTGAGGGTATGGTAGGTTTTGACGTGGTTTCTCCAGGAGTAAATTCATCCTTGTCAGTGCTGAGGTTATTCCTACGATCAGTAATATATGTTTCTAGTGTTAAAAACTTATTGGGCTTTAAAATATTTTAACTTTCATATGTCTATAGCCTAACACAAAAATTCATCTATTCCAACAGGAATCTGTGAGATGCCTCTTGTTGTCCTTTATCATTTATTCAGCTAAAACAAATGGAAAAGTTGGCAGTCCATATAAAAGTGTAATTTTTTTCAGAATCTTTTGTAAAGTCTGTTGTGTAACATTTGTGAAGTATGACACGAAAATGTAGCATTGTTCTTGTTAAAAGCCTTACTCTGGAAACCTAATTATATGGATTTGACTGAGCAGTTTCCTGTGCAGAGTACATGTAGTCAGTAAACCTTAACATGCTTCCCAAAGAGGGACCCAACACGTTCTCTTTTAAAGCATGTGAAAACTGAAACAGAAGCAAAGTGGAGGTGGAAAGCATTTCAACAGAAATAGCAGACCTCAGTGCTAAAGAATCTATCAACTACTGTTTGCCTATTCTGCATTTGTTGTAATAATGTTTATGCAAATTTCCTTTTAAATATAAAATCAGCATTTTTAAAAATCATCTTTTTTGGGTTGTATTTTCATTGCTCATAATTATTAACAACAACTTATCAAATCTCATCATGGAAAGAACTTGAAGAATTCTCAGTGTTTTATTGAATATTCACTAGTATTTACTTCACAATGCCCTTTTCCTTATATTCTTCTTTATCCCTGAAGCTCAGTACCAGAGTTTACATTAACAACACGCTTTCCAAGTAGTGATAACTATATCACAGTGTAATTTTTCTGCTTGGAGGTATGCAGCCTTTCATTTCTTATTCCATTTCTATTTCCCCTGTAGGGCAGGAAAAGGAAATTTCAACCTAGGCTGTTCAGCATCATTCAACATTGATGTTAGTTGTCCAACAATCCTGTATACTAGGGAGACTATATGTCAACTGCAGTTAGCATTTATCAATACCCACTTACGTATTTAAAGATCTCTTTCTTCTTTGTTTCTGTACACATTTCAAACACTAGAATCAAGAGCAGTAAAAAAGCAAATGAAAGTGGGACATTAGTACAAGAAACTTACATCTTTTATCACCTGGGTAATCCAAGTAGCCAAGAAACTGAAATTATAACTGTCCAAAGATTGTCATCCTTTATGGAGACATAAACATTTTTTTTTCACTTTGCCTTTGTTGTGTGAAGTTTGAATACTCTGTGGTCAACAGCACAAACAGTAATGAGATCTTCTGTTTCCTTCCAGCTATATGTTGCCTGTGAGCAATCCTGAAGGTTACTGTGTGATTGAAATGGCTGCAGATGGAAATCCTCCTGTACAGCGCAGACTTTCTTTCTCACATCGAGCATCTCAGGTGAGTCTGCAAGACATCAGAAAGTAGCTATTTGCTTTGAACATTTGATCAGCATATGTATTTCGCTATCTTCAAAGGAGAATTCTAATTTCTTCTAAAGGACAAAACGTAATTCCTCTTCAGTTATCATTACATGTAGTTTCTCTTTAATAGGTCTTTTCACGTCAAGCATCCATACTATTTCCATTCATTTCTTAAGTTTACCTGACTCTGAAACTTCTATTCTAGCTGCCCAAAGTCCTTGGAAAGAACACTGAGGTTGTGAAAGGAAAAAATGTATTATTAATGTCATTTACATTGTCATGTTGTTACTAAAAACAATTTAGATATTGCTAAGCAGTGTTTCTGGTTACGTTTTAATAGCAAGCCACACTGTCTAGTGGAGGTCAGTTATGAATCATCGGTGATTTAACCTGGTGTCAGTATTGTTGCTAGGACTTCACCTCTGAATAATATTGTTAAAATGTCTGTCTCCATTTTACAAGTGGTATCAGAAGACTCATTCTAAATGGTCAATAGGTAGCTTTCCCAAATCTTGAATTTTTCTGTTATTGTCTCCATGTTATTGCTTCTATTATGCATTCTCTCATCACAAGGTTATTTCTGCATGACACATTTCAAATGTTTTTAGACTTGTGAATTTGAACTATGATTGACAGCTTGACAGCTTGGTTTATAAGTTTGTTTACTTGAAGGCAGGCCAGTTACCTGTAGAGATGCTAATCATGATGTGCATCCCTCAGTATGCACTGCCAGTATCTAACAGAATTTCCTCCCTTGAATGGTATGTATTATGAATGTTGCATCCTCATAACTAACTATTACACTTTACTGATCTGCTCCTAATCTCCCGAGCTTCTATTTTCTTTACAAAGTACACATTCAAAGAAAGAAGAAGAAAAGAAATTTCTTATCTCTAAGAGGACTAGTGAATATCTTCCCACTACTGGCTGAGTTAATCCTTTTTACCATTCAGGCTCCAAGCAAAGAAGGATATTTTCAAATTAGTATTTGAAAAGTTAAACATGAGTATTACATAAGATATAATGCTATATTAAGCCTGTTATATTATTAACAAACTTATAGGAATTCTTTCTGTGTGCCTCCTGAAAACATACTCTGGTTAAGTCAGTTAAATTCGGAACATAACATTTACAGAAAGAATGTGTATTATGCTGTACTAGCATGAGTTTGAACATGATAAAATTCATTGATTTGAGAAACTGAGCAGAGCCTGCTGAAGTTGTTCTATGGTACACTGGATCTAACCCCAAGATCCGTGCTTTTGTAAAATAAGCCAAATAATAAAAAAGATTGTGTTGCAAGAGGAGTATTAAAACCACTTTTCTTAATCATAGACACTTTATAATGCAATCCAATTCTTTGCTTAATTCTTGAAATAAATTCACAAGCAGAAAGAAAATGTCTACAAACACTACTTACAAATCTTGTCTATCACGGCACTAGTTTATAGCTTTGTTTGAAAGAGGATAAAGTCAAGTGATATGAAATGAATTCAACAAATCCTGCACCAATGTCTTAGAATTTCTCTGACATGAAAAATCTGATTTAATTTTATCCATGTTCTAACAGAAGTAGGTGTTTTTCTCTTTTCCTTCAAAATGAAAGACACTAAGTAGAGGAATATCTGACAGTATTCACATTCATTGTAACGCCAAATTTCACTTGAAATTGTCAGCAACATAGCTCCAGGACTGACAAAAGCAATACAGGAAACAGCAAAGCAAAATAATCATATAGATGTGTGAATTCCATATAAATCAATGTGATGTTTTCCTCTTGTTCCTAGTTCTTTACAGTTGATGTCTGACTATGCTAGTGAAGATTCCCTTCACTATAAATTATCTCCTCATGTTTCACACTGGTGTGATATATTTCTTATTCCATTGGTTTACTCCTGCTTGACTTAAGTTGGCTAGGTTTCACTCTCTTTCTGGGTGAATGGTGTTCTACAAATAAATGCATCACAGTGATGCACCTATGAAAAAAACATTGGATTTTTTTTCCAATTCCTAAGAATTGACAGATATTTAACAAAGAAACTTAGTAATATTGAAGCCCCATGCCAGAACTTCAGAAAGTCGGGCATAAGCTTGAGGAGCGGACTTCACAGATCCTTTATATGTGATGGTCAAGGATTTGAATCCTAAGTCAGGCAACACAGGAACTACCTTAGTTAGTGCTGATATGATTTGGTCAGTCCCAGTGTGAAGAAGTTGTGGTTGTTTCTCTGGCACCTTTATAAGGACATTCTAGGCATTTGAAAATTTGAAGATTTCCCTTTTTCCCCCTAGGCTTCAGTATAACAGTCTGTTTTCTATCATTCATCAAAAAAGCCCCTAAAATCTTTCCTCTGTATTCCCCTTATCTTGGAGTACTGTAAGTCCCAGGTACTAAAGAAAATATGTTCATGTCTACAGCTGCTCCTGTGTTCCTGCACCAAACCTCAACCATGACTGTACCTCCTTCATACAGGATGAGGGGAGCCATGCAACAACTTATCATGTTCATTGTGGTTAAGGATGGGAATTCCAATTTGTATTTCATGGGATATATGTTGTCTTACATATCTGAAAATATAAAAACACATTAAACCCACTCTCTTTACAGGGATTAAAAAAAAAAAAAAAAAGAATCACACTTTCAAAAAGAATCCCTTCATCAAGTATCACAGTTTTTTGCCATCTTGAAGTAATGGTTATTTCCTTTATCAATAATTAATAATCATACATTGTATAAAGTAAGACGACAAATCACATTGTTTTCTGATGTTTCTCTTTTTCTTTCTGCAGATCACATTTGGATCAATCTTCCTTGGAAATGTTCCTGTTCAAGAAGAGGTTCATCGGTGTGCTGGGGAAATACATGGCTACAAAGGATGCATTAGGGATTTTCAAGTTAACCACAAAGAATTGTTCATCATAGATGAGGCTCTTGGAGGGAGGAATGTTGAGAACTGCAATGTTCCAATATGTGATTATCATCCATGTCACAACGGTGGAACCTGCACTAGGTAAGAGTTATTTCTTTACCAATTTTATTATTCTCTTACATTCTGTGATTGTTAGTTTCATTCTTAATGAAAAATTATTATCATTTTCTCTGTAATAAAATAATCACCAGTCTTTTGTCCTAATAATTTTAAATAGAAAATGTGACATTTTAATGCCAGCCAGAGAGATTTTATACTTTATTTGCTTACATGAAAAGCAATATAATATGTAATTACACTGTCCACACAGCATGTATATTGGGTTGATGCCAGAAATCCTTTATAACCAACTAGACCAGTTCTGCTACAAGACGAAATCAGAACCTCTGTTAGACAATTTGGACAGATAGCACATAAGATCTCATTCTTCTGCCTAACAACTCTGTATTTTACTAGGCCTTGTACCCTCACACTTCTTGGTGTGCTCCTGGGTAGAAAATGTTTTCAGGCTATGAAAACACTAACAAGTGACCTATTTATTCACCTTCAGCGAGTGTGAAAAAGTATTGTCAAAGAGCCTTTGAAAGATAAGGTGGATATGCTGAAAGAGGAAATGAGGTCTGAAAGAGATGTGAGTTAAAAGAGAGCATGATAGCTCAGTTGAATGATGGTTCAACTGGAGCACAGTAACTTCCTAAGCCATGGTAACTTGATCATTCTCTAAAGTAAACATTTAGAAACACATTTCTGTTTAGAATTGATAGAATTAGTGAACTACTTGCCAATTTTTTTTTTATTATTTTTTTTAAATATCATACTTCAGCTTCAAAGCAAATGTTGAACAGAATATAGTCTGAGGTTCTTTTGATGCTCTGGACCACTGTGTGTTTCTTATATTGAGAAGATCTTGAAAAAAGTTTTGAGGGGCTTCTCTGCCTTTCTTGATTGATGTGAGAACACAAAGAACATCAAATAGGTTTTGATCTCTAGCTCTTGTATTACTAGAGCACAAATGAAAGCAAAGGTACCTTATTAAAACATAAACAATTTGCCTACCAGTCAGGTGAAACTGAAAGTGTACTTGGGAGCAATTAGTCTATTTTTTTTTTTTTTTCTGTTGGAGAATGAATGTCTCTGTCATTCTACTGCTTGGTGTGTCTACTATCATTATGGAACACTTTTTCTTTTAAATTTGGGTCCTGAATAATTCATAACCATTGGATTTGTTTCCTGCCTTTTTGCTTCCAACTGCTGGCCTGGGCCCTTTTCAGAGATGCTTTTGTTTTGAAATGGATCAGTTCTGTCCAGAGGAGTCATGGAAGACTGAACATGTGCAAACTATGGATAAGCAGCTCTGTAGTATCGTGACTTTCACAATTTTCTACAACAGACAATTGGTTTTCAAGGATCACCTCCTCTATGACCAAGAATGACTCATTTTGATGATCAGGAAATCAAGTGTCAGGAAACCTGCCTGCATCAATGAATAAGATACTCCTGACAAAACTCAAATACCAAAAGGATGCATACAAGTAGAAGCATGGCCAGGTGACCTGGGAAGAATAAAGAGAAAATATGCAGCTACATAGATACGGGAAAAGCCAAAGTCCATCTGGAGATTAATCTGGCAGGGGAAGGCAAACCAAATGCTCCTATAAGGATAGCAGCAGGATATGGGGCAGGAGTTCTGGTGACGAAAGATTCAGAAAAGACTGAAATGCTCAGTGCCTTCTTTGCCTCAGTCTTTTTTGATAATTGGCCTTCAGGAAACCTATTCCTCTCATGCAGCAGAAAGTCTAGAGAAGGCAGATTCACACTTGGGACACAAGAATCAGATTTGAGAACTCTTAGATCAACTGGGTATCTATAAGTTCATTAGACCTCATGGGATTCACACATGAGAGCGAAGGAGTTATGGGATGTTATTGCAAGATTTTTACCAGTGGTTTCAATTACACTGCTTAGCAGCAAAAAGAAAAAATTGCTTTTTTTAGTGCATGTTATTCTTCAGGTGTTTGGCAACTAATTAGTGGGTTTATGTCTAAAAGACCATGAAGTATTATGTAGCAACCATGTTCTATAATGAAGACTGGAGCTAATCAACATATACTTCTGAGCACAGACATGTGTGTTTCATAAGAAACATTTTTTATTTTCTCTCTTAAAAGAAAGTTACTTGCTGTTTCTTATCATCAGAGTACAAAAATATTATTCCAGTGTAGGAAAATGCATCAGGCCTGTGAATTCCTTAACAGAGCAAAAGGAATTTGACCTTGGCTATTGCTGCTGTGTAGCTGTGAAGATAAACTACTTGCAAAGACTGAGAGAGCTCAGAAGAAACAGAAGATAAGACACCTGCAAGAGTTTGTACAGAGACAGAGACAGTAGCTTGTAACTGTGGCCAATAGATGATGGCTTGTATGCTATGTACACCAATAATGTTAGTGCACGTACTCTTAGAAAAAGTATAATTGTGTGAGTGCTTTGCAATAAACTGAGCTTTGCTGTTAACTCATATTGAGTCGTTTCTCTGCTCCACAAGCCCGCCTTCGTTACATTCCACCTCTTTTCATTTGAAATTGAAGAACAGTGAAGAAACAAGTAGGGAGCCTCAGACCTGTCCAAGGGACTCTGTGAATGGAACACACCCTGAAGAAAAGCAAAGTTACTGTAACTTTTCACAGTATTGTCCTGTCCATTTCCATAGGACCAAAAGAACTTTATTCCAAGAAAGCTGAAAAAAAAATTAGTCAAACAAAACCTAGAAGCCATATTCAAATGTCCCCAGAGTCAAATTAACCAAATGCTCTACTCCTGGCTACCATGATCAGTGCCATAATAAGACTAAACCTCTGTGGGAAGAAGTTCACAAGCCACCACTTTCACAAACCAGCAAAACCACTACTAAACAGGGGTAGTTTAGAGAAATGAACAAATACCACGTTTACTCAATGAGCTTAACTGAGCTTCTCAACAACAAACAGTTCAAAGGTCCCAACAGTGATGGCAAGAATGAGTAGGTGTATGTTTACATTAACTAACGTTTTGAAAATAAAAGCTATTTCTAGCATGTTGGAATGTATCAGGAACCAGAGTTAGGTTTTCCAAAATAAGTGTAGTGTATATACCATATACAGTGCAAGATGGTGCCAATATACACAAAAACCACATTGCTCTGAAAACGATCAGTCCACCTACAAAAAAATTAACAGTCTTTTGTCTTAACAAAAGACAAATCCTCATATCCAGAAACTGGGGCAGATTCATCCACCAGCTCCAGGGAGCAGCTGAGCAACTCACTTCGGACTGTGGAGCAGAACTGTGGACACTATGCCAAGGACTAATGTGTCATTTTCCTGTACTAGTTCCAAGTTTTCTCCTTAATTCAAGAGTAAATAAATATATACTGCTGTTCAGATCTCTGCACCAAGAAATTGCCATACTGACCTTCTGAGTTTTTTTTTTAATAATTGTGGGAATTATTTATATAATAATGGAAAGATGTTATCCTAAAAGTATGTTTAAGGGAGCAGCCTGTTTCCTGTCACTGGTGCCCAGATTCACACATTAGTAAATGAGTCCTCTTTTGGGCATCCTCAGAGTGCATAAAAATCTGGTTTACTAACTGATTTGCTTGAGCCTAGACTGGATATTTCTTATCCTTATTTCTACCAAACATTCAGTCCTAGAAGTACCACAAAGCAAAGAGTCAGCTGGTGGATTCACAACACAGGGAAAAAAGACACTTGCTCAAAATATTTTTTTCATTCAGGATAACCTAGTCTATTGTCTTGTTAGTAGTGAAAGAAATCATAGAACACACAAGAAAAACCCTTCACTCTAAGAAAAAAACTACAAATGCAATGCCTCAGATGAAGACCTATAACACAGAGTGGCTACAAAAATTTCTGGAAAAAAGAAAAATCTTACACATTTAACAGAATTCTTAAAGTGCCCAGTATTTTACTTGGTTTTATAATTAAACATACTTAGTTATTAAGACTAACAACTGGAGCTGAAATGAACTTTCAAAGGGTCTGCAAAAGTCAGCTGAATAGGTAAATAAAATGGCAAACAAATTTAGAAATGAAAAATAATAATTTAAAAAAAAAATGAAAGAGTAAAAACTTTATGCTAAGTGTCCTAAAATGTTTCAAATCAATATCATAATTTCTGAAGGAAATTCACATGTCACTGGAGTCCAGTGAGAACTTTTGTTCAATGAATAGGTGCTGTTAGAAATTGAATAGAAACAATGAAGTATGTTAATGAATGAGAGATGGGACAAAATTTAAAATAATGCAGTGCTTCTGTAGAAGCCAATAGTGCAGACTCAGCTGGAATTTTGTATGTTATAACCAGGCATTCTACCTCAAAATAGGTGGGATTATTTCCTAACAAGCACAGGAAAGCATAATAAGGAAAAAAAAGAGCCTAAAAGTTAAGAAAGCCTCTCTTCCAAGGAAAATTGTTAAAACTGGTAAGAACATGTTAAGTGATAAAGTCGCAAATCCTGAGAACTTATTCATCCTTCCTCACAACACAAGATTATAGAACTGAATACAAGGTGAAAAGCTGAATATCCAACAAACAACGTTCTCATTCAAACTGCAAATACGTGTGTCAGCAAAAGAAGCCACAGAGACAAGAGCTTAACAAGACTCGGCTATTTCTTTGGCTGTCTGGAATATCTGAAATGCTGCAAATTGATGTTAACACCCTTTGAAATTTATCTCAAGCTTCATGTTTCTGGAGGTTTGTCAACGTCAAACAATCTCACCATCTACAGATGACTTCACAATGACCTATTGCCGGCTTCGTGACCTTTCCCTAATTCAGCTGGTACTGACAAAAGATGAGGTACACTGCTAGAAAGATCTCTGCTATACTCAAGCAATCCCTATAATCCTACCAACAACGAGAGATTTCGCATTACTGTCACGGCCCTATTCTTCGTCATTCTCGGCATTACACTGACCTCTGGTGGGTTGCAGGAAAACAAGACGTCGAGAAACGCAGCGGACAAAAAGCCGATGAAATCACACCCTGCAACTTTGGTGGGAATCCAGTGAGGGCATGAAGAAAGCCTGACACTGAAAGGACTCCAAATCACTCAAAACAGAAGAGAAGAAACAATGTCACACTAATGACTCAGAGCTCACAAATCACTTTAGAGATACTTCACGATGCTCTCTCAAGATACAGCCTTAATCATCTTGTGCTAGGTCCTATAACACAATTAAAACCTTGTAAATACAGCAGCACCTTATTCTATAGGAGGAAAAGGAAGAAAACAATAGGTGGATCTGCAAACTTTCTATGCAACACACATTTCAAACTAAAGCCCAAATGTTTACCCTTTCTTGACTCTGCTCAGGCTATATTTAACTATTGTTATATATTTTACTTTCTTCTTTTACACATTTTAGTGTGCCCGAAGCCAAATCACTTATTTTTAAGGAGTCTTGACCGTTTAAGTGACCTGTTTTGTGGCATGCTGCCACAAATACCAGCACTGACAAAACTTGTAGAGCATTTAATTGATGTTTGGAACAGAAACAAGAGGCCACAAGCCAGGAAGGGCAGGAACTGGTTTTCTTGCTGAAGAAAGCACAACAGGGAATTTTAGCCTTACAAGTGAGTGTTGGAATGCACTCAGGAAAACTAAGGACACACCCAGACAGAGTGGAACATAACAAGATGTTTATTAGAGATTCAGATTTTGACTGCTCTTTAGCATTCCCAGAAAAGCAATGACTATTGAAAAGGATGAGGAGCCAGGACTGTTTCTACTACACCATCCTTGCAGAGTGAGACTGGCTATTGAACTCAAGTGTCCCTTGCATGCAGTGCTAAATTTATTAAAAAAAAAAAACTAACTTGATTTGACACTATAATCCCTAGAGAGTGGTGGTGGGCTGTGTCTTATGAGCATGTCAGTTGCCAGATGTTGAACCATACTTTTGAAAATGTGAAGAGTGAATTAAGAGATCACTGCTGACATGCAGTACTTTTTAGAACTAAAGCCAATGCCATCAAAAGTCTAAATAGGCTCTTTCGGTATTAATTTCTCAGAAATATTCTCAGGTCTGATAAAATATTCAGTGACAAGAAAAGGCCTCTTATGCATACTCAGGGAGTGCTCAACAATATTTTAACAGAAAGGGAAAATCTCAATTTAGGTAGCTGGTAATACCACTTCAGTGCTGGGTTCCAAGCAGTTCAATGGAGTTGGGAAACACAGACCCTGTCCACATATACTTAGAGACATAGGTACCTTGCTGCTGGAAGGTTGCAGTGCCACTTTCAACATGGCTTTATGGATTTAAAAGAAAGTTGTGGACAAGTACGCATACATCAGTGAGTATAGACATTGCCACTGCTCCTTCCCATGCTTTCTCCATTTGAGAAACATACAACACACAACACTGGGGGCTTGCCAGATAACGATTTTTCAGAAAACCTTCAAGAACTTCATATTCTGTAGCTCTTTGACAAACTCGGCTTAAACCAACTTAAAAAAAATATCACAGACTGACATAAAGCAAAACAATATAAAAGATTAGATTGTTGATCACATGTTTAGGAAACCAATAGAAAAAAAAAAATCTCACCATTAACTTCAGAGACAAAAAGGCTGAGTGTCTCACATCTTTCACTAGGTAGATAAGCTTTTCCTTCGTTATCACTGCAGGGCAAAGTTGTGCCCTGTGGCTAAACTGACAGACTGGAATAGCTCAGCTGCAGGTCAGTGGTTTAGTTCAGATTCCACAAAAGGTACAAAAGGTATCAGAGCAGCTGAATTCACTACTGCTAACGATGCAACATGTCCAGTAAATAATCTGAACAACAGACAGCAGCCTGTCACAGCACAGACTTCAGGAGCACCTTCTACTAAAGCTCCTAGATATTTAATTGTGTCAGTGAGGTATCTTGAGGTTTCCACCTCAAGAGGGTATTTTTATCCACTAGATGACTAAGAATTGTTGCTAGTTATGCCTTTAATTTAGCATTCCTGGTTTTATGAGGACAGCTATAACAAATAAAATGATGACCAATTCAGAGATTAGGGATTCAGAATCACTGTGATCATCTAGGACAGGGCCACATGAAGTCATTCCTTTTTGAATTATGTTACCGCTTTCAGAAAAATTCTAACCCTGACTGGGGTCAATCAAGCAGATCGAAAAAGAAAATAAATTCAGCAATGCAGTAGCATCTTCTCTCCTTTGAAAATTTTTCCAGTGATTATTTTCACCATCTTATAAGTTGTTCAGTAGGGAGACAACCATGGGATGAGTGGCCAATGTCTCTAACCCATGCTTAATATATGTAAAGCACTTTGATCACTGTTTTCTCATGTTGTCTGACTGTTTCAGAAAGTTTGCAGATGATATCAAGCCAAAAGGCTTGACGGAAGGGATTATATTCAGAGAAACCTTACAGGTCTGATGGATGGGCCCATGAGAATCTCCTAAAGTTTAACAGGGCCATGTACAAGGTTCTGCACCCAGGTACAGGCAATCCTCAATACCAATAGAGACTGGGGGATGAATGGATCCAGAGCAGCCCAGTGGAGAAGCACTTGGGGATCCCAGTGAGTGAAAAAATTGAACACTGGGCCAGCCAATAAAAGCCAGTCGTGTCCTGGGCTGCATCCAAAGCATTGTCGGCAGGAGAGGAATCTGCCCTTCCATTCTGCTCTAGAGAGACCCACTCAGAGTGCAGCATCCAGCTCTGGGATTCCCATCACACAAAAGACAAGGATCTGTTGGAGACAGTCCAGAGGAGGGGGCAGTGAAAATGGGCAGAGGGCTGGAACACCTCTGCAATGAAGAAAGGCTGAGACTTGCGGTTGTTCAGCCTGGAGAAGAGAAAGCTCCAAGGACTCCTTATGGCAGATTTTCAGTACTTAAAGGGGCCTTTTAAGAAACACAGAGAGGCAGAGAGGCTTTTTACTGGGGTCTGTAGTGACAGAACAAGGGGTAATGGTTTGAAACTAGAAGAGGAAGATAGGACATAAGGAAGAAATTCTCTACTCTGAGGGTAGTGAGACCCCGGATCAGGATGCCCAGAGAAGCTGTGGATGCCCCATTACTGGAAGTGTTCAAACCCAGGTTGGATGGGACTTGGTGAAACCCGATCTAGTGAAAGTTGCCCATGCCCTGGGGTCTGGACTAGCAGGTCTCTTCCAAACCTTTAGTAAGTGTGATTCAGGAACAGCTTCTGGGGACACCCAAAATGACCATGTTTTTCATATAGTCAGCTAGCAATTTATAGATAGAATGATTTCTCATGTAGTTATTCAAGCTGTCCTGTATTCCCAGGGACAAATAACAAATGCCACAAACATTTAAAGCTTTTTCTTACTATGACATTCACTTACAGAATCAAAACCTGGACTCATTATACTTGATTTAAAATTCTCTCCAGGCAGCTGTCCCTGAGCTGCAAATCAACACTTGATTGTATCAGCAACACAAAGCAACAGAGCTCCACTGATTTACTGACTTGATTCTCAGCAACAACCTCAACAGTGTCTTGCCCAAGACTGACTATTTGTGTATGATTAAGTATCACTTTAATCAAAGTACTGACCCTTATGCAGACGTAAGTTTGGCTTGAGGTAATGACTGAGACAATCTTCTTCATGTAGAAAATGGGAATTTTGAATGACAAGTCAAAGCTACTGAAGCCGAATCTGCTTAATGTTAACATTATTTTATTTTTGCAGTGAGTAGAGCAGTAATAAACCCTGTTTTAGAGGTACATCTAAGCGTAAAGAACAAAAATTAATTACTGTAAAGCTGTACTCCTGAAAGTATGTAACTTCTCCAGGAGTTTTAAGTCATGACATTTGCTTGACCCTTAACTTTTTCTCATATTTATCTTTTTTCCCCTCTAACTATCTAGGCTGCAATGAATCATCCTCTCCACTTGGACATTTGTTACAGCTTTTGTGCAGTAAAATTTACATGACCCTGCCTATCTAACACATATGCTCTGCCTACCTAATGCATATTTATTTATGTGATGCAATCTTATGCAATTCTTAAAACACAGAGTTTTGGGGGTTGGGTTTTGCTTTTTGGGGGTTTTGGTTTGGGTTTTTTTGTTTTTGTTTGTGGGGGGTTTGTGGGGGTTTTTTGTCGTTTGCTTGGGGGGGGGGGAGTGTTTTTGGTGGGTTTTTTGTTGTTTGGTTTGTTTTTGTTTTATGGGTTTGTCGGGGTTTTTTTGGTGGTGGTGGTGGTGGGGGGTGTTATAGCGTGTTTTTTTTTTGATCGAGCAAATTTTGTGCATAAGTTATCTGACAAAAGGTGAGAAGATTCAGCCTGGGCACAGGTAACCTGGGGGGGCAACATGATCACAAAAGATAAGGATGTTTGTGCGCTGTCACCTCACTGCGGTGTGGCCCTCAGGAGGGCACAGGGGACATCGGGAACCCCCACAAGGAACAGGGAATACCGGGAACTCCCACAAAGGACAGGGAACACCGGGAACTCCAAGAAGGGCAGAGGGAACACCGGGAACTTCCACAAAGTAGAGGGAATACCGGGAACTTCCACAAGGGCAGAGGGGACACCGGGAACCTCCAGGAGGGCAGAGGGAATACCGGGAATAACCCCCCAAGGGCAGAGGGGACACCGGGAACTCCCCCAAAGGACAGGGAACACCTGGAACTTCCACAAAGGACAGGGAACTCCGGGAACTCCCACAAGGGCAGATGGGACACCGGGAAATCCCTCAAAGGACAGGGAACATCGGGATCGTCCAGGAGGGCACAGGGAATACCGGGAACTCCCACAAAGCACAGGGAATACAGGGATCGGCCAGCAGACTACAGGGAGCCCCGAGAACACCCACACCGCCGCCCGCGGCACTGCGCATGCGCACTCGTCCAGGTGCCAGGACACGCCCCCCGCGTCTCTCCGTGGGGCGCCTCCATCGCCGCGTTGGCGGGAGAGCCGCCGGCCGGGGCCGCCCCGCACCTCGGCGCCTTTCCCGGGCGGATTCGCCTGCTCGGGACTCCGCCCGCTCGACCGGCCCGGCTGTGGCCTCGGGTCTGCGGCAGAGCCGGTGCGCGGCCGCCGAGGCGCGGGACGAGGAGGTGGCGCACGGCGTTCCCCCCCCGCGCTGTGGGGAGCAATGGTTCGGGCCGCGGCGGCGCGGCAGGCGCGGCGGGGCCGGCGGTCAGTGCGGAGCGGGAGCCGAGGGAGGCGGAGCGGGGCTGTGGGGACACGGGGGTGTGCTGTGTGTCGGAAACCGGCAGCTATTTCAAGTATGTCTTGTTAGAATCCTTGAACTGTTGGTGTGTCTCTGCCGCCCTGCCGAGTAAAGGGTGTTCTCCTTATTTTTTTTTTCATTTTTTTTTTTTTTTCAGATGAAACCAGTGGAAGTCTGTGGAGGGCCTCGGCAAGCACCCACGTGACCAAAAGATATGCCAAGAGCACGGTGTGCTTGTCTTCTCCTATTAAATATTTGCGTAGAATGTTAATTGTTAAGTTTTAAGTATTTGACAATTGCTGAATTGTTCTTTTTCATGTGAGTTTCATTTTGAAGAGGTGATCAGTTCTAGTGCCTACATTTTGGCCTTTGTGTTGCCCATTCATTCCTGTCCAGAATGAATGTGGTGTCAAAAAAGGCAAACAGGAATTCTTGCTCAAACTTCTAAGGAGCTGGTTATTTAACTTTCTCCTCCCTGTTTTTGCAAGGACAACAACAACAAAAAAAAAACCACCTGTAGAAATTGCATGGTTGATCAGCTACATAGTACATTTTATGCTTCAGTCTTTTAAAATGAAGAATCCGACAGTTAGTAAAAGAGAAAAGCTAAAATTTTAATGGCCACTTTTAGCATTTTTTAGCTGTCCTGTCTATTGTGACTTCTTACATCTGCAAGTAAATAGTATGTAACTTTCTAAACTCTTGCAGTGGCCTCTGGTTTTCCTGTTGTAAGAAGATGCCTACAGCTTCAGATTACTCAGCTGCAGAAAAGATGAAAAGCTTTAATGGTGAAAAAGTAAAAGTGTGGTTTGCTTTTGTGCATTTTTGGGTTTGTTATTTATGTCTGGCGTAAGAAGAGTATAAACAGATTTAATCCTGCTGCAGAACTGTTTGGTGTTGAACAATATGTAATCTACCCTTTTACTGGGCTGTCCCTGATGGACTTGTGAAGTGTAAAGTATATGTTAATATTGCCAGACTCCTGCCAGAATGTTTAATGCTGTGAATGCTTCTTACAGAGGCCTGGTGTGTTTTGCAGGAAGTTCAGGAGCTCCTGGAGATAGCCCTGTGTAGTGAAAGCCTCTGAGCATGAGAAGGGCACATAGGAAAAAGCTGCAAAGTACTGATTGCACTGAGCTGTCCTGCAACTTGCCTCGCAGGGTGAGTAACAATAGTTTCTGGTTCAACTCTGTCCTGCAGCCTACTCTTACAATGAAGCAGACTTTCTGTTGAAAAAAATAAGTTTGTTAGAGTGACTTTAGGGAAGAAACTAGAACTGAAACAGTGAGAGTGAGGTCAGCCTCATGGCTACGTTCTCATCAACAAAAGCAAAGTGGAAACCATAAAGTCCAAAGTTTGGTGTGAGTGGCTTATTAAATCAGTATGTGGCTGCCAGTGTGTCCAAGAGAAACCTATGCTTTTTCATGTTTGTTTTAGAAGGGTGGTACTGTGGAGCAATTCAGAACAAAAGGACTTAAAAAGTTAAAAGACTGACAAAACGTGAAAGCTTGGAATCTTATATACAAATATAATTTCACTGTAAAATCTTGGAAAAGCCAACACTATTGAAAAGTTGAATAGTGCAAGGCAGGACAAAATTCAGTAGTACAAATATGGTATTAATAAAAATTGCATGCATTATCAAACACTTCTTCATTGCTGAGACTGTGGTATGTGTAACTTCCATATCCAAGGATGTGGCAAGTCATCCAAGTCTTTGAAGCCAGGGACTTTGGTGAGTACTGGAAATGTGATGTAGAAACGGTCCAGAATAACATCACTAGTTTTTGTTTTGTTTTGTTTTGTTTTTTCCCAGGAAAAAATGTAACAGAAATCTTCAGAGAGGTAATGAAACTCCTTCAATGCTCTTGAAAATACTGGCATCACAAAAGTTTCATGCAATGAAATGTGAAAATCTTGAGCAACATTTAAAACACAGACATGCGTAATGCTTTACCACGGTTGCTGATAGCAAATGAACCTGTGAAGTCTGTCCAGACCTTTGGCACCACGGACACTGGGAATTTTTTGCAAGGGTGAGGAGTAGGGTGGGCACTCTTTGTATGAACCTGTTGGATACTGGGAAGGGAAATACTTATGTAAGTCATTATTATTAATGTATCTAGTAACAGGGCTGCTGCTCGTTTTTCAACATAAAATTACTAAATCTTGCCTTTCTGTTACTGTCTTAGTATTCTCTCTAACTGCCATATAATATGTCACAGTCATGTTGTGTACTTGAGTTAGTACTACAAAACATGCTTTCGAATCCCATCATTCAGAAAGTGTTATTACTGCCACCAGCTTGTAAATAGTATCTGAACTCTTGCTTGGGTGGGCAAAGAGCTTCCATGGCAGGCAGGCTTTTTAAAAATTAGATTGGCCACACTTCAGATTTTTACTGTTTTTCTAGAGGGATGAGGGGGAAGCTGATCCTTGTAATTTTGTATCAGTCTCGAGGATCCAGAGGATGCTACTGAAAACAGATGTGTGATACATGTGTCCATTCTCATATTGTGTGTACTTTTTTTCCTAGGAAGAATTGTTGAACCAGCCTAAGACCACTGGCTGGCTGTGCAACCTACTCCATAAGAAACAGAAAATTTTTTAAAAGATGGACTGTTAAGCCTGCATGCAGTGACACAGCACAAGGCACCTTTTAAGTCTATTGGGGCAGTGTCTGGTAATGTTTATGTAGACAAAAAATAAAAGATTTATGTTTCTGTTCTCAGAATTTCTATCTTTCCCAAGCTGTAATAGCAATTGCTTCTGTTTGACAGTTGTGATTTCCTCTGAGTTACTCTTGGTATACCACTGCACCCCTTTGGACTAAACAAACCCTAGGAGCTGCCAAGTGGTTGGGATGTGACCACTAAAGCCATGGTCTTCTGTAGTACTCAGAGACAGGGTTAGCTTGGACTTGTGTTGAGCAAAAGTAGAAATTTAAAGGCACAAAAAAAAAGGGTTTAAAAATAGCAGGAAAGGTATCTCCAACATGAAAAGCTGCAATCTCTGTTTCCTATCACTTTGATCAGGTGTGTAATATGGTACTTCAACTAAACTTGAAGTAGAGTGAAACTCTTTAAGATAACAACTGGGAGTGCTACTTGCTTTTTTAGGAAGATTTAACATGAATCGATTTTATCAGAAGAGCAAATGTTTAAGTGGTATATCTTGCAATGTCTGATTTTTCAGTATTGCATATAAGCACATTACTAAGTCTTAAGTGTAGTTCATTTTTGGTTTGTCAACAGGGAAGTAGGTTTAGACAAGGGTAATTAATTTTTAGTGATCCAACGTGTAATTATTGGATGCACTTGAAAGTTTATGGATTCTCTTAGGGATTACATTCCCTGAAGATACCATCTGTTCAGTTCTGCTTATGGGTCTTTGTTCTTGCAGTGTAAGACTGACAGGAGTAGCTTTTAAGAATTTTATAAAAAAAAAACAAAAACAAACAAAAACAACCTCTGAGAGCAACAGCTAATGCCAGGTTTTGATGATGGGTATCTAAAATGTTAATTACCTTTTAACATGAAAAAAATATAGAATCTTAAGCTTCAGTGTGTAATACAGGTTTCATAGTGGGATGAAAAGAGAAAAAAGTGAGGTAGAGGGAGGAATAGGTAGGTGTAGATTATGAAAATAGTAATGCTGGTAAACATGAAGTATGGTAGTAACCATTAGGACTGACATTTATTTTGTGAGGGTAGCTAACTGGATTGTACCCTTGATTAAAATGGCAGACTTGTTATTTTTCTTCTGTCCCTTCCTCTATTTCACCTGAACACAATGTCTGACCAACTGCTGGAGTTCGTAGTATTGAAAAGCAGAAGGAGGGGCAGGTCCTGAGGTGGTTTAAGAGAGCAAGAGAACAAAGATCTGTGCACTTGGTTGGTATTGTACCAACCCTTGTTTCTGTTACTTCCCTCCAGCCCTTTCTGGAAGAGGGTTCTCCATGACAGAAACTGCAAATCAGAACTCATTTGAGAGGTGTGCACAGAGAAAACTCCAAATTCCTCTTAGCATTTTAACACACTGCACCTAAGATTAAGGCTGAGCTCTGTTAAATCAAGTCTTGCCAGTGTGTCACCTCTAGGGGCACTCTTGAATGTAAACCCGTTGCCCTTTTTGCTCCGCAAAGGGGCTCATTTGTAGTAAGTTTAATGGTGGTAGTTTATTAAGAACATCGAGTACATTCTGGTAGCCTGGCTGAAAAAATATGTGCATAGTTGTAGCTGGTTTTGAGATTTTAACATTAAAGCAGGTAAAGTGTATCATTTACATAGTGACCAGTTGGGAGGGTAGGGGTTTTCTCCACTCTTCTGCTGGGTCTGGTTGAGAGGGAGTTAATTTTCCCTGCAGCACCCCTTGTAGTGCTTTGCTCTGTATTGACAGCTAGAAAGGTGTTGATAACCAGTGCTTTGGCTACTGCAAGGCTGTCTCTTCAACGTTCACCCCCTCACTCAGCGGGCTGAGGATGGGCAAAATCTTGGGAGGGGATGGGATCTTGGTCTGGACAGCTGGCCAAAGGAATATTCCAAACCATGGGAATTTGCTCAGCAATAAAAAGGATAAGGAAGGTGGGGGGCATTAATTTTTATGATGTTTGTATTCTGGAGCAATCTAAGCCCTACCTCCCAGGAGGTGGATGGATGTCATGCGCTGAAGCGAAGTAGAAAGTAAACTGTTTGGGTTTGTTGATTTTTTGTTTGGTTGGGTTTTGTTTTTCTTTTCTTTTTTCCCCCCACCCCTTCTGCATGTGCCCTTTGCTTTTGCATTATTAAACTGCTTTTATCTTGACTCATGAGGTTTTTTTCCATCTAATTTTCTCTCCCCTCCCCCATCTTTCTAAGGAGGGGAAGTGATAGAGCAGCTTGGTGGGCACCACGACTCTT
Organism: Xenops minutus; assembly: GCA_035221455.1. NCBI lineage: Eukaryota > Metazoa > Chordata > Aves > Passeriformes > Furnariidae > Xenops > Xenops minutus. The sequence continues at coordinate 13,321,191 of JAWWEE010000085.1, read as the reverse complement.
CCTCAGTAGATAAATAGGGGATTAAAAACAGGCACTTTAAGGAGAGTGTCTGTATGTTTGGTTTGAGAGTTTATGTGTTCTGTTGTTGCTTCTCTGGTGATTTTTAGAAAAGAAAGTGTAGTATGGATACACACTGGAAATAAATACAAAACTCGGGCTGACAACTTCCTGCTATGAAGAAAAATACTTAATCTGGAGAAGCTGTATCCTCAAGTGGATTTTAATTGGTACTACACCTGTTTTTACCAGATGGTGGTGTCAAATGAATCGGTGTTTCTGAAGGCTTTGTGCCTTTGTGTAATGTAAATAAGACACACAGGCAACCATGGAATGCCCTAAAAATTCAAGTTTTACTTGATATTTAAATAACCTGGACACAAGCATTGACACAGCCATCTATCAAACTTGATTTAAAATAAAGCACACAGTTGCTTCATGAATACTTAATGTACATAGAACATATGCATCACATTGATATGTTTATGTATGTTGTTTTCAAACATCTTTCTGGGGAGTTTTGAATTAAACAGACCTTCCCAAAAGAAAACATGCTACTTATTCAGTTCAGTATTCACCTGTATAAAGGTAGTGGATTTGGCAACTTAAATGGTAGTGACTTCTTTTTTTTCCCGACCAACATCCTCAATACAGTGAGCTTGATTAGAATACAAGTTGCAAGTGATACTGGTAAAGAGGTGCAGTGTAGAAAACAGCAGGTCAGGGCTAGCTCCTAATGAAAGAAACCAGCTAACTGAGCAAAGGAACCGTTACAGGATATACAAAAATGCTTTTGTGGTGGGGTTAGCAAGCCCTCTTTACTGTATAAAACACATATTTCGCAAAAGGTGTATCTATGCTGTAGTTGTTGATGATTAGTAAGTGAGGGAATTCAACAACTTACAAATGCTTAGCATTTACAGAAGTCCCAGAAGAGGTAAATGCAGAGGCACAAAGTTAAAATTGTTGGCCTGAGATCAATTAAGCAGAATTAGGATGAGAATGTCTTAAATAACAGTCTTTTGTCCAAGTGAGGAGAGGTCTGTGTGGCACCCAACCCAGGGGTACACTTTGCCTGACCCAGTTATGCAGCTCATGTCTTTCACTTGACTTTTGCCTGACTCATCAGAAGGTACCAGCATTCTGGATTGACATCCAAACTCCAGATCTGAAAACACAACTGCCCCTAGGCAGTGAAAGCCCCAGGAATGCTGGGGAAGGGTAGCAACAGTGGAAAGGGCCAGATGTAGCTCAGAGCTGTAAGAGGCCAGTCACTTAAGCACACAGGGCTGGTTTAGATCTACAAAGCATAGCTGTGACACAGTAAGTGCTTTCAGTGATTGATCACTTGTAGGTGTCTCTCACAAAAAAAAAGATCATAAGAAAAGATGGCTTTCCTCAAATGACTGAAGAATAGAAGCTTTAAGGGAAAGGAGGCTCACATATATGGAAGTAATTTCCTTTTCTGTACTATTAGCTGACAGTGATGTCCTTGTCCCAAGTTTTGCCTTGTTTTGGCACAGACAATGTGTAATACAGGTATTATGTGCTTAGTCTTTTTTTAATGGATACAAAACAATTGTACTGTCCCAGACTAACATTAGACTTGCTAAAACCTGCTTTCTACATAGTCTCTTTGGAGAGAAGACCACTAACTCAGATCCAGGGCTTTCTCTATAAATTTCTCATTTAAATGCAAAAGAGTTGGCTTGATTGTGAAACAATTCTCCGGTGACTTGAGAATTGAAACCTTTCACTATTAGAGTAGACAGAAGCCTATTTTCTGATGTAGAGGAGTAAGTAAAATGCCACATACTTGGCTGATGGTATCCAGAAAAAGCCCACAGGCAGATGATAACATACCAGAAAACATGACGTTGGATATAAACCTTATTTTTTTTTCCTTCTTGATCAATATTTGAAGATTGCCAAGATACGGACGCTATGTACAGATAATTCTCAAATAATAACACCACAAATCTCCTGAAACAGATACGGGTTACCTGCCTCTGCCTGAGTAAGGATTGCAGACTAATGGTAATTATTAAGAAGGCAGCAAACTACAAGCAAGTGTATGATGCTCCAGCTTGGAATACCTCCTTCAAGAAACAAGGAGTGGCTTTTATTGCAGACACCGTAACCAGTTCTTGTGTGGTTTGTCATATTTCAGTAGTCTTCCAAAAGATTGTGATGCTTTTGATTAAGCCGTTTTGCCACAGCGGGTTTTTTTCTAGGGATTGGTTGGGTTTTGGTGGTGGTTTTTTGTTTTACTTACGGGGTTTTTTAACTGTTGCTTTTGAGAATACCACACAAGGCCATAAATAGATCCTAAAGGACTCCTTGAAGTTGGAGCAATTATGATAAAACCATTTAATAGACTTAAAAAGCTGAGCAAATACTTTAAGTGAAGCCCAACAATGTCTGAGAATTATATCCACAGTAAATTCAGAAAATTCTGAAGAACCTCCATGAAAACAGAATTTTTACCACAGAGGGCTTCTCATTCCTTCCCTTAGATTTGTTAACTGAGACGGAAGAAGCAGAACCGTCCAAAGTAAATGATCAAAGAAAGGTATTTATTAAGTGAATCTGCCTTCCCTGGCAGGATGCAGCATTTCCCAACCTGCAGACAAATCCATACTGCCATAGGAATACACAAACTGTATGGCTACTGCCCTGGCTAGTAACATCCACCTGACCACCTGACCACCTCAGATCATGAAACAATAAAAGAATCAAAAAATGAAGTGGAAAACAAAACACATCATACAAGGTTTCACTTATCAGTTCTGTTAGTTAAAATGTGTATTAGTAATCCCATGCTTCTCATAAAAGGTACCTTAGGCACCTTATACTCACTCCAGTTTTTAAACAGCATTGCTTTTCTGATGGGGCTGCTGTTCCCTGGTGTGGTGTTGCCTGGGCTAGAAAATACAGAATCACTGCAAATTACTGTAGGTCATGGGGGTTGAGTGTAAGGAGGACAGATTGTAGAAAGGCACGTGAGCTACTACAGCCATTTACAATGCTCTTTGACAAATTCAATATTTAGTTTGAGGATTACACTTAGCAGAAATTACAAAAAACAAAGATTTTGTTAAGCTGCTTAGTAAGTTTGCAACACCAGAAGGCTCATCCATGTGCTGACTGTGGACAAATGGGGGGCAGAGGAATGACTTTCAGTTATTTGTACAGTGATAGGACAAGAGAAGAGCCAGGCATCACTTCAGACGCATACTAAAAGATAACCCACTCAATGTGCAGCATAATTAAAACTTAGTATTCCTACTATGACAATAGAAAAAAATTGTCGTTATCACACCTGAAATACTGCCTTTGTCATTTTAATATAGTAGAAATGGCTCAGAGAAAAGTGTCAGATTGGTTTATATGAAGAGAGATTAAGGCAGATTTTGCTAATCTAGTTTAAAAAACAAACAAACAAACAAACAAAAAAAGGCTATTTTCTAGCTGTCTTAAATACTACTCCACAAGTTTCATTTAGCCAGCACTTTAGTGCCTTGCTAAGCAGTTCTTAATATAGTGGGTCAGTATGTATTCTCCAGTTTGCTTCCAGTGTGCTTTACTGTAAGTCAGTAAGTGTATTTCTATGGTATGGAATGTTCAATTAAATATAATGTCCCTCTATATAAAAGGTCATTCAAAATTTAGAACACTTAAAACTGCCAAGGGAAAGTAAGTCTACATCACCTCTGGAGTTCACTGCTACAGAGCATTACAGTCTGTTATGTTTGAGCTAAAATGGGTTGAGTCAAAATTTGTATTAACAATGTGAGCATTTGTTATTGTGCTAGGCTAAAATAAACCTTGTAAGAGCTATCAGTCCTTATGTCTCAGGACATAAGTTGATCCCCATATAAAATCATGAAGATAATTCTCCCCATATCACACTGTATTGCACAATTGACCAAAAATATGACTGTTTTACTTATCTTGAAGCATCTGGTCCTGATCATATCAGTTGACAGTCACTTTTTGGAACAAGGCTATTCAGTTACAGAGCAGACCATGAAGCCTGTTGCAGCAAATTTTTTCTTTTTTTGTTCATTTTTTGGAAATGTAACTGCTGATCATTCAGTTTTACTAAGACTTTTCTTTTTGGTTGTCTATCAGGCAGATTCTCCTCAATCAGTCACATGACTAGAATGTGATATCCAGTCATGGATAAAAGCATTGCTTGGTCTTCCCATCAAACAGGCTGCACTTCCAAGTGTCCTGAAGAAATGGCTACCATGTCAACTTCAGTTCCTTCCCTTGCACACATAAACAAATTCTCAGTTTCCAAAGACTAAAATCCATTCACCATCTTCAATTCAGCAGTCAAGTTTCCACCTTGAAGCGTGACACCTGTACAGTTTTTATGACCTTAGTGGTGGCCTTTCCATCCACATTATTAGTGGATAGCTGAGATGTTTCTTCTATTAGACTGTCTTTAGATCCGTTCTGCCTCTGAAAAGAACAAATTAAACACATTGAAAAAGTTTTGGAGAATTCCAACACTATTTTGCCAACTGTTGCTATGAAAGGCTTAGGCTATGGATATAGAAATTTACATACACACACACACACCAGGAATATTAGTCTACAGTTATTTGATCAAACAGAATGTTTTCCCCCTCTACCTTCCTGCCAGCTGCTGCCCCTCTGTGCTACACTGCCCATTCAGGAACTGCTAGATGAACAGACATGATGGCTGATATGGGAAGTTAGGTATCTGGAATTCTCCCTTCTATGTTTTGGTTTTCCTTTTGTGTGCTCACCTGCAACTGCTTTTGAATAGAATTTGCTTCTCACATTTTAAGTTCAATAAGACTATCAAAGAAGAGATATATGGTTATATAATATATGATGAAAGACAGTGATTGCCTTTAAAAAGACACGTTCTGTCCTTTTTAGATGTCAATAAGCTGAAAAAAGACACTCAGCATTTGGGGAGAAGGGAGAGGGGAGAAGCAAAAGGAAAAGGGAAAAAGCAATGCTTCAAGCCCAAGCAACAAAACTCTTAAGATCTCTAAAAGGTTGTGATTACATCTGCATCACAAGCCCTCTTCCATATTTTAAGAAGCTGTGAAATTAAATTCTCCTTCTGTGAAGAGCAAGGTATCATCTTAAGGCTGCATTAAACTCAAGCTGGAAAAGAGTTCTCCAGAAGCAGATGTTCACAGAGGCATATGCTACAGAACTACATGATTTTGAAATATAAACAAAATGTAAATATAAGCAAAATTTCAAGTAATACTGCTGCTGAAGAAATCAGAGCCAGCTTCACTTTTCAGTGAAAAAAAAGACCTAATTTAAATAAAGCACTAGCGCCCCACTTCTCCCTTCAAAATAAAAAAAGGAAAATTGCAAAGGACTTATAATTACTAACCTGTTGAGTCAACTGGATGCTTGGACCTTTCACATCTGAAGATCGTGTAACAGGCAATGGAGGGACCAGATCAGTTTTAACACTGAAATTATATCACAAAATGGATATCACTTTAATGAAGCAAACCATTAGTATGCAGAGGAAGAATAATGAAACTGACCCAGATAGCTGCATATATGTGAAAGGTTTATCATCTGACTTTAGACATCTGAAAGCTATCATTTTGATCCTCAGTAGGCACCTACAGGGCACAGGCCATCCCATTCCTGTCTTCTGGTCTACAGAAGCAGCTCAGCTTCATGCAAGATCATAGAATCTTAGAACAGTTTGGATTGGAAGGGACCTTAAAGCCCATCCAGCCCCACCTCCTGCCATGGGCAGGGACACCTTCCACTAGACCAGGTTTCTCCAAGCCCCATCTAACCTGGCCTTGGACATTTCAGGGATGGGACTGCCACTGATTCTCTGGGCAACCTGTGCCAGGGCCTGTCTCACTACCCTCAGAGTTAAAATGAGTGTCATCTGAAATCATGGGTGTGCCACACCTCCTTCAGGGTGCTATCAAGCTAAAGCTAGGCTTGCCGGTGGGTGACATCATCAGGAGACTGCTTTTTATATTTTTAAGGCCTAACTACAACTGAGAATGGGGCTGTCACTTTTCCACTCATAAGTACTCTTCAGTCTTCTAGGAAAGACTGATCCACCCATTGATGAAGAGTGTTGTACTAGAGTTCCCATGAAACAAGTTACAGAGTTAATACAGATGACATCTTAACTCTATGAAGGATGTACGAATCTGGAAGGCAACTCTTAAGTCCTCATCCCTTAGGCAACCTCATGACCTCCCACTAAAGAGCAATACAGGTTTGTTTCAACTTCTTCAGTTTTCTCTCCTTCCAAGTGGATCAAGCACACCTCTGTGACCCAGGATAGACCAAAAATGGTTTGGTAGTTGTTTTGTTCATGTAGCTGTAAAGACACACTATTTACAGGGTTGCCTGAACCTTGTGTCACCAACCAACCATGTTTATGCCAATTCACCGTGGTCTTTGAACAACTTTTGGGCTGCCCTGCTGATAACCACAATCACATACTTCACTTCAGAGAGGACAGATCTTTCGCCATCAGAGCACTGGGACCGCCGATACTGACGATAGCTTCGAGGGGAATGTGAATGCCTAATGCGGATCGGGTCCCCTTGTGTCCTGGGAGAGACACAGAATTCACAACAGTAGGTCAGTAAACCAGATCTTCGGCACAAAACATAAATCCAACTGCACACTGAGAGATCCTCCCATTTCTTGTTAAAGTATAACAGATGGCTTCTCACACTGGCTGAATTCAAAAGGCTGACTTTTTTTTTAAAGCCTGTATGTGGAATTCAATGCTTTAGAAATGCAAAGATCACAAACTGGCATGTCCATATTTCAGCATGAAGCTTTAATAGAGAATCCATTAATTTCTACATCTTTAACATCAGCCTCTTCTGTTTAATGGTGTTGTGGAAGCACATTGTAATGCAAACTGGGATCCCATTTCTGCCACATGCATCTGCACTGACACATGGCATCCCAAATGGGCAATTATCACAGTGAAATAGATGTTGGCTCTTAAGGAAATAGCTATGCCCTGGCAGCTGCCCATGACAAGCCAGGAAGGGGGTTGCAGAGGTCAAACAGTGCCTTGGATGATCTGAATAAATACTCAATACAAAGAAAAAGTTTAGGAAATGAAATAAATGGATTTGCTTGTCTGCATTCACTTCTCTCTGATTCTGTAGTTTATAATATAAAAAAGGTTCATGGATGGCACTTGGAGACATACAGAACATACAGACATCTGACAGGTTCATGAGAATGTGGAAGAGAGAGAGAGATGATGATTTTTTCATATATTGAAAAAAGAAAATAATAGGTTTCAAGATTATTAAGAAACCTTATCCAACCCATCTTAGATGAATACTGGAGTAGATAAGATCTCAGAGATTATGTGTAAACCTCTTTCTCTTTCCATATGACAGAGTTCACAGTAAAATAAGAAAAGTAGGGGTTTATATTCACAAATTAAAGTCCTGACATAAACTCACTCTACTTTAGTATATGGAATTTCTTTCAGTTGTTCCTCAGATAGGCCAGATGGATCCACAAGCTCCTTCCTATAAAGGATTAGGAAAAGTAAATAATGTAACAGTAACTATGAAGTGCAAAAATGTTTTATTTTTATTATATTGGGCTTAAAAGGTTTACTAAAACAAGCTGTTGTCAGCCCTGAAGCTACCTTGACATCAAAATATGAAACCTATTTAGAAATAAGTGTAACTTCACCTTCATTGCTTCAACTGCATGTTGCATCCTGTTCCACCTTCCTCTCCCTCCCTGCAAATCTGATCTTGTTGCTTCACATTATAACGAACATTGTGTATCCTAAACAATGAAAATGCTTTGGAATAGATAAATATCTTACTAATGGGTAATTCTGTAGTATATGAGGTCTCATCCTAAAAGTGTCACTATTACAAGCAAGGGCATTTTGGAAGCCACCAAGGAATAACTCTCTAAAATGGTGCATTGTTCTTTAATAATTCATTTACATGCAAGAGTCTTCTGTATTCAGTGCATTCAGTGATCTGCAGTATCTTCTACACACAGCGGGTCATTAACACACACATAATTTACTGTGGCACATAACTAAATCAGAACGTAATGCCATATAGCCACAGCACAGGGAATGTGAGTAACTACATTAGAGGAAAACTAAGCATCTCCCAGGCCGTACAAAGAATGTACTTACTGAATATGTTTCCACAGTTCTTCTTTAGCTTGTACGTCTGGGCTTCTCCTATAAATATCAACAGACAACAAAGGCTGAACTGGAAAAACTGACATGTTGCTGTTCAAATAAATTTTAACAGCACAGAAACCATAATAGAAGTCATCTCAGAATGCACCAGTGACTTCAATATTAAGGTTTGTTATCTCAGAAAATGCATTAAATTTCATTGCATTATTTCAACTGAAAAGTAATTTCTTGGACAACAGGCTCTCAATCACAATTCCAGTTCCAACTGCCTTCAGCAAAGGTGTACATAAAATACAAACAACACCAGAATTTCCCAAGCCAAATCAGTGCCTAGCTACTACCACCCCTTTTCCCTCCAAGGACAACATGTTTTGGAATAACACTTCTGTAAAGGGCCTTCAGAAATGTCCTGTGGCCCTTCGTGAGCAGAAGAAGGGACAGGCCACACCAGCCTCACACACAAGTGATCCCCTGGCCATTCCCAGTCAGCACCAGTTTCCCCACTGTAATCAGAACAGCTGTTTTGCCTTCTGTCATCTCCAAGAAGGGTTTCTGCTCTCTTTATTTACATCTTGAGTCCAGTACAAAAAAACTCAATCAACCAAACAAAACCAAACAAATCAAATCAGTAACTATGCATATTTGTGCACACAAATATTTTACCAGGTATTTCATTCATAGGCAAAGTACTTACCAAAAATGGTAATTTCTCTATTGCCAGCATAGAGATGTAGTAAAGAAAGCCTAAATGGCATGTCTCACATTTTCCACTGAATTACAGAATACACTGTTTCTACCTGGATCCCTTTTATTTTTACTTTTCTTATCCTTCTTTATTGCATAGTTGGTGCAAAACCACTGCTGTTGTTGAAGCTGCACCTAGAATTCTCCAAAACCCATTCAGAATAATAAACTAAGCAAGCATTTTACACACTGGCAGGGACTACATTTGCATGGAGAAATCAGATAACTCTTTTCATTGGCATTTTTATGTATAAACTCTGTGTCGACAGCTAGACTGTTTCACACGATCTAAAATGTAAGATGAAACTTTAAGGCACATTCAGCATGCAGAAATGCTCCCAGTTTCTCAAAGATTAAGTCTTACATCATCAGGTCATACAGGCTGCGTTCTTTTCCTAAACAGAAGGGCCTATGATATTCAAGGATGCTTTTCGAATGATATAATCCAAATTTAGATGAAGATCAAGGAGGACAGCAGAGTTCTGCATTTTAGCATTTACTAAATTGGCTCTCCCTTGCCCAGTGACAGAGCTGCATCAGAAATAATTCCAAGCTTCTCTCTACCACTAACAGTTTGACTGTTTTCTTATTTCACCATTACCATATTCAGCTTATTTCCAGACTTCAGCCTAGGAATAATGTTCAGAGATATCTATATTACAGTAAACATTTTATAATCAATGAAAAGGCAGGGTATTTAGAGATGGTAATGTTTGGGTTTGGTTTTTTTGTTTGTTTGTTTTTTTTTAAGACTTTATATGTGCAGAAGAACTGGGAGATACTAGTTTACTGGTTTATAAATACCAGAGAGAGACTGAAGTGTGAAAAACAACCTAGCACTTGTGTTTCCCTAGTAGGACTAAAACAAACGAATTCATAACCTTCTCAAGCTCCAAGGCAGAAATGACCTTCCAGGCAGTGTGAAGCATCCGCCTCGGATGATTCCCATCTTTGATGGACTGCTGTCTCCTCAGGTCCTCATGACTGCAACAGCCACAGCCACGAGGGGCTTGCAGTCCATTTTTTTCCCCAAGTTCAGAGCTTTTTGTGGCTTTGTTTTTATTATAATGCATTTATTTTCCTCTGATTTTCACTTCTATCTCTTCTTCTCCCTTTTTGCATTTACTTCTGCTTCTTACATCTGTCCATGCTGTTTTTAACTCCCTCCTGCAGTGGTTTGGTCTTCGGTGGCATTTAAACAGCCTTTTTCACCCCTCAGTTTTGAACTGATTTCTCCTTCCACGAAACCTCTTGCTCACAAAATAACAGCTGCAAACCCTGCATTCACCCTGGGGCTGGGAAGACAGGCATCCTCTTCTGAGGCTGAATAATCAGGCAGTGGGGGATGCGAAAGCTCCCTGAAAAATGCCAGCTTCTCCAGGGAGGCTTTGTAATGAGTACAAGCCCCAGTTTGCCTGAGGAAGCAAAGCCTTAAGGTCACTCCCAAACCGAGGATCCACACAAAGCAGTGTATTGTGCACACCACTGACCCATTTGATCAACTCATGGCTTTTACGTATTCATGGAAATACAGCAGTTCAGGATGTCTCAAGTACCACCAAATACCATGTGAAGCCTCACCTACACTAAAAAATATTAACTTCTGTGTCAGCCTGAAGAGAGGGTGGTTAAATAAAAAACCATCTTCATTTCTCCATTTTCTAGGAACTGTGCCTTCTGCTTTCTGTGACCAGTTCCAGGCACCTTACTCTGTGATCTCTGCCATTTTCTCTGTGTCCATCCCTACAACTACACTAATAAAAAGCCTTTGCTATACAATATCAGTTTAGCAATATGGCATCCCATAGGAGGGAAAGAAAAAAAAGGCTAAATACAATGATTCCTCAGAGAAAACAGCTCTTAGATTTTCCATTCTATAATAAGTTATTTTCCATCTGCTTAAGAAGTATTACCATACTGGGATAACCTTACAGCATTTATTCAGGTTAACTCCATACCAAAGAATATAAAGAAATATGATACAGATTAACTTAATTAATGCACTTTCGTTCCAAAGGCTTCTTTGAAAGCAAAATGATGGAAAGCTTACAAAAAGAAAGGTGAAATGTAAGATGAAATGTAGCTATTGCATATACTGCACAAGAAATTCATGTTTGTGTGGTTCTTAAGAGCTCCAAACAAAGCAATTCTTTTGTTAAATCTTTAAAACCAGATCACAATCCCCCTTTCATGTTGTTTTCATCTTTGTACTGTGAATTTTTTAGAACTCACAGTTGTGATATATGGGATTCAGATTGTCCTATCGCAGTATCTGAATCAATACCTTCTGGACAATTTGTATGCTAATCAGTTTCTCTAATGCACACAAAATCTAATGGGAATTCCCAGTAAATGATGAACCTCAGGGGGGTTTTTTTGTTTATTTTTTATTTTGTTTGCACAAGCCTGAACACTCTACACATTAATAAAGTCTACATTATTTTTTGTGTCTGCATCTGCACCCCTATTAATATTTCAGTTTTAGTCACAAATAGTAAATTTAAATAGCCACGGAATTTTATGGCCATTCTTCTTAATTAGAAAAAGCCCTTTGGCTACACAGATGTTTTACATGAACTCTTGAAAATAAACCCTGTGGAACTAGAATTGGGAGCTCTCTATATTTGCTGATTCCTTCAGGAGAAAGAAAGGTCAAATTCTTGTCAAATATTTTTATTCTTAAGACTAAAGAGACACCAACTCACCACCACCAAAGATCAGTATCATTCATTATGAAACAAAGGAAATGCACTGGGTCAGGTATAGTAACAAATATTTCAGCCACTACTTCACACTTCCAGAGTGAACCTCTAGTTAAGCCAAGTGCCATAATAGACTTAATGTGAGAGACTTTCCTGTTCTACTAAAATGAAGGGTTTGTATCAATTTTTAAATGTGCACATTGAAATGACCATATGACAACATTTAAAACCAAAACAACTATACCCTAGAGAATCATATTTCCTTTCTCTCTGACCTATATCCAGTCCTGTAAACAAACAGCTGAGCCAAACTAAATCAAATAAATTCTCTTATAACCTACTACAGGTTGACAGTTAAATGCCTTTTACTAATGTTTTTTCAAACCCCTTTGAAAGGAATTCCTATTTTAGTTTTTTTAGTTCCTACTTGTATATATGTGAAGGATCTCTGTTACACATAGGAGATCTGGGCTTATTTCACTGACAATTTGGTTGGTTGATTTTGTTTTTTTTTAAACTGGGTGGTGAGATAAAAATGTGAAACACATGAATCACTAAAATAAGTGAAAAGAAATTACAAGCCATCTGAAATCTTCAGGATTTCCTCATTTCTTTGCTTCCTCTAGGACCTTTGATTGTTAAGTAAGATACTTCACTTTTTTTTTTTTTTTTTTTTTTTTTTTTTTTTTTTTTTTTTTGCTAATAATAATTTAATTAAAATATAACTCAGAATGTCACTGTGTTGGGAAATAAAAGCCATTTCATAAGTAAAGTTAACCACAAGGGGGAACCCGTGCTGTCCAAACAATGACATTTATTTGGCCTGTGGAGAAGAAAGAAAAGTTGACTATAAATTTAATCTAACCATTAGATTAGATTAGTCTTAACATTTCCTAGTTTACAGCACTTTCTGTATACAATAAAACGAATGGAAATCAAATTCAATCAACTGTATTTTATGGATTCCATGCAAGTGAGCTTTAATATTACTGACTTTCAGTAATATATCATTGTACAATTATACTTAATAACACATGACTTTTGTGCAGCTGAAAGTGAACAAGATTGTACAAGCCCTGTTAAAGTAGAAATTCCAATATTTGGAGCTTTAATGGCAAATTCTATTTCTCATAAAGAGCTAAAACTCTACATGATGAAACTGGAGACAGAAATGAGCTCTAGCAAAACAGACAACTGAGAAGAGGGCACTGGGAAGTACCCATGTGAGTGTGTTACAGAGGTCACATGTTACACCATCAGTGCCAGGGCTGGCAACATATCCATGTTAGCGAGTCACTGAGGGTGGGCATGCAAAGACTGCTCTCTCTTGCCTCCTTCGCCCAGTGCCTCATAGCTGCTCTCCCCAAACTCTTCTACATCCCTGGCCCTGACTTGCCTTGCCCTGCTCTGCCTGCTGGACACACTGATGCTGGCACTGCTTCGGATGGTTGCTGAGGTGGCAGATGAGGCTGGACACAAACATGACACCACACAGTGTGCCTAACTCCCAAAATCCATGCCCTTAGAAGAAGAATACAAATGAAATGAAACCAACACTTTCATTAGTTTTGGAAAATTAAACTCTGGTAACTTCACCATGTCAAAACTCTTTCTGTCAGCAGGAATAGCACTGACTGGCAGTACAGCTCTGTCATGGAAATCCTGACATCAGGAACACAGTGTATCACTGACTGCTGCTTGTCAGTGGTAATTTGACATGGAAACATCAGCAGATGCTCTCACCTGGACCACTGCAGATTTATATGATTAAACAAGTGTGCATGTATTTCATGAAAACGTCTGCAGCTATCACATAAACTCTGAATGCTTTCACAGACTTTCTGCCCAGAAGAGGGGAATCACGGTCCCCATTACAGAACCAATGTTCAATGAACCACAAAACCATCCAAGACCTGTTTCAAGGTCATGGAGTTCCTGACCAGCTCTGTTACAAAGCCCTTCCTGCATTATTTGTGCTCTGAAATTCAAATCACTAAACAAAAGCAGTCTGACCACAAAGACAAATCTGCTACTGTGAGAGCACACCATGTGAAAATCCCTGTTCCTCAGCAGCTGAGGGTCACCACCACACTACTGACACTCCTGCTTTTTAACATGCTACAGTAGCCTTAATTTTCACATCAAAGAGTGAAGCAAAGGTTACATACGATCGAGATCTGTGCCTGGATCTCCGGTAGTTTGGATCTGCCTGGGTTCTCCCCTTTTGTCTCCGCAGCACAGCTTCCCACTGAGGAGCCGAGTCAACCATATCGTTCTCCTGCCGTAATCTGCAAAAGAAGTAGCAGGAGTTTAGTCTGAGATCTTTGATGCAGGATGCTCTAGGAACTAATGAGGAATTTTTTTTTTACCCACAAAAATCCAGCTCCTGCAATGCAGTACTTTAACTTTTGATCTTGCTAGATTTTAATTAATGTTCCTAGATTACCTTAAAATGTAAGTTTTATATAAAAGAAAACTCACTGCTTTGTTGTTTAGAAACAGCATAAGCTGGAATAAAAATCATCCATGACTTGAAGAACAGCCCCACAACTTGAATTCTTGAATTCTTCTTTGCCGAAGCAAATCATCTAGAATTTTTTCCCTGTTTATGTATTCCAGCCCACCTCATCTAGAGCTAGTGGAAGACCCACAACATGATACCAGACTCTGCTACTAGAGCTTTTACAAATACTTTGCTGCAGCATACACTTTCCTGGGATCCAGGGAAAATTCCCTGATCCCCTTGGCAAGCTCTCCTTTAGAAGCGATCCCTTCATCCTGACCTCCAACAAAGCCTAGGATGCATGCAGATCTCCATGGCACTCCTTCTGCACCATCCCCAGAGGCTTTGGTTCTTGTCGCTCCTTGTTTGCATCTCAACAATATTCTATGCCTTTTATTTATTTTTTTTTTAAAATTCACGAATTCATTATTGGAATGCATTGCAGATTGAACCAAATGTCAAAATCCTATCAACTAAGCATGTTTGTTGGCAGGCTAATGTAATCCTACAAGGCCACAGCCAGCCAGGACAGCCAGCATGCCAGCGTTTGACCATTCAGAGTTCCACAGGTGCTTCTCACAGTTTTGGGGTTACACTTTTGAGTTGTGGGATGAAGTTCTAAGGTTCCATAAATGGACTGTGACCACTCTTTGGTCACAACAGTGAATTTAGAGCACAGTAGGGATTTCAAAACAACCCTGGAAAAAAGCACCCGAAAGTGAATTGTCTGATAGGATGGTACAACTGGCATAGTGAAGAAACCAAACTAGCTTAACAAAAAATAGAAACTGACAGGTAAAACAAACAAAGAAACTGACAGAGCTAAAGGGATTACACTGGAGACTAGGTAATGCAAAGCATGTTGTTGCTCTTCTCTACAGATGTACTTTTCTCTTTGAGTTTTGAATTGTGTCAGGCTAAACTGGCTGCACAGGCTGCTGCTCTTCCTTTAATCAGATCTTCTCTCACATGCATAATGAATTTTGAGCTGGATCTCCATCTACTATAAACAGCCACAACTCTGCCAAATGGTACGAAGCATCTGGAGAAGACTGCAACTTCAGGTTTTGATTTCTAAGCAAATCTTTTTAAATCTGTAATCTGGTGACAGGCATTAACATAAACTTCTATCTAAGGATTTAGTAGAAGAACTCACACAGCAACAAGTAATGAATTGTGATTTTCATCCCAAATAATCCAATTTGTGGAGACAGCAATCATCCCATATGGTATAAACACAACCAACTGCCTCCCACATACGGCAGTCACTTGCACAAAAAGAAGACCTGCAGCTGCCAGACCAGCACTCCTGCTGTGGGTGCTGGTGGTGGGTCTCTCCCAAACACCAACTCCCAACAGGTCAAGCAGAGAGCTGTGCTCTGAAGGAGACATTCAGATGTTTGCCATAAAATAACTGAAAGCTACTAATTCTTCTCAGGAAATCCACACAGGGCAGCAGAGCATGAGGTCCATACTCCAGCAAAGAGCACATGAGATCCTCCACTTCCGTGTTTGAAGTCACAGTTCCACACTTTCCAGGAGTGACCTCTTGCTGAGGGATTTCCACATAATTTCTTCTTGGGTTCACTTTACTAATCTGGTAGACCAGCATCTACTGGTACATGGCAAGCACAGCCCTTGGCAATGCATTCATTTATCCCCAAGTACTTCATATTTCTACTCTGCCTCCTTTCTTCTACTTGTTGAACCATACACCAGTGTTCATCACTAGTTTTTATGTCTTTAATCTGAGCAAAGTATTGAAAAGCTAAATACATAAAGTAGTATGGCAGCTATTAAAACAAAGTGTCAGCACAGCTGAAGTACCACAGGAGAACTCTACTAGACGGAGACAGGAAGAAACAGAACATCCATTTTTGCTGATGCAAAGAAAGGTACTATGCTCACATTTAACAGTGTAAAGGATGACCAAGGCAACACAATCTTTACATAAAATATAATATTTAGATACAATTATCAAATGCTAGTATTTAAATATTCTTCTCAATAAAAATTGCTGCCCTTGTTCTCAAAGACCATTACAACGTTCCTTTAATTCTTTTCACTATTTGATCCCACAAAGGAACATGTTGATCTATGCCTATATAAAAATATGTTATCCCAGTAAAATATTTCACATGTTCCTGGCATGTGAAAGAAATCCAGTTGTGACTAATAGCTATCACAGTAACAAATTAGGTATGTTTCCTGGGAGACTTGATGATAAAATGAAAAGTCTTATGCTTATCATCACTCATCTGTTGTCTTATAGATGGGTTTTCTCCTCTTTCCAGGAGATAGGATAGCAAGATACATTTATACAATGACAAATTCTCTTTAGTAATTATGAAGGTTTGATTCTTGAAATGTCGTTCAAAATATTTGAGCATGAAGTTGTAATTTAGGTACAACGTACAACAGTGAGGGGCTTATTTGGGCTGTGAAGGTCAAAGGCAGCCTTGGCTGCAGAGACCAAGAGATGGTGGAATTCAGGACCCTGAGAGGAGGGCAAAAAGCAAGATCACATCACTGGACTTCAGAAGAGGAGGATCTGGCCTCTACAACAATCACCCTGGAAAAGTCCCATGGGATAAGGCCCTGGAGGTAAAAAAGGCCCAAGAAAGCTGGTTAATATTCAACAATCACCTCCTCCAAGCTCAAGAACAGTCCCATCCCAGTGACTCAGAAGTCAGGCAAAAATGCCAGAAGGCCTGCATGAATGAACAAGGAGCTCCTTGCAAAACACAAACACAAAAAGGAAACCTACAAGGAGTGAAATCAGGGGCAGGTAATGTGGGAGAAATTGAAGAGTAGAACAAGAATTGAGGAACAGAAACACTGTCTGAGCATGTAGGGATGAGGTTTAGAAATCCAAAGCTCAAAGGGAATTGAATCCCACCAGAAATGTCAAAGACAACAAGAAGAACCTGGATGGAAAGCAGCTTTGCAGAGAAGAACCTGGGAGCCCCAGTGGGCACCAAGCTGAACATGAGCCAGCAACATGCCACTGCAACACAGAAATTGAATTGGATCCTGGGCTGCATTGAGCAAATTACTGACAGCAGATCAAGGCAGTCAATCCTTGCCCTCTACTCAGCAGTGCTGAGGCCACACCTGGAGTGCTGGGTCCAGCTGTAGGCTCTCCAGGACAAGACAGACACAGACACAATGGACAGAGTCCTGCAAAGAGTCACCAAGAGGATGGAGGAACCCCTCATGTGAGGAACAGCTGAGACAACTGGGTCAGGAGAAGGGAAGGCCCAGGGGGATCTCATCCAAGATCATAAACACCTAAAAGGAGGGTGCAAAGAGGACAGATCCAGGCTCATTTCAGTGGTGCCCAGTTACAGCACATGGGAGGGGCAATGGGCAAACACTGAAACACAGGATTTCCTTCTAAACATTAGGAAAGTCCTTTTCCCTGTGAGGGTGACTAAGCACTGGCACAGGTTGCTAAGGGAGGTGGTGGAGTTTGCCTCCTTACTGATACTCAAGAGCCACGTAGCAATGATCCTGGGCACCTGGTTTAGGGGGCTGGACCACATGACACCAGAGGTCCCTGCCAGCCTCAACTATTCTGTGATACAAATCACAGTCATTCTGTGATAGAAATCAGATGGATCTTCTTAGTGTAGTGAAGCATTTTGTGCTTGACTATGCTTCAGTGCACTTTGTCTACTGCTTTTAATATATTTTTCTCTACACAATAAATTTTGGCCACAGCATTAAAAAAGGAAATCCATTTCTTCTATGATTGAAATATGCTCAGAATAGGTTCTTCTTCACTTTCTTAGGAATATCTGCCTAAAATAAAAAAATTCATATGATGGAATGAAATCTCAAAGACTGATTGAGATCAAGTAAAGAGTTTAATCCTAATATTTTTCCGGTGTTGTACCATCAGAAGTTCTCACCTACAATTCTGGTTTTCTCTGATAGTTTGTTTTCTTCTAACAAATAGTTCACAGTGACCTTTTATCATGGGAACAATATATTCTACTCTTCTATGATCAGCAGGTTCCTTTGGTTACTGTGAGTATTCACTTGCTGTATTCCAATAAAATAGAACAATTTTATTTAAACCAAATTTATTTGCTTGTTCCAGGGACCTGATTACTGGAATGGGAAATAAATTGTATTAATCTATGCAACAAGTAAAACTTAATTACCAGCAGTTGCAAGTCTCATTATAATGTGTCATTTAACCCTGCTAGGGCTGGCTCACCTCTGCTAATAGGAAAGCTGCTCAGTGCCTCTGCCCTTTCAGCTTGTTATATTCCTGTTGTGGCTACTAACAAAATGCAGAAATTCATTAAGACTGCTTGTTTTCTTTTACCTGATCACAAGACACAAGTCTCAAACTTCCAGTTCCTTTCGTACTTGTTTAATCTAAAACTGATAATGACTTTTTATCTGGTCTCATTGCAAATGATCACATAAAAGCAAGAGATGCTGTAACATTAACATTTTTGCTGTGTCTTACATTTCTGAAAATGTGAAAAACTTAAAAACAATCCACACAAATTGATGTTTTTTTTCTTTTTAAGTATTTTTACGTGAGGTGAGGAAGGGTTGGCAAAGACTCTTTTATTCTTCAGAAAATGATAAGCAGTACTTAATCCTTCTCACAATTCAGTCTTTATACTGCAAGAAATTTTTAAAAACATTCTTGTGGTTAGTCTCTAATTTCTTTAGCTTGTTTTGGGAGCTCCTGGCACAAGGAGTTTCACTAGAGGGAAAAAAAAAATTAGCAAGAGCGTTCTAAGGGAAAGGATACAAAATACCATTTACTACTGATCACTGAAACTACACTCAGCATTTCATCCAAACTTCAGCTGAAAAACAAATCTTCCATGCACATATAATTGTTAGCCAGGTATCTTACAAGACTGTGATCTAATGTAAGTAAGCTTCAAAGAAATCTTACGTCTTAGATATTCTTTATGCCAGCCCATCTGAGTATCACAATGATTTTTTTAGCATCTCTTTAACTACTGCAAATGATGCTTAAAATACTGTTATACTATATATTCCTGCAGCACTATCTAGCATAATATTATTACTAAGAGCTTCCAAAGGTTAGAAAATCATTTATCACTCACAGTACTGCATATAAGATAAGAAGAAATGATGGCAGCTCATGTAGGCAACTTCTAAGAAAATTTGCTTTAACCAATTCCTCTTTTGTCCAGTGACATTTGTCTTATGCTGTGTTTATGTAGTGTGAAGAAATTCGCCATGTTTTTTAAAAATATGTTTCCATAAATAACTCTCAAAATGCTGTTATCTCCAACACAAAAGGTACAGTTTTAAAGGGAATTTAATGGAAATCAGTTGTTTTACCATCTTTTTCATATCAGCAACAAGAAAAATAGAATATATAAAACAGGGCTTGTTACCATCACTCGCTATAAACTACTGTTATCCTATTAAAAGTTGGCGCTGTACACATTTTGGCTTTAGGCCCACACTTCACATTTGGGAAAATAAAACAGTTGCACAATTAAGTGCATGCATTTTAAAACAACACTGAGCTATGGATCCATTAAAAATATTTTTATTTCTCCTCAAAACCTTTTTTTCTGCCAGATCTGCACTTGAATTTACTTGAATATAAATTGAAGAATATGCTGAGAATATCATTATCAAGGTATTATCCACTTTATTTGCATTTATATTGCAAGTCTTTTGTAAAACTGTGCCCCATATTTGACTTTGTGGTTCTTCCCAAGCAACAGGAGGGCAGCCATTCCTTGGATACATCTGTGATACATAAGTTTTGGCAATTATTGCTCTTCCTATTCAGAAAAAGACCTTCAGCTGCCTCAGGAGGACTCTATGCACATAAAAACTGTTATATTCCATCTCACTAGATTTATCTGAGAAAAGTCCATCTCCATGTGTTTGTGTTTCATGTCCCAATGTCTAAGACTTATAAAGGTCACCTGTTTCTCTTCTTCCGATGCTCCCTGTTGGAATTTTCTGATTCGCTGCCACTGCTGGTGTTACAGCGAGATCGAGATCTGGACAAGAGAAAAAAAACATCTCAGGATAAAATTATCTAATAACATCGAGATTATTGTAGTGCTAAACAAGGGAAGAACAATACTGCAAAAAACATTATGAGGAGAATCAGAAATAAAAGACCCTAGAGGGCTTGTCTACACCTGCAAGTCATATTATCTTCTTTTCATTAACTGATGGGGAAGAACTGCTTCAAAAGTAGTGTACCCAGAGTATAGTATCAGGTGAGTGCTATTATTTTATCTCTCAGCATTCTTTGTGTATATGTCACAGGAGTATGTTTCTTTGAGGTGTGAAATGTTTTATCTTTAAACAGTATGCATCCTGGCCCTTTTCTTCTTTCATACTGTGATATACCCACCAGAAATTATACAGTAATTCCGGTTTTGCAGGCAAAACAAAAAGCTCACAAATATGTCATTTTCTATTCACCTCAGCTTCCACCTCGCCTCTAGTTAAAGTTTACATTTTTTAAGTATCAGGCAGTGTGGATGAAACACCACTGATCTTTATAAATATAGAAGGCTGAAGTGCACACACAGTCTGGTGAGTACCATCCCAGCTTTGAGATGACCCAATGCACAGATACAAAGATGATGTGCCATGCGAGGACAGAGAAATAAAAGTTACTTCTTTATTACATCTGAGTGCAAAGCTTCCAGTGGTAAGGTGATGTTTATGGTTCTCATTATTTATTACTGAAAAATACTGGTGGAACAGGCTGAATCTGAACTACCTAGAGGGAAACTCCTCTGAGTAGAGAGAAGTGCTTGTGCACTACTATTTGAGACCCTTAAATCCTTGATTGCATTTTGGAGCAGACAGACCAGCTGTCAGGGCTTTCATCCTGGAAACCAGGACTCTGGTTATTGTACCACTGGGCTAAGTCTTAAAAACTTGTACTCTCAGCAAAACCTGGTTTGGACCATTCATTCTTCAGTGTGACGACTGTCTCTGAATCATTGGATTTGATGATCTCAAAGGTTTTTCCAACCTAAGCAGTTCTTTTATTCTATGAATGCCTCCAAAGAAAGACTTGTTTCTCTACTACACTGACAGCCCAGCTAATTAATAGGAAAAGCTGACTGATATTAACATGAACTTGTCTTGAAGGATTTAGGATATTGGGAGTTAGAATCAGTGATGGTTTTGCTACAATGGAAAACACAAATTTTCTTTGGAGGTCTCTGGGCATGAAGTAGGAGCTATAGGGGGAGAACTCCTCATGATGCTGGCAAAGATACATACTTCCTTACGCCTCCTGGCTTTTCTTTTTTTCTTTGATTAACCACTTTTGTAAGGGGACAGGTTTGTTAAACTACACCTCAAAAAAGCCAAGGAGTGAACACAGTTCATTAGGTGTAAGTAACAGGTAAGGGGAAGCATTTCATGAGGGGTGGGAGGTTATTGATGAGCACCTGCTCACAGCATGGTCTAGAAGTTTAGGAAGAAGAGCCCAAAAAGAATGAGAAAAGTCTGTTTCTAGGGAACAGAACAGATGCAGCATGGAATCTCTCCTGACTGTCCTATCTTGTCAGGAGCTCTCTACTTCCCAGACACACCTTAGAGTCTCATGCATTTGCCCATAATACCAGTAAATTATGCTTGGTTTTATCAAATCATTATGTTGTCAAACACCTCAGTCTATGATCTGGTCTCCCCACTGTCCTAAATTAGGAAACCATTAAGTGAAATAGCTCCCATTAAAACAAAGATGTCTTAGAATAATAGGCCAACTAAAGCCTAGGAAAATCAGTTCAATCCAGCTTTTCTAAAGGGAATAAACTTGGGAAAATGAAATTTCCCCAGAGAAGAAGCAGAAACCTTTCCCCAATCCTAAATTTCATTCTCATAATCTAAAGGCAACGAGAGGGGCAGGAAAGCCAGATTCCCAGGTAAAATATACATTTTTCTGAGTGAAGCTTAAAGTAGAGATTAAAATATGTTACTATAGAAAACTGTAACCCCAAGAAAGAAGGAAGATTAAAAGATGGTGCTAAAAAGATTCAGTCAATCACAATAAAAAAGAGCAATAAATGCCCTAGAACTTAAGCAGACCTTATATATGCAGAAATATACCTTTCCCACCCCAATCTTAGCAGATGTTTAATAAATATGCCACTAATCTCAATGTTAATGAGTCATTCAAGCAACACTGTTCTTTCACACTTCCAGGTCATTAGCATGATCCTTTCTTCCAAATTTCTCAGTAAAACGAGTCCTTTCTTACTGTGATTTAAGCAATTTATCCCATAAGGTACCAAAGCATCAAAAATCACAGCATGCCAGCCAAACTACAAGATAAAACAGCCTATTTGATCAAATTCAAGATAAACCCTTTCTCTAGCTTTTCAGGAATGGAAACCTGATCCACCTTTTGGATACTGCACATCAAATTACCTTGTGTTCTCTGTCAGGAAAGCACTTGTAGAGAGACAGAAGGGCTGCTGAGCTGTCACCTGAGTGGCAGCTGCTCATGGTTGCTGTCAGAATATTATCTTTCACTGAATATTAAACACCAGCTTTTACTGAACTCAATAAAATACTGAAAAGAGAAACAAAGGGGCTTTCCTAAGATAAGTGCAAGAACACATGAGATAATCCTGATCTCTGACAATTGCAAAGTATTCTTCCATCCTTTATTCCCTTGTTTTCTTGGTCATGGAATATATTTGGTGTTTTGCAGGTAGTATACCTATATGGTCTGATACAAGGAGCAGAAAAAAAGGCATAGTCAGTTTGGTAGGAGACACAACAAACACAGTCCAGGAGAGGGCTTGGAGGGTTGGGGTATGTTTCAGATTCTGGTATTTCAGAGAAACAGCTGAGACTGAAAGCTCACATTCTGGTGCAGTCCATTTCTGATTAAAATGAGAGGAGAGTAGCCAAACTGTGAGGAAGTGGAGGTGTGTTGCAAAATGCAATAACAAACCTGTGCATTTGTATTGCAATACGGCAGGAACAGCCTTTGGGAAGAGGTCCCTCCTGAGCATTGGGGTTTTCCACCTGAGATGCTTAACTAAATCTTAGTTTTATGTTGGACATCTATCACAGAACTACCACTGGCAGCTTGTAATGATAACATCCTTCAAAGCATAATCTGTTATCTGGTATAATAAGTACAAATTATGTGAGCACTTTCTCTGGCTTCCTGTGATTGTCCCTGAGATATTTGTATCTCTGCCAGAGCTCCTTTCCCATGCTGCAGCAGTGAATCAGATCCTGGGAGTGCTTCCCCTCCTTCACAAGTTTCAGGAGTCTCAGAGATTGGAATGCACTACACTGTCTCCTTATTCCCGTAGCTTGAGTAGGAGCAGGAAGAAGCACAGAACAGTCATGACAGGCAGAGGTGGCAAAAATCTGTCAAAAGCTGAAAGCTGTTGAAGGGCTCACCTGAATTCACACCAGCATTTTGGAATATGACAGTCAGTCAAGACTGAACAGGGGAGGGGAAAAAGAAGGAGCTTAAGAAAAAAGTCAACAAAAAATATGCAAGACATTGAGAAAACCATGACGAGCTACATATGCCTTTGCATCTACCTTTTGAAGGACAATTCATCTCAAATGACACCATAGTTACTTTCAAATCAGATTAATTAAAAGTGGATAGAGAGGCTGAGGAATTAAAACAAATCTGTCGTTTCAAAATCTGAAAGCTAAAACTTCTGGAATTGATTTTCAAGTTGCAGACAAGCCTTTAGTAAGTTTTCACAAACTGCTTCTAGCATGGTGCAGTAACAATGTGCAAGGTAGCTTGCAACACTCTGCTGTGAGGAGGCTATGCTACAGAGTGTTTTAACAAAAGTAGGACAGGAAAGTAAAAATGAAATGGGCATAACAACAAACCTTTTAAACATTTAAAAATATGGGGGAGAAGGAAGAAAAGGAGGGGAAGAGTCAACTAAAATATGATCAGTACCTTCACTATCATCTCATAGCTGATATAGATCATATATTTACCTTCTCCTTTGCTTTAAATCTGAATCTTCACCACTGTTTTGATTTTTCCTGTGACATTAAGGAAGTTTTAATGAAATACCATTGAGTTGCTTAATACAAATACACAGAACTACACAACTTTAAAAAAAAAAAACAAACACAAAACTTTCCCAGGTTTTTTGGTTTGTTTTCATTTTTCAGTATGATGTAAGGCAGATAAAACAGTGTATGTGCTTGTTTAAACTTTTTGGGACACCTTTACAGTAAGTTGTAAAGGTATAGTCCCCTGCAAGCTTGCATTGGAAACCCCTGACTTGCAAGAATAAGAATAGCATGCTGGCCTTTAGGGTTTCCTACTGTTTCAAACATAGCAAAATCTGATGTTTTCCTCTTAACTCCAGTAAAAAGTGCACAAACAACATGGCTATTGTTATTAAACAGCTGGAAAAGGAAAGTGCGTGAATAAAACCAAGATTCAGGAAGACATAATTAGGTCAGAATTTTACCTATTATTGTCAGTCTTCACACATGAGATAAGACTTTTAAAAACATTTTATTTATATGGTAGCCCAAGAGAAAACTTGCTGTTGGCATGACTGCCTGTCCACTGGCCGGATCAGCCAAATGTGAATCTCAGATGATAAAAACTTTGCATCTCATAAGAGTTTCCTGCTGCATAGTGCGCAAATGCTTTTCTTTTCTTGGTATGAGGCAGTTTTGCACTGCAGATCTCCAGTCTTTTGCTTTAACAAAGCCAAACAAGTCCTTCAGACATCAGAAAACCTGTGCTGGTTTCGGCTGGGGTAGAGTTAGTTTTCTTCCCAGTGGCTGGTGTGAGGGCTGTGTTTTGGATTTGTGCTGAGCACAGGGCTGATAACACAGGGATGTTATTCTGAGCAGGGCTTACTCTGAGCCAAGGCTTTTCTGTTTCCATGCTGGCTCGCTGGGGAGGAGGCTGGGGGTGCAGGGGAGGTTGTGAGGGGACACACTGGGGACAGGTGACCCCACCTGGCCACAGGGATATCCCAGACTGTGTGGCATCATGCTCAGTGTATGAAATCGGGAGAAGGAGGAGGAAGGGGAGCAGACATTTGGAGTGATGGTTTTTGTGTTCCCAAGTAATCGCTACACATGATGGGGCCCTGCTCTCCTGGAGATGGCTGAACGCCTGCCTGCCCTTGGGAAGCAGTGAATTAATTCCTGGTTTTACTCTACTTGTGTGTGCAGCTCTTGCTTTCCCTATTAAACCATTTTTATCTAAACCCATGAGTTTTCCAGCTTCTACTCTTCCGATTCTCTCCCAAGTTCTACTGGTGGTGGTGTGGGCAAGCCACTGCGTGGGGCTTGGTTGCTGGCTGGGGTGAAACCATGACAAAATCCACTTGGGAAAGACATTGCTATCAACACATAGGAGGGCTCTATCCAACAGGATAAATCAGCATAAGTCTACTGCCTTAGACAGAACTACAGTGGTTTATTTGAGATCACTAACCATACAGCATGAGGGGGTTTCTTCACTCCTGTTCCAGACAGCTAATGGCCAACAAAAGGTCTGGAGCGGTTCAGAAACTTGACAAGTATAAAAGCTCCATATCAAACTAGATTTCCTCATCAATATAGCTGCATTGTCAGAGACCCCTTTGCAAGCCCTGGTTACGAAAGCCAAAGAGAGAATCATTTCAGAGCTGTCAAAAGGAGACATAACTCTCAGGTGCTGCTTATAAGGCGATCTTAAAAGTCTGAAATGAATATGGCACTGTATTTACGCTTGCTTTTACTTCACAACAGATCACAGAACCAGGCAGGGTGTCTCAGGGATGAAAGCAGCTTTTCAGCAGGACGAATCATTCCAGGTAACACGGTCTCTCAATACTGCATCACTTCAGAACTGCCCCTGTTATTTACATTTTGGACATACTCAGAAGCCCACAGCAGAAGAATCTCCATCCATTTAGTTTTACTTCTCTATTAAATTGAATAATTGAACTTATTCAATTCAGCATGTACCAACTGAGAACACGTTAAGTATCACATAGTGGTATTTTTGCTGGCATCCTCTATAATGTAAAGTCATTCACACTGTTGAAGACAGCCTTGTGGCTCATTCATTTAATCCTTGTGGCAGTTAAAGCAAAACAATGTACTTAAAATACTGCTCTGTATTGGAAGCTCATTGTCAAGCAAGGGACATCCCTCAGTCCTTTCCTTCACCAGGCAAAAACAGCTTCAGCAACTGGAACCATCCTGTACAAGCTAATAATGAAATTTCTCATATTTTTAACATCCTTTCCCCAGTGCCCAGAACAGCACACAAGCAAACAAACCTTCCTTTCTGAAATCAGATGTGGTACTCTCGCTCAAGTTTGGGGATTTTTTTTTTACTGACAAATGGACCCCTAAAATAACTCTTTTCCCAGGACTCAGCCATGCCTCCAGGAGTGAACACAAAGCATGCAGGACCTGAAGTTTTTACAGTGAGAAACTGACAGAAATTAACCCTGAGTCTCTTACCTTCTCCGGATGGGTTGCCCAGACTCATTCTCACTGCCACCTGATGGGTTCCTTCGTCGAGAGTAAGGAAACTTTGGTGATTTATTTCGGTCATTGGGAGAATTATACAGTCCACTAGGGTTAAAAAGGAAGAGCAAACATTCATATTTAAAACTTCCAGGACAGTTAGGCCAGCTAACTGAGATGTACTTTACAAAAGTGAGAAGGCTCACATACACACACACCACCCCTGTGTATACATTCAGCTATACCTGCTTGTGTATGTGTGTGTGCTATGTAAATACAGATGGCACTGCTTTATAGCAATAAATGCTTCACACTGAACCTTGAAAATGTAGGAGAGAGACCTCTTAGCTCTGCCAAGCCGACAGATCTAGGCTTACAAAATGTAGATTCAAGTACAGCCATATTCTTTTAGCATAATAAAATTTCTATGCTTTAGTATGACTAACCCAACCCAGAGCTAGGTATTCAAATGAACCTCTATTCTTTATGTTATCCATGGATATAAGTACAAAAACTTCCCATGTTCCTGTCATGACATACATCTTCATCACAGAGCTGACACTTGTGAACATGAGAATTTTAGCTCCATCTCTCTGCTGCTCATCCACACAAACCTCTGCCAAGGGTGTGGAGGTGTTTTAAGTTCCAGCTTATGTACCCTGACTGGGACTGAATGTGTTGGATTATTACCGTAGACTATCAAATGCCCGAGTTGATTCCCTTATGATATCTTCTAGAGAAGTGTAAGGACCTCTTCCAACAGGAGGATGGAGCCTAGGATGGTGTATATGTCACCCTGTCATGACACCTGTCACCAAGGTGGCCTACTGCTCTTCTGCCACTTTTTGGAGGAAGGATGTTAAACTCAACCTCATATCTGTATCTAATATTACTAAGTCCTTTTCACAACTATGTGGCAAAAAGATTATATTCTCACAAAATTCCACCTAATGTGCTTTCCTGCTTTCCTTACAGCCCTGGCCTTCAAATGGGATACATTCTTCTTCACCTGTTTCTGCAGACAGCTGATTACAGGACTGCCCTGCACAACTGAAAAGTTCCCACAGTTCATCTTGATGAGAATAACTATTAGAAGCCGTGAAAGCCTCTGTGAAACATACAGTCTGCTTATATGTCTAAAACTACATACTCCTTTAGAATGCATGGTCATGGAAAAACTCATTCCTACTATTCTTTGGCTTCTCCAGGATCAAACTTTCTGCTGTCCTGAACACAATTTAAGTACTGAAGCCATCATGTGACAAGACAATACCACTTCTTCTTTAAAAATAACAAAAAAAAGTGTCTATTCTAGCAAGAGAATATTTGCACACTGGTTTGTCCTTACTCTGAAAACTGTTGATGTTTACAGAAGGAGCACAAAGGGTAAATCATTGTGGTGCCCCAAAAGACACATCATGTATGGATCTGAATCATGACAGAAAAGCAGAACTGTACTAGATTACACTTCATGTGCTGTCTATGTCAGCAGCCTGTTTCCAACAGCAGCCATAAACACCCAGATACAGGAAGCAAAATGTTGAAGACATATGACAGCTCCCTGGTGCTCTCTCAGTCCCACAGTATTCCCAGCCCAGAGGACTTACTGAGCCAACTGCTTTACCTCTGCCTTCAGAAGTTCTTCTGGATTTTTGTACCATGGCTCACCCAGCTTCTCTCAGGAATTCACTAACCTCCAGTATCCCTTGTGAAGGAGGACCACTCATAGTGAGTCAGTACTCACTGCCTTTCTCAACACTTTTAAGCTACCTCCAATAGTTTCACTAAAAGATTCCAAGTTCTTATGTTGGAAAAATACAGTCCTCATCTTTTTTCTCAGTACGACTTGTGACTTTCTTGATGTTATCCCCTGAAATGGTCTCTTTTCCAGACTGAAGGAAGAGTCTTGCCTGGCCTATGCTGTTGCTCCTTGTACAGATTTCATGCACAACCATTCATACCTTTGATTACCCTTGCTGCCCCTCTCAAAGCCTTTTTTTTTTTTTTTGTGAGAGAAGGACATCACAACTGCTCTCACAATTCATGGAGCACATATGGGACCCATGAATTTATATAGTGGCCTAATGTTGTTTTCTTGCTTTCCTAATAATTGTTTAGTTTTTCTGACTGTTACGCAGTTTTTTTCATTAAGTTATCATAATTCCACAGCACTTCATATTCACCAGAAATCTAGAGGGGTTGTTTCTTTGGTTGGTTGGTTGGTTTTGGTTTTTTGGTGTTTTCTGTTGTTGTTGTTGTTGTTTTTGGCCTTCACGTGTCTCTCCTTACATTTTTTGACTTAACAGCATCCACCAACTAGTACCCTATCACTCATACTTTAGAGGACTTTCTGTCACTCTTCACAGACAGCTTTCTCTCTCACTATCCTATCCTAAACAATTCTGTATCATCACCAAATTTTATCAGCCCTTTTCAAGTCCTTTGACAAACATACTAAATATCAGCGGTCTATGAAAAGATCGCTGTGAAAAGCCACTGGTGACTTTCATTCACTGACCACCTTCTCCTACACATGCTTCTCTCATTTTTAACTGTTTATCCATGACAGAACCTATCTACTTATATGCAATACAGATTTATTATCACCCCAGTAACACATTAATATAATATATTAATATCCTTCAGCCTATTAATGTGGCATATTTACCATTGCACAATATCCAAGACATCATGCTTTGCCTTACCTCTGTGGGCCATTTTCCTCCCACGGAGCACTTGATTTACTTCTTTGGGTTTCTGGACTGTTTTCATTTTTCATCTTTTTAAAGCTAAATAAAAGTACAGAAATATATACATATATTTTTAAACCCTTAATATATGATGATATTTTCTTACACACCGACCTCTTAAAAATTAATCTCAAAGATATGCAGTCATTACAGAGACCCACCCTGGCATATAGTTATTTTTCTGCTCTCTGAAACAGGGCAAACAGCTGCTATGTTGAAAAATGTCTCCTAGAAAGAGAGATAGTAAGGGAAAAAAACACACAAAAATACCCCAAAAAATCAGCTCTACAAGTTAATAATTATGGCAGCACTGAGTCAGAAAAATGGGCAAACTTGTCACAGAATAAACAAGAACAGACATTTAGGCAAGTATAACAACAGGGCGAATACAGTCTAAGTCTTCCACAATATGCAGTTAGCAGATTACTAAATCAGAGGCTTTATCTGCTTTTTATTTCACATAGCTGTTGATGAAACTTTCCTTCGTGGTTTTACTTAGTACCTCTTGAACATGTTTGGTTTTTTGTTTTTTTATTTTTCAGCATAAGTACTGCCTGGTAGGAGTATATCCAGTATTTAACTATGGTATAAACAATTATTTAATTTTATTTCAAAACCTCCACCTGGTTCAAAACTTCTGTGTTCCTGTTTCTGTGATTATAGGAAGAAAAAATAAAAAAGCAGTGCTATGAATGATGGTTCCATGATGACAAACTCAACTCCATTTATTTTTTTATACATTATTAACAACTATCTAACCCCTTTTCCAAGTGAAAGATTCACAGAGTACTTAATGTCTCCCAACACAGGACTCAACACACACCTCTGATTATCTGTATCATATTTCTCTACCATTTTTTTCACATCTACAGTACCTACTTCAAGATGGGACTGACAAAGGCAGGGGGTGGTAACTATTCAAAGAATGACAGACCACTGATTAATAAGGTGCTTGAGTAACATATTCTTCCCATTCCCTCCCCAGTAAAGCCTTATGTTTTCTTTTTGCTAGAACAAACAATGTGAAAGAGATGATTTCACTGACTGCTGAAAGGTGAAGTACCAGGACAGTCAAGGTAGTCATGCAGATTGAGAGATATATCAGTATGATCAGCTATACCTATGGGAGATCAGGGGGAAGTGGGGGTAACAGCAGGAGGCTCCAATTCTTCCTTCACTCCTGTAATTCCCACAGTGTCCAGATTTACAACTTCTGACCCATTAATGCTCCTAGATAGACTGACACTTCAAATGTTGGAAAGTGACTCTTAGCTGAAGTATACTTTTGCACCCATGTCCTTACCAGTGGCCAGGCGTGCTTTTCCTGCATCACCATCTCTCTTTCCACATGAACAAGCAGTTCACTTCATACAGAACTAGGCAGCCACATTAATCTTCACTAAGGTCTTCAAGAAGTATTACTGACAGCAGCCCATTGCAATCATTAATACACTGTATCTTTACACAGTGCAACTCACGCGGGAAAAATAAAAGCTTTGCAGTTGCTTACAGAAAGGAGGATATAAGCTAGAGTTCTTTGCCTGGAGCAGGAGGTGACAGACTCAGCTTTATGAAGGAATCGTGGCTACTTAACTCACTAATCCACTTTTAACCTCAGCCTTTGGTTACTACAGGTCATTGAGTTAATCATTTAATTCTCACACAGTGAACAAAACAAAAAGCTACAGTAAGTCATCAGGAGAAGGAATTAAATTATACCTTATCAGGTAAATAATTTTCTTAATACTGCACCCACTAATTATTGACTCATAGGTGCATATAATCTATTCCCAGGCTCAAAAATATGTGCTTACTACAGACTAAGCAAGTAACTCAGGCAAATAGGTTTCAGTCCTGTATTGCAGAAAGCAATTGATTTTCCTCAGCATGAGCAAGTACTTCTATCAGACTTAAAGAAATGTGAACACTGTTTTCAAATCTGAAAAAAGAGAGAAAGAGATTACCTGGGAGGTGAATTTACTGCATTGCATTCCTAGGTCATTATTCACTTGGAACAGACACACTTTACAGATAGAAAGCTAGAGCATGGCAGCTCTTCAGATACTAGTAGTATTTCCAGGAATGCAATTGCAAGAGGTACTGGGTTCACTCAAAGTACCTGAAAAGGTTAGGATCTGAATTCCGTGTGAGATTAGTGTTGTTGGGGCTTTTTTTTTGGTTTACTTTGAATTTATACCACTTACGCAGAAGCAACCAACAATTCGTCTCAACAGTGAATCAGATGTTAAACTATGAAAACTCAGCTTGTGAGAGCTGCTGAAAAATGCTTTACAGACATGACTGGCAATTAATGCAAAAATTACACAGGATGGAGCAATGGAGCAAAGTACTGAACTGTAAATGCTTCACAAATTTTGTGTGCTGGCTGTCACACATACCAAGCCTGGCAGACTTGAAAGGTGCTTTACATGGGCAGGCAGAGACAGAAAAAAAAAAAACAAAAAACAAATCAAATTCTAAAAGAAAACCAACTTTCAACAGTTTAATTTTTTTGGTTCAAGTGACTAACACTGTTTAAAACCATGACTCAGTAAGAAACTGCCTGTGAATTACTTTCAAAGTATCAAGGTAAAAAAACTAAACACAGAAACCTTAAAACTGCCATGTTGAGAGCCCCTTATTTTGCTTCTTCCTCTACAACTTGCCTATCCTTTTCTTTTTAACTGTTCATTGCTAAAAAATTCATACACAGCATTTGGAACACAAGCTGTAGTGAAGGGCTTCCATGCCTCCCAGTACAAACATCTCGGCACAACGGAATAATGGTACCTCTTCCTTTGTATTTTTCTCTCTCCTAACAAATCCCAGAACAAGAGTGGTGAAGCTGTCAGGGTCCTCTGGATATGTTCTCTGCCTGCTACAGCTGGGCCACCCAGATTTAGTTGCCCAGGACTATTCCCAAAGAGCTGTTGAATTATCTCCAAGGATGGAGAGTCCACAACATCTTCACTGGCAGCCTGTGCCAGTTCTTAGTCATCTTCATAGGGAACAAAGTGTTTTCTGATGTTCAGAGGGAAATTCCTATGTTTCAGTCTGTGCCTGTCCCCTCTGGTCCTGCCACTGGACATCACTGGGAAGAGCCTGGCTCTGTCCTCTTTCTGCCCTCCCTTTATTTGTATACCTCTGTATTGTTTTCTGCTCAATGGCCTCCCTTTAGCATGAAAATCATAAACTTTCTTCTAACCCGTGAGAAAGGACTAGAATATTGCATTAAATTTCCTTCAAAATGAGGAAGCAATTTAACTCAGCTCTGCTTTCAGAAGTCAAACTGTTATAAGGATTAGACAACAGGAGACACTATCCACTAAGTATTTTTCAGAAAATCTTTTATACCCTTCTTCAGAGGTCAGTCCAGACACCCGACATGTGAACTCCATACCTCCAATGCAGAGACAAGGCCAGAGTTACCCAGTTAAAAAACACTCCAAATCATCAGGGATACTGAAGATGCAGAGACTTTCAGGCAACTAAACAAAAAAGCTAGGTGCTAAGTTTTTGAACCATTCTTTTGTTAGATTCAGGCAAACAAATTCCATCTACAATTAAGGGTGGGGATATAAACCCCTTTCTGAATCTGAGTGTTACCTCTTTCTTTCAAATATGCCTAATAACCAGAGGTGTGCACTTCAGCACTGATAATTAGGCACAGCAGACCATACAAGTACAGAGGAGCCCTGGAAATTCACTACTCCTATGGATCAGGAAGGAAAATACCCATGGGTTTTGTTAGGAATTGAACAGTGTAATGTGTAATCAACTGTAAGATTAACAGGATTGCTGGAAGAGAGCCCATGCCCAGCTCCTCGCTGCCCACACACCCCAAGCACAACTTGCTTAGTTCAGAGACAGAAGAGCCATGCCCTGAGGGCCCTGACAGCCAGTCCACAGCTCCCAGGGGAGAGACTAGAAGGATTTCACAGGACTATCCTGAGGAGTGCCCTTTGGGTTATTACCAGTTTTTTCCTATTTAAACCTGGGACTGTCTGCCTTCCCATTAACTTGTGCTGATTTATGGGTTTCCAAACCCTTTGTCACTTGAAATTCCTGTTCCACATCCATCAGAAGATCATGGTTTTACAAAATAAATTACTGGGCGACACTCTCTGACCTTTAAAAGCAGAAGGTCAGAAGGTCCCAAATGCAAGGGCAGGATAAACTAATTATTACTAAATGTGTTCCTATATCCAATGCAATGTACCATCTCTTAAAAGCTGTAAGAAAACTGCTGATCTACGTACCTTTTCACTGGAGAAGGTGCAATAATTTTGGTAGTTCCTTCATTTTCCCCATTTGTGGTAATCTGGCTCATGTTTTTAGAACCTGAAAAAAGAGCCAAAAACAAAACAGTCCTGTAGCACAAATGCTTGCATACCTATTCAGCATAACCACCTACTGAATACAGGGCAGCATGAGAAATAAAATGACACACAAGATATATGCTGTATGCTTTACTTGCTAAGGGTGTATAAGGATCACACTTTTGTGTCTTATCCCTATTTCTAGTTGTACCAGATCACAAGAAATTCTAACATGGGATAAATTCATTACTCCTCCACATAAGACAGAGAAATCTGAAGCTTTTGTCCTCAAAGGGTTACTATGCCATAGTCAACAGAAGAGAATTCCCTGCTCAGTCAATGAGAGGAAAGGTGAGAGGAGAATATAGGTTTGTTCCTACTGGTGCTATGATATCACTTCCCAAAAATTCTTCCTCTGATCTCTAAAAACAGAAGAATGCCTACAGTCAAAAATCAAAACCAAACAAATATAAAGCAGATAAGAACAGGAAGCAGAAACTTCCAACCTTTAAGGAAGGTACTGGTAGTGAAATGAAAATGGATTAGGTCAAAGCATTAAACTACAAGGATATCTCAGAGCTTCTTACCATGCTTTTTTCCATCCAGATACATTTATCTTGCCTTCCTAGGCCATCAAATATCTAAGATAAAATAACCCACCTAGTCTTGGCCCACAAAAAGCTTGGGCCACAAAAGTACTGAAATCACCCAAGATATGCCTTTTCCAAACAAAATTTCAGTACTTCACATATTACTGTGCAAGATAGCCTTCTATTAAGCCCCTCAAAGTGCTTCTAACTTAATGGAGCAATAAGAATGTGTTCTCCAAAACATACCATAGCAATGAAAAAACTGCCAGAAAAACAGTCAGGGGTCCAATGACATAAAAGTAATAGACACACCCAGAATTGATCCTTCGCTATGCCTGGCAATAGCCTTACCATCCTGCTGTCACCCAGCCCTCTGTGGGTTATGAGACCCCAGTGCAGAAAGTCTGTGATGCCTTTGCAACTCCTTCAGTGCCCTGTACAAAGGCTGGTGCTGCAGAGCCTCCACAGGGCACCTCACCTTTTGCAGCAGCCAGCACTAGTTAGTCCTCAAAAAAGAAAGCAACTGCTTCTCCCTTTTGATTTCCACTCTATTATTTTAACAAGTACTTACTTGAGGGAAAACAAAAGAGAAGACAACATGCCAGTGACTATCACATAGGCATAATCTACCCAGAAATACAAAATAGGTTTGTAACAGAGACAAGATCTCATATTAGCTATGTTTGATATCACTGCTACCCACAACAAGTACCTTGGATTTGATTTTTTTTAAAAAAGTAAACTCTTGCTCTACACTTCTTTTGTGGAAATAACAAGCTTGATCAGCAGCTTTCTGTCCACACTTACAGAAACTGTAGTAATTAAGCATGTTCCACCTGGTGTACCTTTTACTAACTCCAGTACTGTTCCACCAACTTATACCCCTGCAATATATAGATATAGATTACATAATATAAAAGAACAGATTTCAGAAGAACTGTCCAAAGGCTAACACCATTGAATAACTTATCTAATATCACTGTTTCTTGCACGCCAAGGTAATAGGCCTCTCAAAAATACCTTAGATAGCCAGGAATCTTGAACATCTCATTTGTAGCAGGTTTTCCTGGTTGTTTATCTTTGTTCAGATAAGGTATTCTCAGCATTGTCTGCACTGAACTTTCCCATTAAGGTGACTGCACAAACTTTGTATTCAAACTTTTGCACAAACTTTTACAGCCATCTTGGTGCTGATTTGTGCACTCAATTCGAGCAGACTATTATATTTTTAAAAAGTCAAGTGTCCCAAACGATAGTAACCAGTCAAGTTAGTTAGCCTGTCATGCCTGTTTCTTATCAACTAAAGCCATTTAACTGACATTATCTGGAAGTAGTGTTTGTATTTAAACCTAGCAGAAGGTGGTGTGATCAAATGGAAAACATGCAGTGAGAGCTCATGCTCTGCTACTAAGAGACTGTAAAAATGAATGCACTTCCTTACGTCTATCCTAGCACAGTCTACTCTGTAATAATGTTTATTTTTCACATCAGTTTCCAAGCTTGTAGCCTCAAGGGTTTGTGTATCTCACACCCCATGCATGAAATGCAGAAGCTGTCACATCCATCCTTTAATAAAAATAGGGATTTAAATTAAACTTTAAAGTGGAAAGCTCGAAGTAAATAAATAAGCAAATAGATAAAACCATTCCAAGATGCATTTTCTAAAAATTTAACTTTCAAACCCAATCTCACAATTTTCTGGGAGAAGATCTGTGACTTTGACTGTGCCAGCCCAGCAGTTCTACCTGTCATGACTGAGGCTGCCGAAGCAGGATAATGACAGGCATCTCTGGCAATATGTGAGCTAGTCAGGGCAGGGACTGTGACTGCCTGTGATTGCTTAGGGATAATTACCATACAGGCAGTTCTGTAATTGTAATACCCACACCCAATTCTCCACCTGGCTTTTAAATCAGAATGGCAGGACTTCTTTTACACCGGTTTGTACAATCAGGAACAAATCAAGTTTTCAGCTACCAAACAACAACAAACCCTAAGCAATGTGTTTTCCACCACTGAATAAAATCAGACACACAGTAACAGGTCTAGTCACACCAATGTTTGTCCTGAGAGGATGTTCCCAAGGAGCTTTTCGTGTCCATCATTCAAGCAAAAGAATAATGAATGCTTTCATCCTATGCATGGTTGGGAAAGTTGAACATTACCAGCCTTGCCCTAAGAGGGTAAGGCAGAATAGTGAGACATCCTGTTCTATGTTTGAGTTTATGATTTGCAATTGCAGCAAAATGCAACTGTAATTTGGTAATTTTCAGCTGAAAAGGGGAGAATGAGTAAATGAAAGAAGTTACATGTATTTCACTTACAGGACTTTACAGAACAAAACAAAAAACCCTTCTCTAACTGAACACCGACTTGAATATCTGCCTGAATATACAGCAAAAAAATTCCATGCACTAATATAAAAACATAGTCTAAAACTAATATAAAAACATAGTCTAAAACTAATATAAAAGCAAAACCATTGAAGTTTCCTGATCTTATTTTTCCATTAACCATAGAACAACTGAGACAGGAAATGTATTAAGCAAGTGACAAAATGGAGGTTACTGCATTTTAAACCATTGTAATCTAGGTTCTAGGAAAATAATCTG
Organism: Xenops minutus; assembly: GCA_035221455.1. Classification (NCBI taxonomy): domain Eukaryota; kingdom Metazoa; phylum Chordata; class Aves; order Passeriformes; family Furnariidae; genus Xenops; species Xenops minutus. Next base: position 13,284,303 of record JAWWEE010000085.1, on the reverse strand, counting down.
TCATGATAAAGCCAAACTGTCTGCCCTGTCCATTCTATCAGGGGAAGCAATCAATAGCAGTGGCTTTTATATAAGAAAGATAATTTCTCTCTGTTCACAGTATTCAATACCTCTGTTAAAGCACAAATATTTTTACTGAAAAAAAACCAAATAATATTTTCTAACAGTTACTCCAACTCTTAACCCAGAGTTCACCAAGTGGCTGCAGTCCTAAAGACTTTAGCATACTTTAATGGACCAATGAGATAATGAAACACAATTGCTCAGCTCTGCAAAAGATACCTAAACCTCTACCTTCAGGTGACAGAAAAAAAAGTATATAAAAAGCACAGCCTATGTAACTGCTTATAACACCAGAACATGCATACCAAAAGAAGAAAGAAGGGAGAAGATTTTAATGAGATGCCAGAGGTTGGAGTGTTTATAACTTCACACACACTTATACAATGGAGGCAATGGTGATTGCATATGCTACAGTCATGCATTTGTTCTAATTGTCCCCAAAACCACTGCTGTGGTTGGTCCCATTACTTGGTACCAAAAGATTTGAAAAAAAAAAGAAAACAGAAACCTAAAGGTTAATTGAATTGACTGCAGAAAGGAAGCCTTTGATACACTTCACTTTGCAGTCTTAAGAAAAGGGGGGAAAAAAAAAGTAAAGCAGGTGAGGAAAGATACTGAACTCTGATGGAAGAAGATGGAAGAAAATTGCTGCAAAAGAGCTATTTGTAAGTTGTTACTGGATTTTGGGAAAATAAATGGAACTCTGATTTTCATTTCATAAATCTAAATTATAAGCCTTGTCCAGCTGGATCCTAATTTAAGTGGCATTTCACAGAAAATACCTCAAGAAATACATAATACATGCAAATTAAAATCACCCTGTTTAAAATGTTGAACAAGGCATATTTAATCATGTTACCCCATACCAGAAACAGAACACCAAGAACAAAGGACTAACCATCAATGATACCCATCTGCATCACCTCATTATACAAAAGAAATATTGATTTTAAAAAGAAATGTCGTGTTATTCTCTCAAACATTTTAATCAGGGAAATTTCTACGTAACTCATAAAACTTATTACGCAAACAAGGTAATTTCCAAGACAAAAATTAGTCTGTAAAATAAAATCTACATTGGGTTAATATATTTAAGAAAGTGATGCTTAAAATACATCAAACAGTCCTGATTTATTGTGTAAAATGGACTTTGCTATATCCAGAACCAATTTTAGGTGAAAAGGGGAGGATTTATCCTAGTGACATATAATAGATTGCCATGTTTTCTGACACAGGGAGGCCAAGTAGCATTAGTCTTTATTCAACTTCTGAAAGCCTGTTTAAATGGAGAAAGAGTATTCAGTGTTCATCACTGTGAATAGCCAATGTGAAAAAAATAAAGAGGAAAAAATATACTTATTTATAGTGAAAGATGGAATTCAAATGACATAGCTCTCTTCCCCTAGCCCATATTTTGAGTGAGAAATGAAAGAAATTTATTTAACATTAATACGGTTTGAGGTGATGCACGTGCCCTAGGGGAAAATGAGTGCACACTTGGAACACATGGGTAATCAATTAAGTTGAATTAAAAGCAAAACACCCAGATGGTGATGGAGATTACACAACTACATGTAAGTAAAATGGTGACAAAGCAGCTTTTTTATTTTAAAGTGAAACAAAGTATTTTAATCCACCAAAAGAGCAAACACAGAATTCTGCATCGTGCTACATCAGCAGAAGAGGCTACGGGAAGGTTTCACTTTTCCTCACAATTCCCGTCAAAGAGACTGGAAAAAAATGAACAGGCACAACACACACAAAAGCACAATACACACACACAACCCTTGCAGCAACACAGCCTGGCTTTTGCTGCCTGTGCTTAGGAATACATTATTTTCAATTAAGGACTGAATTTTACCTGACAACTTTACCTCTGAATACCCACATAAATTTCCACACAACAGAACTGGGGACTAATGGGGTGGGAAGTGCTGTTTGGCTTGAGCTTCTACCTTAAGAATGGGAGAGTCCAGCTCAACAAAAGTCTAAGTTACTAGGTTCAAGGGTGAATGACACCCTGTCCTCTCAGGCAACCACTTACAAATGCAGACACACAAATAGATACCAGAATCAGAAAGAAAAGCAATCCTTCTCTTTTTACACTAAACTAAATAAAATAAAATCTAAAAAAAAAAAAAAAAATCGTAACATGCTTCTATTTTCCAAAGCTATACCTTTAATTATGTTATATTTCAAGACCCACTGCAGCTAAAAGGCAGAACACTCCAGCTTTGGTTTTGAGTCAAAAGACGGCATCCAGAATAAACATGGGAGGTTTCCAGATATGTATGTCTACTCTCTTTTTAAAAATAGATTCTGAAAAGTTTATAGGGGTGTATTAACCGATGGTAAAGAGAAATCTTGATCACATTTTAAAGCCCAGACAGGTTTTTTCTCAAACAGCTAATACACACACACTTAACTCCATTCACAAGCTCGACAGAAGCGTGTGTGCCTTCTGTCACAGATGAAGCTGAGCCTACACATGTAACCACATGCAGAACTGGAGCTTGACATCTCTATTACTAAACTTCAGGAAACATCCGTTATCCTGGGCATGACTCCTGTGATACATGCTTAATCATACAGGCTTCCTCCTACACTTGTAAAAACTTCCAGCTTCCCCTGACATCTTCAGCACGGAGCACAGATTTACAGCTCATCCATTTGAAGCATGTTAAAACAGCCAAGGTCATAGAACTAACTTCTATTCCACTTAGTATCAAGACAAAGGGATACAGCCCTTGAACTGAGAAGAGGATGTACAAGAGAGACTCCTTGAGTCCAGCAGCCTGAATAATGGGATACTAAGCAAGACACACGGGTATAAAATTCTTTTGCAAGAGACAGGACTCCTAAAAAGAAACATGTTTTCACTGTCAGTTTTCAAGCTTCCTTTCAGCCTTTACATTAGGCCTACACACATGGGGCTTTATCATGTTTAAGCCTTAGCAACTCTTTTACTGAAGTTTTTATACCCTGTTAGGTTTAGATATAAACACTGACCTAAGGCAAAAGACAGAGTCCATTCTGAGAGATCCCTGAGGACACTGCAGCAGTTCTGAGCCACCTGTTGCAATGAACCCAAGATCAAAGAAGACATCTGCCCACAGGCTCAGCAGGGAAGGGCTTACCTGTCTGTTGTGTTCTTTTGGGGTAAGTCTTGCTGCGACTTCTTTCAATGCACTGGTCAGGCCGCGGGAGCTGCACTGAAGGGTCTCTGGTCATTCGCAGAGATGTTTTGCCACTTGAAAACACAAAAAAAAAAACCATGAGAAAACACTTGGAAATGTTACCAAAGAAACAGAGACTGAAAAGAACTACATGGGGTTTGGGTAACATGTTTTGTTAGCTATTTACTTCTCATCCCAGCCTAGTCCTGCTGAGTAGCACTACCCTGAATTTTAGTTTGAATCAATCATTGGCAAAATCATCAAGAGATCATGCCAACCTCTTCTATATTTGGCATTTTCAAGAGGATCCAAACCACTAAACCAAAATTTGTTAAGAATAGGTTAAGACAGCATGACCTTTTCTAACATAGAATAGTCTAACATATAACTTCCTTAAGTAATTTGATTTCTTCCTGAATTCTTTCTGTAAGTTTTCATCTCAGGAAAACACATACTGAATATTGTTCAGTTCCAGTCAGTAAGGGGCTACTTCTCTGCCATGTGAAACGACAACCTCAAAGACTGCAAAACAAATGTAATAAAGCACTCTCACTAGCCCAGACCCAAATTGTAATAAACTGAGCAAAAGTCCTGATTCCTATCTACAGTAAAGCTCTTCTTTATTGCACAATTTAAGTAAGCTATTAAGTTTAAATAAATTCTTTTATGCACATTTTAATGTCCCTTCTCATTGTGACTAAGCAGAATATAATGTCCATCACATAAATATAAAACAGGCCTCATATTCCTCCTTAAAACTCCATGTCTGCTTCTGGAAACTTACTTCACAAGAGAAATAAGTTTTATTATTAACTCCCTTAATGCCTGCAGTTTCATGATTTTGAAGTAAAAGGTACTGTACTAGAAAGCACCAAGCAGCTCTATAGGTGTTACATATGTAGACTTTCTGAGTTATGTGAATAGACTCCTCTAAATAATGATTGTATTTTCACCAATAGCCCTACATGGGTAGTCGGCAGTGCAGATTTTTTATCTTCTCAAAACTGTAAAAATTAAAGGACAAAAGAGTCCCAGATTCTAACAGTAGGTCACAGTAGCTCACAATAATGCTTTTTTTATATATAGTCCCTTTGACAGATGCTCCCAAGTTAGCCAGAAAATGCTTCTGCTCAACTTTTAAGTTTTGCAACGATGACAGTCTTGAAAATAGCAGAACCAGTTTTAACAAAACATCTGGGAATAGGATCTTCCACTCCCACTAACACCTCCAAAGTATCAGATCTTAAGACAAGGAAATAGCTTTCCTGAAAACTGTCTGTCATGTCGTGAGAAGTACCTAGAAGACTGGTGGGGAGGGAAAAAAAAAAAAAAAGAAAAGAAAAAAAAAAAGAAAAGAAAAACCAAAACCAAAGCTAAAAATCCAGCTAAAAGATAATATTATGACACATACATATACAAATGGTGGGATTATAGTCTCTGCATTAAGCTAATGATGTGTACAGATACACAATACTGACACTGCTTTCAGTGCTACAACATGGACTAAAGGCAAAGAGGGAAGACAAATCTAATGGATATGGAAAGCAAAGAGAAGATTCTTGAAGCACATGAAAATGCTGCAACTGCTGCACTGAATTCTAAGAGAGTTCATGTCAATCACCAGCTGTTCATCACTATTTATCACGAACAGCCTGCATTTTCTAGAACATCCACTCAGGTCAGGCGGGCTCAGCAAGAAATCACTGCAGCAATACAGGGAAGAATTTATACTAGAAGGGAAATATATACTTTAATGTTTTCTAGATAAAACTAGCATTACAAACAGACTTGTCAGTAATGACCATCATTTCAGCATGGCAAGCCATATCACAGGTCACCCTGGAAACTTATTAAAAAAGTAGGATGAACTGCAGTGCACCACCAACAGCAATAGCTCAGATATAGCTGCTTCGTGACATGTTGGGGGTTTTTTTAACTTGATTGTAAAGTTCTTGTCAGTACAAAGCTTTCTCCTCCCCAGCACCAGTGCCCTGCCCCAATCTGCTGAAATGGTCCAACAGAGAAACTTCAGCTGCAGTAATTCAATGAACTTCTATCCGCTGCCACACGTGGGGTAGGACAGGTCAGGATCCAACTAGAAATCCAAAAGGCTGTACAATTATTCCCGTTACCTAGGGCGAGAGGAAGCTGGATCATGCCAGATAATGTGATAACCCAAATAATTTGGATTATGAAATACATTGGAGAAGATGGGACAGAAATACACCAATGATCCTGCCTGGAGACAGTCCAGATTCAGTCACATGAGCTCAGACTCAGAACTGGCATTACAAGCAAGACCTTGCAGCCAAGGGTAACAGCTGACTCTGAATTCTGATTGACTGAGAACAAGTGTAACAGAGCTACTATTATACACAGCTATTAGTACCAACCACACATACTAGCTGCAATCCAGGAGTTGCTGGAGAAATTGGGGGTTATGGTTTCCTTGTTTCCAGAAAAGTCTTCCTAAGAGGCAGTGACAAAGATCTGTCTAATGATTATCAACTTTACTCGTTACGGCCCATGTATTTCTTGCATGATGGTGGAAAAAGTGCTCCCCTCACACTCCTATTGTGAAGCTTAAAGTATCTTTCAAGACTTATAGCCTTGAACATTCATCCAATTTTTTCACCTATTCCAGTCAGAAAAGATATACCATCATTTTGGTATTCCCCAGTTGTCAGGAAACCCCCCTTAGGACAGGAACATATTTCAGGACTTACAGGGAAACTTACACTTGTCCCCAAAAATGCCAGACTCCCAAGGAGAGTCTGTTAAAATGGCCCTGATTCATGCTTTGTCTTCAGAACTGCTTTGGGTCATAGTCTGGATGGGGGTTTTCTTCCATTGGAAGGAAAGAGGAGAAAAGAATGAATGAAGAAGCAATGAATTAAGTTTAAACAATCACATAAATTCACCTGTACCGGTGTTTATAACCTATGGATCCAAACTTGCTGACTTTTCTTGACAGAGAGTTTGATTCATTCTCTGGCACTCTGTGTAGTTTGAAAAATAAAACAACAGAGTAAGTTACATAAATAGGTCTCAATTATGGTTTCCTTCCCAAGTCGAGAAAAAAGAATACAAACTTTTACCCCTCCAAAAAATATTTTTTTCTCTCAGTTTCTCTTCATCCCTACCCCCAGACAGAGGCTTGGTGTTTTTTACAACAGTAAAATAAAGTGTGTTGAGATATGTAATATTAGGAAGATTTTATACACTACAAGTAAGTAAAATATTATGGAAATCCAATGAGCTTCTATGGAAAACAAGAAAAGACAAATTTCTATGCATGTAGGGAATAGTAATGTCCAAAATCCAAAGGCCTAACTCATGTTAATGATGCTACAGAAAATTTGATGGTTAAATACATAAAAATCTATATGACAGCTTAAATCCTGCCATATACATTTGTGGATATTTCTGTTATAGCCTACTCTATGCAACCTGAAGTACTGTTTTGAAAAGGGTGCTAAGACAAAAGAAACCACTAAATTACCCAATTTTGAAATTATTGTTTCACGTAATTGTAAGAAAAGGGGAGGTGTGGGCTTTTAAGAGCATTCTATAACCAAGAGCAAAAAAATGTGTTTCCAGAGAGCAAGCCTGTGTTGCAACACTCTGTAGGTTTAACAAGGTCCTCACTCAGTGTAGTGGCCCTAAGAAAACCACAACTTCTCTGTCACTCACCTGAAAAATGTATGATGCTCTACACAGCATTTCCAGAGATGTTTGCAGGTGACCTTGTTACGTGCTTCAAAAAAGAAGGAAGTTTCATTGCACTGCAAACAAAGCAAAACAGATCAGTATTCTTATGAGGGATCCTGCCAGTGAAGTGAATCTCATCTGCTGAACACAAGAACCAACCATCTCTTATCAATCCACACAAGAAAAGAAATCAGTGTGAAGAAAAGCAGGTTCTATAATTTTTCATTTAAAAGAGGTTTTCTTTTTGAAAAACAGAAGAGAAAGGAGATTAATGAAACACTTTTGCTCCTTCATCTTTATTTGCAGACTCACCTTTTTTCCTAATTAATACACAAAAGGTTTTTTTTCAGAAATTATGTTTCTGATGTTTTCTGAAACTACAGCTCAAATATCAATCAAAAATATTCTGCTAAACAGTTTACAAACAGGCAAGAACAACTGAAAGAAGAAAAAGAAACTCAAGACTTGTGATAAACTAACATGAAGCAATAACAGAAAAAGCACAAAACATACAATAGGAAGAACCAAGGTAACCTGAGGGGAAAAAAAAAAAAACAAAAAACCAACAAACCAAGAATGTAATTGAATTTTGGAGAAAAAAGCTAACCTCACAATAATTCAAATGCCAGAAAAAATGTGAAAGTCATAAAATCCATCTTAAAATTTCTCAAGTAAGAAAAAAAAAATATTCAAAGCTTATAACCTTATCTCTGGAAACTGGGAGAGAAAAGAGAAGTGGGACACATGCAAACTATAAAATACTTCCAGCAGACAAGAAGAAGCAACAGGCACATCACACTGCTTGTTTTCAACTGGCTGATTTTAGGAAATCTATGCCTTTGCATTTGTTGTACTTCTGCAGTGCCATGCATATGTAATTAGAGTTCTGGCAAGTTTTTCCCACTCCTCATTTGATGAGGTATGGTGATCTGCAACACCTTGCAAACTGTGAACTAATTCATTATGTTCTCTTGAATTCAAAATTTCACTTATAACAAAAACCCAATTATAAGTCTATTAACCACTGTCAAACAGCCTCACAAATTACCTCCTCAAGCAGCCTTCCCTTCACCTTGAAACAAATAACAGTAAAAATGATAAAATTTTGCACCTGTGGTTAGAATAATTGAGATTTCAGTCACTGACCAAAAAAACCAACCAACTAATCAACCAAACTAATCAAATAAGCAAAAAAACCCAAAACGCAAAAAACAACAACAACAACAAAAAACCCAATCACAAACAAAAACAAAACAAAACAAAAAAAACACACAAAAAAACACTTAACCCAACACCATACACAAGAGTTTATTTTCTCCCATGCCTTATTTTAATTAAATGGCTGTCTGGAATGTCCCACTGAATTACCAAGGAACAGAACATCATCCTCTAGTCTCCTCTCAAAAGCACATTTTCCTCTGCAGGGCATCACATCAGGAAAGAGGAGTACAATAGAACATATGATCACTGAGAATGCCGAAACCTATGACTCATCTGATACCGCTATGCTATATCATATAATGATTCTGTAGTACATTAGTGCCATAAATATATTCCTCCAGTTCTTTAAAATACAATTTCAGTTTTCATAGGGATCATCATCTCTCTTGTGCAGGATTCACATGCAGTTTAACTTAAAGCACAAATAAGTTTAATTTATAAAAAGCAAAGGCTTCCTGAAGAATATTGAAGATTGCTGAGGAGAAAAATCTTTGAATGTTCAACATAACCATATTGCTCTTGCTCCTCTGATGACTAGAAATAAGAGTCTACCCACTGAAAGATCATAATGCATTTTTACATTTTAAAGCTTTCAAAGAAGGCATGTGCAGAGGTTCTTTACATTTGCTTACTTTACACATACAGAAAAGTAGCTTCAGATTTCATGGTTTTATTTACATTACAATTTATATACTAAACTGTCATCCGATGTGATTTCATACAAACCCACACATCTACAGTCATATTTTAAGGAATAATATCAACTTGGGCCTGTCTATTGCAAACTTTATGCAATATGATGAGTCAGTTTAGCTTCTGTTATGAAAAAAAATGAATGACTCACTTTTAATATGCATGATCTAGCTCCTTCTTTGTCCAGTACTGAATTTACTTTTAGGCAAAGAATCCTCTGCTGAACTTAATTTTTTTTAACTATATAATCTCAGAGGAGAGAGTTTCTGGGATATGGAAGGGCAGAGAGAAGCCAGAGGTGATTTTTTAAGAGAATTTTTAAAATAAGGTCTTTTTGCCATATCTTACTATTTAACCAGTTTGAATACCACTGGCATTCAGTGAAAGATTCTCATCAGGGAAAAGGTTCTACTTGTCCATTTTTATCTTCTCCTTTCTTTTTTTTATTTTTAAAGTTTTAGAACTTTCCCATACACATAACAAATAGCACATAAAATGTGAAAATCAGTAAGCAGCTGTAAGAGGGACAGCACAGCTACACTGCCATATGACTGAAAGATCTGGATAGCAAACATCACTCATTCCATCATATGAAGGCATTATTTTCTAAGGTGGAAGAAAGTTCACCTCAGTTGGTAAATAAAAATCTTCATGATTAATTGCGTGCTAAAACATCTAAGCTTAGTATTCCACAATCAAATGCACTCAGGGGAAAAAAAATCACAACCCTATAGATCCAATGTATCAAAAAGTTATGGAACTCAGACATAGAAAATGAAACAATTGCCTGGGAAAATCCTGGGACAGACCAGGATAACACACAAAGGCTTATTTATTTGAATTCAAAGATAAAAATACATGTCTGAAAACCATTGCCTCAAAATGGATGCTTGTAAGAAATCAAATAGCGCAACTAAATTTTGCTAAAGAAAGGCTAAAACACTCAACCCTGCGGCCAACACAGAGGACACAATTCACAATTTTTTCACCATTTCTCACCTCATCTGTGAAGGATTCAGTAAGTTACTGCAACTAAGTCCAACATCACACTGCTTACAGCATATCTGGGTTTAAGACTTCTTCCATTTACTTTTTAAGGTCTTAAAATTTAAGGCTTGCAAGAGTACTGCAATTACACTCACAATTTATAAATGCACATATAAAAACTAAGCAGTAATGAAAACAGTAAAATCCCTCAGGTTTAACCTTCCCATCAGAAATGAATTGACTTGTACAGGTAAAGCAGGGATGACCTTACCTGTTAACATCATGAACTTTTGTTTCCAATAAAAGGCAACATTTTTAGCATTTTGAACATTGTGATTTTCTACAGGTAGTGTTAGCTGGGGCATTTTTCTTATTATTCCCACATATCTGAATCAAAAGAAACAAAGACCTATTATACTTTTACTAATGATTCATAGGAAATGACAATTCCAAACTCATTCAGTGTTGGTTGGTACAAGCTCCCATCCTGTTGCTTTCAGAGTGCTCAGTGCACCAAAGGTGAAGCATTTTAAACCATGAAAGCTCACTGCCTCCAGAGCAATCCTGGTCATCTGTGCACTCCAAAGATCTCCTCCATCCTTTGAACCATCTTGGTGTTTGTCTATTCTTTCAGGAAGCCCATTGTGCTCATCAAACAAGTAGAAAACAACTTATTTTTGTATGGTTATTTTTGATCCCATCTGTGACTCACACAAGCAAAAGAGGGGGCAGGACAATTGGGTTGGAGGCTGCAAAAGAACAAACACAACCCTTGCATCAGTACCCAGCTGTCGAGCTGTTTGACCCAACTTCTCCTAAACCTGCAAAGGGCACGCACCAAAAAAATGTGAGGACAAATATAAAATATTTCTTTCCTTTTAGATGTTCTAGAATTTTATCTTGTAGTCTCCAAAACAGGATAAAGTTCAAACTGCCATAACCTCATCACCATTTCCACACATAGGAGTGGTGGATGCAGATAGCCTGACTACACTACAAGCTTATACACGGACGCTCAAACCTGTAGCCACAGCCTTTCTATCTTTTATGCTGCCTCTCACTTCATCCAGAAGACTGATCGGGCAGGACCTTTAAGATCTCCACTACAGAACTGGCAATTGGTACAGTGCTACACCACAATGCCCTCATCCCTTAACTGGGAGACTGAAAGCACATTGCCAATGCCGTCAAAGGAGACAAGTCAGAGGGGTCATTGCCCTGCCTAACCACAAAATGCCTCTGGAACTGCTAGAGCAACAACACTAGTCCAGGAGTGCCCATGCTGTGCTTTGCAAACACTCCCAGCTTGCTTTGCCATGCCAGTCTGATCACACCACTTTCCAAGTCAGAGCTGCTTTGTGCCCAGACAGCTCAGTTCCCTGGCAGGGCACCCTCAAGTCCAGGTGGAGGAGGAGACCCACACTTAAAATTATAGTTCTTCCCTGTGGGGGCCAGAAGATCCTTTGCTCATGAGTTTCATGATTACTCCAAAGATATGAGAGCCACTCACACCTATGCCAGGGAGCACTGCACCCACTCACAGAGCAAAATCAAAGTGAAAACTATGATTCAGAGCAGGCTTGAGCTGCTGTGACTTATGACACGACATACACGGGATCCCACCAGCCCAGGCTCAGAAAATGAAGAAGAAATCCCCAAAAGCACAGTGGGAACCCTGCCAGCACACACACCATTCTTCCCAGTCACACTGGCTACTAATGTTACATAAGGAGGGATCTTGCCGCATTGCAGAACACACTGTGTGTTCATGTACTACATATTCATGTCATCATCATCATCAAGTAACAGAAATACTAACACTAGCTCTGAAGCTATTTCACAGCATTCCTCTTTGCCAGGTTAGGCACATACCTGGATACTATCAGTTGTTCATTCCTGTAGAAAATATTCTGTCTTTATATATTTACATAATGCATACCAATCATAGCTTAGGTAACAGGCAATGTACTATTACTAGTTACACAAGGTCAATATTGTACCAAATCAGGAATTAAAATTAACAAAACTGTGCCAGTTTGCATAAAGCATGTCAAGATTGAAACAAACATATCTCAGCCTTGTATCACACCAATTAAAAAACAATATATTAGAATTTTAAAAAAAAAACAAACAAACAAAAAAGCTGACAGTGACACTCTAGTGGCAGTGAACATAAGTTTATGCAGGCCTTGAACCAATCTTACAGTCCTTCTAAAATGGCTCAGAAAGTGGTTAAAAAAGACAAGAAAACACCCGACTGACCAAAAGAAGCTAAAACTGTTTTACATGATGTATTAATACCACTGTGCTGGCTCAGCCCTCCACTACCACTCTCACTTAAGTGGGTGCAAATGCAAATGATACAAAAATACTTTGAAATTCTTAAACCATAAGGAAGACCAAAACGTTATGTAAGCTAAATTGAACTGAAGACTGAGGAACATATCTTCAAATCCTGTTCAGTCTTCCCAAGAAACTATAAGAACAATAATTCAAATTAGAAGTTCCTAGCTAGAACTTACAACTCAGGATGGAATACAATATGTGATAGGAAAAGAAGAGGTATAGTTGAGCCACCTTATCAATGTATTTTTCAGATTTCTAACACTTATGAAAAGTAGATTAAAATAATAAAGCATATTTACAGGGTTTTCTGAGTCTATTTAAAAGAACACAAAAATATTGTATGTAGACAACTTTCAGCCACTAAAATGAGGAGTATTATGCACTTTGGATTTGCATCAGTGGTTGGTATCTCTGCTGAAGGGTCTTTACCAATTTTACCTAACAATCTCAGCTGAGGGAGGTCTCTTCACCTGAATATGAAAGACTGCAGAGGACAGCATGTCTTGAAAGTGTGTAAACCTTTTTCAAGTGCACAGTTTGGGAGGCTGTTCTGACTTGAAAGTACCCAAATTGCAAAATCTCTTGAAATAAAAAACTCAGAATTCAAAAAGACCCTTCTCGTACAAAATAATGAAAGCAAGTGCTTTGCACATTGAATGCTTTCTGGTTTGGTGAAAGAGAAACATGAAAAGTAACAAGTACAAAAGCTTTGCATAAACTCTGTGAAGAAGTGAAATCATTCATGTGCATGTTCAGACAGAGTACAACTGAAGTAAAAGGTGCAGTTACAGAAAACAGTGTGGGGTTGTGGGGAACAGCACAGAAGTACTTGGTACCTACAGGCAAAAAAACCTCCACATCTCTCACTCCTGCAAATTACTACATTTACATTCCCAGCCCACACAGTCTATCAAAGCATGTTTTTCGCTGTTTTGTTTCATGTCATTAGTTGTGAGAGAAATCTAGGGAGCAAAGCCGTGTGCCTCACATGGGAAGAGCACAGGAGTGCTGTGCACCCCTTTGACTACTTAATTCCACATAGTGCACCCATTGTGAACAAGCTCTGTTTTTCTGGTGGAGTGGGAAGGGCTTTGGCAGCCACCTGTATTGCTGGATTGCTTCCAGAAAGGTTGTTCAACAGACATGCCTACCAGGAATTGTGCACAGGCATTGGATGGATTTCTCAGATTTCTTAAGGAAAACCTCAGGAAAATATACTTTTCTCACCTTCAAAAAGTTCTTTGCAATGGTTTGTCATGTCCAGGGAATTCTTCTGTGCAGTCCTTGCAGGGAAAGGGTTCCTAATTTTATGCTGATAGTTAATGGTGCCACAGAAAGCCTAACATGTTTATAGCTCAGAATTCATAGCATGGGTCCACTCAGGGGACAATGAATACTGATTCAATGATTAACATCAGTGAAAAAGAGTTCCAGTCTCACATGTCAGGATAAGTCATGGACAGACAAATACTAAAGGTGGTATTTTGTTTATGAAGGGACAATAGCCTTAGGGAGAAAATGTATAACACAAGGAAAGTAGTGAAAGATAAAACCAAAATACTGATGGTCATGCTTGTACACAATAGCAACAGGTAGGCAGGAAAAAAGTACGAGGAAACTAAATATACAGGAATTGTTCTCACGAAAGAGATAAGAAGGAATACAAGAGGTTAAACTACAAAACAGAAAAGGCAAAGTGCCTTATTTTATTAAGACACTAAGCAATAATATCTTCTGCTCAGTAAAGATCAAGTTTAAGAAAAGTGAAGCAATGCAAACAACAAAATGAGCAGCCATACCTATGCCTGACATAGACACCTCACAGTGTGGTTTTAAGATAGCCTAAAAACATGGACCTATCTGTTTAGACTACGACATCTGCCATCTGTCAAGAAGATCGAGATGTCCATTTCCACCGCATTCTGCTAAGTTTGAAAAAAACCTCGAACAAATCTCAGGAAGGGAGAATAAAGAAGTTACCACAAGGGGAAGAGCAGCACTTTGTTGGTACTAAAGGCACCAACAGCTTCCTCTTGATGAGCAGGATTACCTGTGAATGGTGCCTGCCACTGCGAATAAAGGTAGGCAGTGTGTGTGGAAACATGAACCAAATCCATCCTGCACAGAGTTTTCATTACCATATGGAAAACATGATTCACACAAAGCACTCGATTCACTCAGAAATAATCTGCTCCATTACATGGTGTTAGTTCCATTTGAGACATGGTCAAATTCCTATTATTTTTACTCTTCCAGAATATTTTCTGGAGTTCTCTCCAACTAACTCGGAACATGTAAAACATACCATAGTACATATGATACAAGGAAAGCATCAATTTCCTGGGCTGTAAAGTGATATGCCTAGAGGCAGGATGGAGTAAAAATGGCACATTTACTTTCCTACATAAAGTCATGTCCCACAGTGAAGGACAAAGTGATGGCATTTTTTCCAAGAAACAGAGGAAGAAAATGAATTTGTGAATTAATTTTTTGAGGAGTATAGGATTACACATTCATATAAATACACTGATGAGCTTTGGCTCCTGTGGGTATAGAACAGCGTAAACTGCCACAACAGCTTTAATCCCAAGATAAAGGCTACTGTTTACTTATTATGAGACATAATTTTGTTCAAAATACCACCTGACTGCTTAAAAACAAAAAAAAAAGGAAGATTTTTCTGTGCCATTTTGGTCTTTCCTGATCTTGTTAGGATATGAAATACTGTAGAAAGACTTCAAATTAATATTAGATGCCAGGGAGAATTTAATGATGGTACACACCCTTGTACTTACAGTACTCTTGAACAATTTCCTAGAAGTACCTGTTGAGGCTTGAAACTACCAAGTTCTGTCAAAATGTTTGCCTTATGATCACAATAGTAAGTGTTCAACAGCCATCAACATTCACAGTCTCAAATTAAACACGTTTTCTAAAGCTTCCAGGTTTTCTGCTCACCATGTTAAAACTTGGCAATTCCACATGGTTCAGACAAAAACTGTACAAATATGGCATCAAACAGAAACTGCAGCTTCACCTCCAAGCAGTTCATTCAAAGTCAAACTCGGACTTGTTTATACATGAACTATCATTCACCCTCTGTAAGAAACATTGTGACAAGTTTTCCCAACCTTCCCCCAGCCTTCAAACAGCTCTCCTATTTCAACAAACACATCAGCAGAAAGAAAATCTACAGCTTACCACACCAAACCACTTGGGAGTAGCAAGAGCAAAACTTGCCAATACATCCGCAGAGACACAAAAAATGCTGTCCACGACAGAAGCAAGACAACCAGTCAGGGGTACACTTCTATTTCTCTGAATGTATTGAACATACCAAAAGGCCTTATGGAAAAATCACAGACAAAAGTAAGAAGTACTACATAGGTGAACAAAGACACATAGGGAAACAGCAAAGGGCATTACTACTAGCAGGTTAATACAACAATAAACTTTCAGTCCTGATCTTCCAAAGAATCATACAAAGTATTTTCAAAAGTTATTCCACAAACTAAATTTATAACTAAACCAGATACCCAACTTTACAGGCTGACTGCATCTGTTTTATTCCACTTTATTATTTTTCCCACATCCTCAACATTCCCCTTACCCCACATGCAACATAGGTGATAAATATCTTTGTCTTTTTTCCACTGACTCTACCTTAAAATGTCCTCTCCTGGTATTAACCTGCTGTCCTTGATCCACTGGAACCCACATTACTTTCTCTCAAATGGCCTTACAGCACATGACATTAAACTCTGCCAAATGGGTTTCAAGCTACACAATATTGCTGCCTGTGTTCAAGCTATGAAATTATTTATGCCCAACAGCTTTGGGAGTTTTCCTTCATCCACATTTTTTTTAATATTAGCTTTCCCTGTAGCCTACTTTAAAAGCACTTTGAACTAGGGACTTGCACAACCCCATAAATAAGGCATTGCAGAATCTGATTTACAGAGCACAACCTACAACGATGAAAATTTGTTACGAAATTCCTACTTCAGTCCTGCTGAAGTTCTCTCCCCTTGCTGCAAAGCACAGAGAGAAAACTCTTCTCTCTTCTCTTTCTTTAATAAAACTGCAAGCAACTCCAGGAACATTCAAGGCCAGGCTGGGTGGGGCTTTGATCAATGTGGTGTGCTGAAAGGTGTCCCTGAACATAACAGGGGCATTGGAATGAGGTGATCTTTGAGCTCCCTTGCAATTCAAGGCATCCTATGTTAACAGGATGCTGCACTTGAGGATAATGTAATTTTCTTGCAGTAATTATCAACAAAATGAGTTTCACTTTGATGGCTTCTTACAGTAAATTTCAATAAAATAAGTTAGACTTTGATGGACACAAAAAATCTCTCATTTCATCAGACTTGAGTTTACTTTTTTTATCCTTTCAGACTTAAATAAGAACTTACATCTTTTCCCAGGACTCTAAGTTCAAACTGTGTTTCCTTGAAGTGGACTTTTGTAATTCTAGGCCTGTAACATTGAGAAAAAAAAAACAGACAGAACTTCATAAGCCTCTAATTTCATAAAATACATAATTGTATGTATTTACGCACAAAGACAAGGAATTCACAGGTGGATTTATTTTTCAGTTATGTCCCAGATATCAGCAAAAAATTAGTGATATGTAAACATTTCAGCACAACTGTGGTAAAAATGAACTACTGTTTTCAGTACCTAGATTATCAAAGTATTACAAATCTGCATAATCCAGAGAAATATTAAGAATTCCAAGTGTACTTTTTTCTATTGCTATATTTAATTAATTGACTTTCAAAGATATATTACAATTCATGCATTTCCATGCAACATTGTTACTGTTTTAGTGCAGACTGCACATTCAAATAATACATACCAGAAATATTTTCCTACTTGTTTTTTATTCTTGTAGACAACAACTCCTATGGGTGTTAATCCTAAAAAGTATTCAGCCTTGTTTTCACCCTAGAAAATAAAAGTGCACATCATTCATACAGCTGAAAGTGGCATCACAGTACCAGTGAGGTCCAGTGAGGAGGTCATCCTGATGACTTGAACTTGCTGCTCTATTCTCTGTGCAGAAGCGAAAATAGTACTTGACCTACTGACGAAAACTACTATGCCAGAATTTGTAGGCATGGGGACAAAGAGGCAAGTAAGAATGACAGTGAGGGAAAGAATGAGTTTCCATATGCCATGGTGAAAATGGAAAATAACTATTTTTTTTTTTTAACATGAAATTACTTTTGGCTATTTGGCAAATGGCCAAAACTCAGAAACTAAACTCTATTCAGGTACGAATGCAACAGATATCCCAACTTTCAGTTGAAGGTGAACAGTGATTTTCTGACCTATTCCACTACAATACAACCAAACAGCTGCTCTCTCCCTCCTAAAATAGTGTCAGCTGCACACTGCTAACAAGTGAAGCAGCTCCTTTGGGAGAGCCAAGCTTTTCTTTTTTTATTCAGAATGGGCAATGGCATACAGGGAACAGCCACAGCCACCTCCTCGAAGGAAACCATTCCTGAAGTCAGTATACAAATGTCAATCCACACTGGGAGAGAACAGGGTGAAAACCCTGGTGCTGGGTGGCAGAAGGCCCCCACCTCCCCTGTTTACAGCTAGCAACCAAAATCAGAAGCAACCTACATGGAAAGAGTGTAAAGCTTAGTGCATGAGGTTAAAAGAAAGTTAAAAAAAAAAAAAAAAACACACACAAAAAAAACCCCAACCTCATTCATCTGCCTACTTGAGGCAACGAGGACCCCTGCAAGCTCTAAACCAGCAAAGCATAAACAGCAAAAAATACCATCTGTCAGAGAGACTGACTGCAGAAAGTGTCCTGTGTGACTACAGATCTTACAAAGTCAAGCACACCCGGCTAGTTCTGCCTGTGCTCCTCAGTGATTTAACTGCTAAAGGTGACTTTACTTTTAATACAACCAAATGAGAAAAAGAACTACACCTCATGATGTGTGTGCCTTCAGTTACAAATGAGGGTTTCTGTTGCTGTTGTAATTTAAGTAGGAGCAGGGATGTTCATGGGCTAGACTTGGGCATATTGCAACTCACCCCTCATTACCCAGGCAGGGATTTCATTGCACAGAAAAAGTAAGCTAATAGGAAAAAAAAAAAAAAAAAAAATCCAGGCTCTCTGCTAATTTAACATGATTTTGTTGGATCATGTTGAATCTTGTTCCAATAACTCCCCCAGCTTTCTGTGGGTAGGAGGGGCAGAGAGCACGGGATAAGAACACAATGAAGCCACCGGGCACATTAAAAAATATATTGCAGGCTACACATTTTTCAGCAGGAAATACAGACTTAATCTGCTGGTAGTATCTTGATTTCTTTATTTTTTCTTCAGTAATTTTACAAAGTACTGACATCTAATTCAGTGAACTATCTACATTACAACTCCCCATTTGAACTCCCAATTTTCTTTTATTCAAAAAAACCTGCCACAAGCGCAATTATTCAAACAAGATAGAGTGATGTTTCTACCAGGAGCACATAGCCTCCAGGTGATGACTTGGATCAAATCCCAACATAATGCTGATATACAAAAGAAGAGGAGGCTTTTGATGAGGCAATACAGACAACTTGCAAAGCTGCATGATACAACATGGGAAAAACTGGAAACATACTCTGAATCATTAGTAAAACCTTCATAAAAAATATTTTAAAAAGCCAGACATGCTGCTGCTATCTTACCCTAATTTTTTGCAATGGTATAGAAAAGGTTTCAGGACACACTTGATCTTATTTAAATAATGTGCAAATTTTTCTGTCAAAGACTCTAACCTTCACTCATCTCTTCTGACACTTCCACTCTTTATTTCTGATCTATCTGAATTGGTTTTTCCAGAGTATAACTGATAGCTTTTTTTATAGATGTAATACAATCAACATAATTTCATCTGAAAACCATTAGGCTTCTGTATGTATGAATGACTGAACTGTCTCCATCCAGAAATGTGTCTTCTTTTGCATTTCTTAAGTGCAGTGTTTCCTTTCAAGTTATTCTGTGGCAACTAAACTATATAAATACTGTTTCTCACATTAGTAAAGTACTTTTTTCACTGTTACCAAGTTTAAATAATACTTACATAAACAGGATGGAGATCAACTCCATACATTTCCAGGGATTTAGCCACACCTAAGTAGTTTACTTCTGCCTCAGCAGGAACTTGACCCCTGTAAACAAAATTCTGTGTAAGAACTTTGCACTTCCAGTCAGCATATAAAAATTGATCATATTAATAAACACAGTTTGCTGGACACATACACAGCCCTTCCCACCAGTTTTTTAGCTGTTATTTCGCCTTTTCAACACTGTACTTCTTGTTCCAAGTAAGACCAGACCTCTAGTGGTCTCCTACCACAGACACATATATTATCACATACACAATGTGTGCCTACTATAGTGGCTAATCTTTTCCCTGCTGTCACAAACACACTTCAGACATTCCATTTTTAGGCTTCAGTATGAAAAATAGCTTTTTCCCAATAACTGTGCTTATTAATAAAGCAGGAATGGTATGAGTGACTGGGATACTATTTCCACACAGCAGTGCTGAAGCTATTTCTGAGAGCAGAGTTCATGACTTCAGACGAAATATCCCTTTCTTCATAAAAGCTTGGCTATAGAAAATCACACCAACTTGTAGTAGCCTAGTGTGCTACTGTGAAAACAAAGTTTGGCGTTTGTCTTATACCATGAGCAGTTTCAAAGACCCAGTCTGTCTTTCTATCTGCAGATATCAATCCATCAGTTAAAACGTACCATCAGCTGCATGCTGGTAGGAAAAGACTGGGGGAAACTGGTGAAAAATAAAAAAACCCAGCTACCAGGAACATATTTGACATTGCTGACAGAGGATTGCTTTTCAAAAAGAAAAAAATAAACAAAATAAATTTAAAGCCTTGTCCTTGGAATTTAGTTTGTTCTTCCTTTAATATCTGTAATTGATACAAGAGCAAGATTCTCTAAGTTTGAAAGAGCCGAAACTGCATTTTCATTTTTACTCTTTTTCAATACTTCTGTGAAAGCTACTGGACTGTTAATGACAAAGTACAGACATCCTGTAAAAATATCAATGCGAAAATATGCATAACTTCCTTCACCCTGCAATTGTTTTCTTGAGGAAATACTTCACTGGATTTGTTACCTTTCAAATTCAATGTGTGAAGCACAGCTCAACATTTTGACTCAAGACCTGGGAAAGTCCAGCCATATGCACATTCCTGCTTCTTGTCTCCCCATTCTCTCCAGCCTAGCAGCTACTGTCCAGGTTTTCCCAACTTTGTGTTAAGCCTGACAAGGTAAAAACCACTTCCAGCGTAAAAGACACGAAACAGCATTGCTGAATGCAATAGTATACGTCTTCAAAATGCCTTCTTTGTGTCTGGAAGATGGGCTGCTTGAGCTCATCTTCTCCCTGTGGCAGCACTCCCACTGTTTCAGATGTTAGCTCTTCTTTGAAAGGACCCCTGGAAAAGCAGCAGATCTAAAGCTTGTAAAAGAAATCCCTTTCTTCCAGAGCTGGGTTTCCCAGTAGATTTGTCATTTATCTGTATTCAGAATATTTAGAACACTGGATATTCAGCATGTCAGTGATGTCACACCTGTCGTGTCTTCTATGCATTTTTCCTCTAAAAATTTACTCCATGGGCTTGATTTTTTAAAATTCTTGCTAATAGCTCTTAGATATATAAACAAAATTTTCACTGGATCAGTACTGTCACACTGAGCTCCCAGGCAGGCTAAGTATCAGTCCTGAGTAAGGTGGACTAGCCCATTACTGAATCAATGCTAGAATCCAACACCAATTTAAATACTGCTGTTAGTCTTTCCTTACTGACCTTACTTACAAAAAAAGCTGATGCACTTATTCCTCTATTCTCACCTCTCTGTAAGCACCAAAAGGCTCCAATGACAACTGTGCACGCTTTTATAACATATTTACATGTCATAAACATAACATTTCATATCTATATAAGAAATGGTGTTTGCAAAAAGATTAAAGGAAGTAAATGTGTGAGCTGGAGCTTCCGAAGGAAGAAGATGGAAGCCCCGGAGTCACTGCTTGATCCCCTGGATATGCATGACGACTTCAGGTCACCTCACGCTGCTATCCGACCTTGGGATTGTCATGCTCATTTACAGATGGAACAACAGTCACAGCAGGGAGACTGCAGAGACTCCATGCAGTCAAAAAACCCCTCCACTCTATGACTCCCCTCACCTTTCATGATTTAGAAATTTGCTCAGAAAACTGCATCCTTATTGATTCCCTGAATAGCTATTGTGCTGCATAAAAGAAACGGAGAGAAAATATGCTAACAAAAATGGTTTTTCTGGGCATGACTAGCAGAAAAAAGTATATGCACTGCCACAGCTGTCCTAAAAACAAAAGCAAAAGCAAACAAACAAACACACAAAAAAACCCCACACCAAAACAAACAAACAAACCCCACCCCTGTCTTTTCATGCTGGGACCCAAAAAGAATAACAGTTCTTCTAAATCATATACCAGACCTCTCCCTGAAATATCTCTGGTCAGTTAGATAATTTGGGATGCTCTCTTCCATTACAGCTTCAAACTTCTTTACTAAAGAGCCTGCTGTCACTTGTGCAGAAGTCTGTGCAGGCAGTGCTGATGATGACAATCAGGCTGAGCTAGCAGTGGCTACACCTTCATTTTACTCTTTATTCTGATTCTACTAAATCCCTGACACCCTCACTGCAGCCAAGCAGTTAGAGAGCTCTAAGTTAATAAACACAAAAACAGTAGAGACTGTTATGAAAGTTAACAGTCCTCTTCACAACTACTGTTCACCCAGTTCCTGAGTTTCACCTTCAAGGTTACAAATCTTTTGAAGCAAATCAGATTTGCTACACTAATGACTACAGAAACTTGAGAGAGGTGAATTAGGGCTGCTTAGTATTGATGACCTGGTTCACAGTAATACATCTCAAGTTTCATTTCTCACAAACAACTTCTGTGATGCTGGATCCAACAAACTACCTGTGACTCAGTTTCCAGCCTCTGGAATAGAAAAAAAAAACCAATATTTTTTTACTTCACAAAAGTGCCTGTGCTAAGTTCTCTGAAATACATCAATTATAATAACACTGTCATGTAAACACACAGAAACACCTATTGAACAACAGACTCTCTTCCCTGGAAGAGAAAGCTCAGGTCAATGTGGCAACCATCACAGACTGCAATTACTAGAGAACTTTTCAGAGAGAACAGCTGTGACCCCAAGTTAATACCTATTCTCATTAAACAAGACATAAATAACAGCAAAACATGATACTACAGGCAAAAATTACTTAACCTTTATCCAGAGTGCAGCTTCATTATAGCAAGAGAATCAAGATACCTAGATTTACATGGAAGATCTCTAACTGATTATGTCTGCATTACTTTGACAAAGGGTACAATGAACACATTAATAAAATGTTTCTTATTGCTCTCATCTTAATAAATGGTTATATCACAATTGCAGCTAACTCAGATTTGTTGGAACAAGCTTCTTTGCACTTACAAGGAACATGAACTTGGAGATAAGCAAGCAAATGTTTATTTTGGCTTTATGTATGGTTCAACTTCTGGTTTATGTTTCATTAAAACTGCTGATTCTGAAACACACATACCTGGGTCTGACAGACCTCATATTTCCAGTTATTGTCCTACTCAGTTCCTAAAAGAACAACTTCAATTATATAAAATCTTTTCTGTTTCTGAGAGGCGTAACTGGATGCCCTGTGCTCTTTCCTCAAGTCCAGAGTCCTCCACTCTGCACCACAAGCCATTCCTCTCCACCCACCAAGCATCTCTGAATCTGGCATCACCTGCCAAGTTCCCAAGAGCACTGAATTCTTACATCAGAGTTTTGTGTATCCTCTCTATGGCATCCTCCAGCTCTTCCTTCTGGTCTGGGACAAAGCGGTACTCTGAGACATAACCAGCAGTGTGCTTGTACGGGTCATAGTCCCCCAGCTCAGCTGCACAACACAAGAAGAAAACAGAGGTCACCTACTTTCCATGCTTTATGTTAAACAGAAAACACGTCATCTAATCCAGCTACTGGCACCAAGCCATCTCTGTCCCACTGACAGAAGATTTCCTCTGCAGTCAGATGAAAAAAAAAAGAAAAAAAGAAAAAAAAAAAGATAGTACAATATTCACATTAGCACACATAAAACCAAGAAAAAATGTCTTCAATCATTCTAAAATATAGATAGAAGGTTCAAAGAGCTAGAAGACTTGACTGGTAATGTACCACCTCTACAATCTAGACATTATTTTGAGTAAGCCAGCACAGTTTAAATTCAATGACATAGATTATTCGGCAGCATATGTAAAACAAGTGTAGAAGAAAAGTCTAGTTCTGTAATATTTATGCTCTCAAGGTAAGCTGCAATATTACAGACAGAACTGATCCGTCTTATTGCTGGGACTTCTAACATAAACTTCTGGGAGAACAAATGGAGACAAATATCCTGAGACAAGTGGAGGGAAGGTCTTCTAACCATGTTGTTACTTGTGAGGAATCACAAGAATTGCCTTTTCCAATAGCATATCGATGTATTTACTAGATATTAAATCCACTTTCAAAATAAAAAGTACTTTTAAAAGAAATTTCTTAAAGAAAAGAACATAATGAATAGCCAAGATAATTTTCTTTGAAACAACCTTGAATTTGTATACATTTGTCATGTCTGTATATGTTGTAATGTAATTATACAATAAATATGCCCTTGATCAGAACTCACATCTACTGATCTTAACTATAAGTGCATCTGTCTGAGAAACTCTGCAAAAGTTAGTATTTCAATTTTTTAACAACCCTGAATAATATCTGCAGACTGGGCTTCTCTGAGAAAGACTTCACAGAAAGTTTCTATCCAATGCCTGCTAAGCCTAAAAACGTAACCAAAATGAGCCTTTAAGAGCCAAGAAAGAAGACTCATCTTATTAATGATGTTTCTTTCTAGATGTTGGAATGACATTGTTAGAAAAAGACTAGTATCCTTACTGCTCAGTAAGGATATTGAGAAGTTTCTCTGGGGGAAAAAAAAAAAAAAAAGAAAAATAACATGGCTCTTGCCCACAGCAGGCATAAGAAGAGGAATTACTCTAACAGCAACAACTCCAGCATTCCCAATAAGAAAACTGGCATATTCTGCAAACTGTGCCATGGGTACTGTTTTTTCCACCATCACCACTATAACAGTCTGCCGTCTCTGGTCACAAAAAGAGGAAAATAGTTTCTGTGCTAAGAAAAGGATCTTCTCAGAGGCCAAAGGCAACACCAGACAAAACCTGAATGGTAACAGCCAGGCCTGTGGCTGCAGCAGAACATACGGCCCTGGCTTCTACTCCAGGTCTCAGCATCTGGTAGCTCCACTGGGGAAAACACCACTGATATTATCATACCAGCAGAGCTATTCCTGAATTCCCACAAATGCACTTCATCTCAGCTTGGAAAAGAACAAAAGCCTGGTCTGGCATGTCACCCTTGAAAAGGCACCCCTGACCTTGGTGTTGATGCCTTGGATTCATATGTTCAGTATCTGACACAGACATTTCTCAAGTGTCTTTATATACATCGAACAACTGCAACCCTAAATAAAAGGATAAAGCTTTTTATAGAGTCTATGGGAATGTATGCTTGCTGGTGCCTGGACTAACTTTAACCAACGGGATGTAATCTTTGCTTTAACTCTCATGTCTCCCATAAGCTTTCTCATTGTTTTCCAACAGAATATCTGAGATTAAAATCATAGGAACAGGATATTATACCAAAACAACAGCTCTAACCCCCTTAAAAATTATTAAAGGAGAAGAATTTATTCTTTTTACTCATTTCTCATAAAACAATTAAGATGTTACCATCATTGCATATTTTCCTGCTTTATACTTGCAGTATTTTGCAGGGAAGGCATGTATGCCAGTAAAATGAGATGTGCATTGCAAACAGTTTTTCAGAGTATAACATGTCATATCTCTTAGATAGAAAAATTACGTCAAAAATAATTGCACACAAATAAAAACTGCTTGAAATTTTAACTTTTCAGACACATATGTAAAACACCATGAAATTCTGCATAATGCCTGTTCTCATTTCATACAGTTATTCTGCCTTGTTATCCTAAAATGGACACGAAAGAAGGACTATTTGTTATGTTATATTATGTTTTTCTTGTTGAATCACAATTGTAACACCAATAATAATCTTTGCTTAATACATACCACTTTAGATAAATCTAAATTTAACATATAACAAACTACAGACAGAGGTCCCAACATGGCTCATCACATCAGTTTTGGTTACCACTTATGTTTGAATATAGAGTTCGAGCTGTAATGGCAAAAGAATAACCATGTGGTAGACAGACAGCTCCTTTCTAATTGACTGCTAGTTCCATCAAGTATGCAGGATAGAATATCCACTTCTGAAAAGGTCACTGCTGATGGGTTAATGTAGATTAATGATAAATAAAATTAAAATTCTTCACTTCCGGTCAAATCTCATCCTCCCTTCAAGAACAGATGAACGCATATTGACATAATGTAATTTTTGAAAGAATCTTTTTTTTGGCAGACTGTGGTTGGAAGCTGCCAATAGCCTTTCAAATCTGTAAACCTTCTGATGAAGATTTTGTCATACTGTACATATAGTCCAGAGTAAGTCAAAAAGTCTTGAGCACATGGCAAGATATTCCGCAGCAAGGCAAAGAATGTTTAGCAGAGTCTTCAGACTGACCTTTCAGTTTTTTTCTTTACATTAACTTCCATATTTCTCATGCATTACCTATTCAGAATGGTCAACTATTTACAGTTCTTTAGATTAAATTAGTCACATTAGTTTTGTTCTGTTTTGAAATGAATGCATAAAGTGTTAAAGATGTCTTTGGTCATCACTTAAAATTAATCATAATGCACAATTAAAAGAAATGAGCTCTCAGTTGGCTGGAAGAACTTACACTGAATTATATATGCTCCCAGTTGTGCTGCAGTGTTGATCGGACAAGGCAAACGGCCCTGTAAAACATCTTGCTTTACCTGCAAGAAAAACTGATACCTAAAACACAGAGAGAAAACAAAGCTGTTGTTTCAAGTCTGATGCATTAATTAATATTTCAAAATCACCCAGTTAACTGTAGACATACCACGTACCATAGTTATGTGACAGTAAAAATCTGTACTCCTCTCTGAATGACTTTTCCCATGCTGACCTCGAAGTAACAACTAAGATTAATCTAGTGAAAGAACCTAGGTAGAGGAGCACTCTATAGTTTTCCTATCTGCTTATATTGTGCAGATGCAAATAATTTTCCCCCATAAAAATGTCATTTCTCTCTTTCAACTTTCATAGAGCAGTGAAGAGGTGGGGAAGAGGGAAAGGAATCAGAAAATTTGAATAAGAAACCTATTGAAGGTCCAAAATTTAACCTGATCAGTGGATCAGCATAAAGGAAAACTGAGTGTTGGATACTTTTCTACTCAAATATTTCTTCTCCACACACCACGGTATCAAATATAATGCAGCAAGGTTTGATGGAGCCCATACCTCCATGAAAAGGATGGGTGGGTATACCATCAGCACCTAACTGCATCTGTCATAGCACAGGGTGCTGTCCTTCTTGAAACAGAGATAGCAGGGGCAAAAATGTCATTTTCAAAGTCCTAACCTGCTCCTACAATTGATAAAGCACACACTGAGACCACTTACAGTGAATGCACAAAATAGAAAAGTAAAGACAAGGAAACAAGTTATCACACAGAGGATCTGCTTGGTTTCACAACTCATCGTAATAATTTGCAAGAAATCTTTAAACACTGTTTGGATTGTGTCCAGTTTTATTACAACAGATTTATTCAGTGTTTCACATCATCCTAAGAGAAATTCTTGCACTGAGCTCCAACAAAAAGTAACAATACTGAGAAGGCAACTTTTTACAGAAAAAAAATGGTCCTCCATACAAGCACAGATCTTTTTCATTATTCACTTCTTCAGTTTTATCTACACAGAACTAGTTCAGTTTTATCTACATAGAACCATTGAGCTACTCTGCAAATGATTTATTCTGCATTGGTACAACTTACTTATGAAAGCACCTTCAAATGATCTGTAAGTTCAAAGAGCACCTACGCTGATTTCAGGGAAATTTACATACTGCAGGTTACACAGAGCTGACTCACAAAACATTTAAGATCCAACCAAATTTACTAGACTTTTCAGCCCAGATGAGCCTCTGAATAAGGATGCCAGTGTCTTTCTGATTAATGATTCCCCAGAATTTGTGCTGTGACAGATATTACAGAATGGTTAATGATCTCTACCTTAAAGGAGCAGGGTATTGCATAGGAATTTTCTGGGAATGTCATTAACCAATACCAAGAACATACATTCAGTGTTTCTTCACTCAGCACTACTTCTACCTTATGCTTGCAGTCCTACCTACACAAACCTTCTCTGTATGAATTATGATAATTACAAAGAGGATTTTGCATCTACTGTGGAGTACACAGCATGTTCTTTTCCACATGAAATGCATTTCTGATATGCTCCCATATTTCTGTTAGCACTTCCCCATCTCTACAAAGCAGAGCTTTGTACCAGATGATGTTACAAATTTATTTTCCTTGGAGCAGGCACCTAGATTTCTGCATTCTCACAGTGTAGTCTCAAAATAAAGCAGCATAGAAAACTTCAAAACACGCCACCTTCCTGCAGAAAAGTCAGATCCAGCTGGTAAGTGCTTAAGTGACTCCTAGAAAGTGAATGAACAATCTCAATTGCCACTGAAGCCACTAAGCTCCTCACAGAACTAGGCCTTTTGTCCAAACCTGTACCTAAGGCGCTCTCATCTTGTGTGCTGTCAGGTTTGCCATGCATACATTTTAATGCCTAAGTGTCAGTTTGCTCCAGCAAACACGTCCAGCAAACACTGCAGCGTTAGCTGTTGCCTACAAGACAGACAGATTTTGCTGCAAAGCAATTACATATTTGACAGGTTTTCATTATTTGTAGAGTAATCATGTAATGGCACAGATCATCAACAGCTAATAAGAGAGCTGGCTCTCATATCCATTAAAGTAATAAATACATGCTTCAATCAGTTAGCACAAAATAGTTAACACACCACTGGAACTACAAACCTAGGGAGAAAATTTTTAGTCTAAATAAAAGTAGGGCCTTTAATGTTCACTAAGTGAAAGGACTATTAAGGGTCCCTTCCAACCCAAACTATTCTAAGGAGATCGTCGTGGTAATTTTATTTTTTTTCACCTTACCACCCACCCCAAAAAAAAAAAAAAAAGCGCCTTACTTCCAAGATTCAAGAGCCTACAGGAATAAATGACTAATCAATGTGTTTTGTAGTGTAGGAGACTGTCGTGCCATCTGAGGTGCCAATGCTGCATGACCAAATACTGACAAGAACAGAGGCTCCCTAATCACATTACAACACTTCTTGACTGCGTTCACACTCTTAATCAGCAGTGTGGATCACTGACTGACCTTACCACAGGGCAAAGAGAAACAATTTTTGACTATTCAGCCCCCTGCCCCACCCTGAGGAAGTCATAACAGGTTCAGTGGCCAAAGCTCCCTCCCCAGGGCCATCTGTCCTTCCCTTCGAGTGGGATTTAAAGAGCCTCTTGAAAAGTAGAAGAAAATTGCATCAAACTTCTATGGTACAGGGGCATCCCATTGCCACCAATTTATCCTTTTTACCTTCAAAGTCAGAGCATTTATTATTTACACCAGGCCAGTCTAAGTCTTGTTTATTAGAGACTTCCATTCCTGTTGTGCCAGTATGGAAACTAAAGAATTTTCTCACTCCAGTACAAGAAAAATACTCTGCCTGTGCTGCAACAACTGCCACCTTTGATTAAGGAAAATTAAAAACCTTGCATGCATTCTAATGAATTCTCATGTGTCATATTCTTAGGACATCAAAAGAAATATTTTGGCATTTGTTAATGCAAGCCAGCACACTAATTTTGTCCGCCTACCTACCCAAATTCTCAAATTTCCTTTTGAACATGAAACTAATTGTCTGAGACATTTCATAAATAAACCAAATAGAAAACCCTGTGTGAGAGAGTTCAGATAACCATGTGTGTGTATGTGTCTGTGTGCATGCATGCACATGTGTTACTGTGTGCATCCTCATATTTTGTAGAGGCCAAGCTTAAAAGCCTCTACAAGGCTTAAGGCCAAGCTTAAAAGAATCAGAAGCATGCAACTCCTCAATTTCCTTCACATAGTTTTAGGGAGACCAAAAAAAATCCCCTTGAAAAACAGATCTGGAATTTAAGCTATGGCAAATAAACACAAATATACCCTGCATTTATATTTGATATCCAAGAAAACTCTAAATTTGATTATAGCACAATATACATGCAGATGTGACAATGCATTATTAAAGAAAAGGGGGGGGGGCAGGGAACACACCACCACAAGGCCTTTTGATTTTTGATGTGCCAGAGACCATCTTTTCTTCTTGGGTTTCCACACAGTTGTCCTTACCAACCACTGTGAAGCTAGAAGCAATTTTCTTCCTACACACTAGTGTTCAAGCAAAAACATTCAGATGTTCAAGCAACAAAATAAAAAAGAACCTAGACACACAGCCACAATATGCACCTGGATGAAATACATTACTAGTCTGAGATCAACATTGAATACTGTACCTTGTTATTTCTTCTTTAAGTTTACACGGATCCTCTGCATAAAATTTAATGCCAAAATACAGAGTGTATGGTGGACCAGCTGAGGGAAAAAACATTTGGTGTAAAAGTTAGTTGTGATGAACTCTTATTGCAGGGATTGTTACTAGTTGACTACAAAACAGCTACTAAGAAGCCTATCTTAGTATTTTATGAGACCTGAAAGTTTCAGAAAAAATGTAACATCCCCACAGCAAATCCATACATCTACAATCATTACACAGGAGGAAAAAAAAAAAAAGGAGTTTTTATTATTGTTTTGTCTTTATTCATATCTTGTCTGTCTGCTTAGAATTCTTGCTTATTTTAAAGTTTTTACTTTAATTTTAATTTTAACATACTATTTCTCCAATATACTTTTTTTGCTGCTTGATCTTGACCTCTGAATACTTTTTTCACTGAAGCTTTTTGAAAAATGTAATTGTGCATGAAATGTGAATCTCTGTCATAAGTTATAATGCTGAATACTAATCCCTTCCATACTTTCAGATATCTTACAGAACAACTTTAATTATGTGCCAATTCAATTAAGAAACATTGAGAAAAGCTCTTTGAATTCACCCTTTAAAAATGCTTTTCTCCCAAAAGATCCTGATAACTCAGTACCAAAATTCTTAGAGCTACATTTATTCACTTCTACACCTTATTATAAAGGGTCTCCAAATCTTTAACTATAATAAAAAGAACAGGTCTTGTGTATGCAATATCTGAAGAATATTAGTAATAGCAGACACTCTGTTATCAGTAAGAGGCACCATTTTATTTTCACAAGCCAAAATTAATCTATGTGGGTTATAGTACACTAGACTATGATAGAGATATCACAGCTCCTATAAATTAATTTTACAAATTAAGATTTGCATCACTTATTAACCTAAAATAAAACTTAAGCATACAAAAATCCTTGGACAATAATCACAAAAAATACTGTAAAATTATACTATTTGCAACTTATGTGTGAAATTTTGATACTGCTAAGAACTGCAAAAACAAACTTGTTCAAGACCTATGAATCCATTGTGACTATAACATAAATATCCTACAGGCTGTATAGTTGGAACATTGTCTCTGTTACTTCATCTTCATATATATCCATTAAGTTCAAATTAAGTACATACTGTTTATCAATTCTTTATGTTCAGCGAGGGTCTTTGCAGGATCCAGCCAGTACTGTGAGACAGATAATTATGGAAATCAGTTATTTAACATGGAAAATTATTACAGAGCAATTGCAGTTCTATATTTCTTCCTATTACTGATATGTATTAGCAGAGTGATACACTTCAGTCTGCTAATGACAAACTCGTGCCACCTTCTGATGAGAGAAACACTCTGTATAAGTCTAACATAGCCTGTCTTCTCGGAGGCAGGGATCTTCCTAAAAGGAAATCTGTTTAGTAAGAGTCACAATTCACGCTCTTGAGAAGCGGGCTCTACAGAACTATCACACTAAGTATGATCCCTGGAAGTGTTAAAGGCCGGGCTAGATGGGGCCGTGACCAATCTGTGCTAGTGGGATTATCCCTGCCCATGGCAGAAGGTTGGAACAAGATGGTCTTTAAGGCCCTTCCCAACTCAAAACATTCTATGATTCTATAAGCACCCATCAAGTGTCAAGAAATTTGCCAAAAAAGAAACAAAGAAAAACTAATTTTTATTTTCAAAAATGGTTTCATATAGCAGGGAGAGAGGATCACTCGAAATTTGCACCAAGGTAGGGAGGGCGCAGACTCTTCCACCAAAGTGTTTGCAGGTCTAGTTGGACAACTGTGTTAAATTGACCAACGAATGCTTGGTACACCTCAGAGGGATGAGCTTTTATTACAGGGGTTTCTGTACTGTTTGACAAACAGACAATCTGCAGTATCTTTTCCCACTGATATCAAACATCTAATAAAAGTCATCCTGGCCACAGACCAGTTGTGTGCTTCACATTATGGCTACACAGGTCACCAGCATCCTGCTCTTGTAATCCCTCCAGCTACTTAGTTCTTCCTTAGCTTGACATTTCTATGATTCAGTTTTGGAAGACAGTGCAGAGGCAGCTGCCAAGACCATTCTTGTCTTCATTTTCTTCAGCCATCTTCCCACATACACAGGCTTTTTTCACCAGCTGAGATTGGCACCCCATCTCAAAACACTGGAAATGGGAAGGCTGCAGAACTCAGCTCCTAGAAAGAGTCATGAAAGGCAAACTGAATCTACTCCCTTAGTACTCATGCCTTTTTGGCTGAGGAATTACATAGGCAAATGAAGAAAAGAACTCTTTACCTGCACCCCTGAACAAACCCTACAGGGAATAAGAACAACGTGATTAATGAAAAAAAACTCCCCCTTCTATGCAGGGACCTTCTCTGGAGTAAAAAAAAAAATTACTATTAGAATAAGTAACTACCATAAAGAAGGAAAACACTGCAAGGCATTAGTGGAAAATCTCAAGCCACTAATTTCATAAGAGGTTGCAAAAAATTATCATTTACCAGGTTCTAGAAAACGCATCTTATGAGGAGTGGCTGAGAGCTGGGGTTGTTTAGCTAAGAGAAGAGGAGGCTCAGGGGGAACCTCATTACTCTCTACATTACTAACTACCTGAAAGGAGGTCACTCCCCTCTGCCTTCCAGAGGAGGTTCAGATTAGATGGAATAAATTGCTTGGGGAGGAACTGGAAATGTTCAAGAGGTGTCTGGATGTGGCACTTAGGGACATGGTTTAGTGGTGGTTATAGTGGTGCTAGGTTGACAATGAGACTAGATGATCTTGAAGAACTATTCCATCCTTGATGAATCTGTGTGATTCTGGGATTACTATGACAAAACACAAAAAACTAAGAACTTCCCTTAGCTGCTGACCCATCTGCAACAGAAACAGCAGTATATCTTGCTCTTGGTCATTGCTATTTCAAATCCTGGAATGTTTATTAAGAAAATTTTCTAAATTTTAAAGGAAAAAATTATTCAGTATGTGCCTGTATCAAATACATCTAATACCTATTCAAATACGAACCCCCTTAACCTTGAGAGAAGGTGGGAAGGGGAGAAGAAATGGTCACACTTGTTCATCTAGACATCTCATCACTAAACATGCCATTAGAACTCCAAATCAGCAACAATCTAAGCTAGCACAGTAGGTTGATACGGAGATTTTATGGTCGACAGGCACAAAAAAAGGGCAAAATAACTCTGCAGTGCACATTCTGGCTATGTAATGTGGTCAGAGTATGGTCAGACCTCTTCTCAAAACTGTCACCACAGTATGAGCAACATACTGTCAGTATACCTTGCTTAAGTCTGACAACTTTGTGATACACTGAGAGAAATCAAAACTATCCCATTTCAAAATCAGATCAAAATCTATCACAGAATAACTCCTTCATTAAGTTCTCCTGTACTGAACTGAAATTGGTTTTGAGATATGTTGCCTCACAGACTTCTTTACAGTTTAACATTACATGAATAGGTAGACTGATTATTTATTAAAAAAAAAAAAAAAAATAAAAGAGAGAGAGAGAAAAAAGAAAAAAAGAATGAATATTGATGGGTCAACATCCAAATGTGAAAGCAGAGTCCAGAACAGTTACAGATTTCTGGTTGTCCCTCTGCAGCCTGAATGCCACTGCCCCATGGTATCCACGTGATTCACTGGCTGCCATGAGACAAACCAGGATTTGGCCAAGTAATTAGAGACCATATGGACACATGGAGACAATGCAATCAAAACAGAGTCACATTGGAACTTAATTCTCACTAGGCTGTACTTGACTGGCAGTCAAATTATATTCTTTGTATGGCCCTCTGAAGGCAATTTCCAAGCTTGGGGTAGGGACGGAGGGGTGTTTACAAAATTCAAGGGAAAAACTGCAAGTTTAGATTCAAAGAGAATCTGAAGAGAGAAGAGGGAACAAATCTCTTTATTCATATCAGTAAACAGTGCCTTTCCTTCCCTCCAAGCTGAGCCAACAGGAGGAATTGCGCTCTCATCCCTCATCCCTGGAAGACAGATTGCTGCTACTTGTACTAGTAAAAATAAGTGTCAGATGGCATGAGAAAATATGTGGGTGCACACAGGTGAGGTTAAACACTACAGCATGGTGGGGAAGAGACAAGAATCTCATCTGCCTTTTCACTTCTCTACTAAGTGTTCCGCATTGTGGCAATGCCACAAACCTATGCTTAAAATCACTGAGCAGCTATTTATTATTTCAAAGGCTGCCAAAATTTTCCTGAAGAATGCAAGAGGTGGGGGGAGGAGCAGGAGATTTCTAACATTTTATTTGTAAGCCAAAGATGAATGGAATTTCATGGATAATGAAAAGGCATTTTTCAAGCCAAAGTCAGACAATAAAGATGGGAACATTTAGAAATCCAAGAACCCCAACAACAGAGCCCTCTGAGCACATGCAGCAATGTGTATTAGATACTTGTTAAATGTTTGCACATACCTACAAATAGTCTTGCGTATAGTTACACTTTTGAGCTCATATGCTAAAATGCCAAGAGAAATGCAACAAAAAAACCAGTGTCTTATTAATTCAATACACTGGCGCAGCAGTTGCTGACAACAAACCCTACATTTGTGAATGCCAAAGCAGCTCTGATGCTCAGCCTTCACTCCCTTTCTCTGTTTGGCAGCCAGCGTGCCACTTCGCAGTGCTTTCCCACCTGTACCTCTCTAGCACAGACTCACAGACAGCTCACCACTGCTGCAAGGTGATGGATGACCCAGAATACACCCACTTAACTTCAGGGGACAAATTTTGTGAATCTGAAAAAAATGTTTAACATTTACAGCAGAAATGGGGAAAAAAATAATTTATTTTTTAATAGTTCAAATCAATGCAACTATCCAGTTACTAAAGTAATGGCTACTAGTTTACTAATTGTTCTTTACAAACACCATGCAGTATTAGTTTAGCATTTTTTTATTTACTAAGACTGATTATAAAGGGACAATATTATTAAAGGAAATAATCCCCTTTTAATTTTTAGGTAGAAATTATTTTTTAAAATGATGTTGTAAAGTATTTTTGATTTTTACAAGTCTGGCTCCCATATAAGCCAGATGTATAAGCAGTATGCATCCAAGCTATGTGCAGTATTTCATATTTAGCCCTTTTAAATGCCTGCAAACATTTTACCACAAATCTGGAATCTTCATTTTTTTGTACCTGCATAGGGTTAAACATGGGTCAAATTCCATGAGCCTGTTTAAAACAAAATATTAACTAGGTTGAAATGTTTGCTGTGGTATCAATCAATGAAGTGCTGGGTGCAGAAAAATCTATCAACTTCAAACTAAATCCTGGATTGTCTTAATTAGATTCTTACAAAGCTGTACCCACCATGACACAAATCAGTTTTTGTTCACATTTACAACAGGAAAAAAACAAGTTTGAAGAGAAAATGTATAATTTTTCAATTATAATCTGAAATTACCAAGAATTTTCTGCAACCGAGGACAACACTAACAATTACAATTCTGTCAGTTTTTTTCTACTGATGTTCAGTGCAAAGAACCTAAAACTGCTAAGCTCAAGATGTCCCTGTTATATAAGAAATGTGAAAGTCTTCACGTAAGTCCTACATAAGAATATGTATTTAATGCTTTGGCCTTTTCTTTATTAGAATCTGATGTTATATTGATTATATTTACTTTCAGATCATCAGTGTGAGTGTCCTGTTGATCCTGCTGCACTCTAAAATTTTACTCTTCCTACCTGTCAATCACCTGGCCACCAGCTTTGTCTAAGTTGTTTTAATCCATTAACATTATTCTAAAATGTTTTGCTTATACTCATCACTCTTCACTTTCTTTACACTGGTTATGCCATCTATTTTAACAAGCACAGCAAGTCTTTTTCTTCCTAGATAATTTAGTACACCGTTTGTGCTTGTGGACAAATATAAAATCCATACAACGAAACACAAAAATACATTCAACAATGCATAAGCTAAATACAATTCAACCACTTTTCTAAGATCCTGAGGTCAGAACATGCACTACACTGTATGACAGTAATTCCCTGGAGAAAAACATTTTTGATTCCAAACAAAATTTTTGTTAAAATTATGCCCTTTTTTTTGCAGCTAAACTACATACAGCCTGTTCAATCTGCTACCCTCTCCAATTTGGTACATCTCCTTGTAGCAGGGGAAACAGAACACATCTACACTGCAGGGTGGGTGCATGGTACAGAGACAGAGCTTGGCTCCAATATGATACAGCTTTCCGTGTTTGTATTTCTCCTCTTAGAACCTAAAAGGGTATCAGTATGTTCTACATTGTGATTATAATGGCTCAGATTAGCATTATTGAATAAGAAAATAAGGATATTTGCATCACAGCCTGCTGTACAATTTTTTGTAACAGAAGCTCTAAAAGCATGATCCTTTGGGATTTGACAAGAGAATGCCTTTGGGCTTCAAAAGTACCCTTCCCTCATCAAATTCTGCTCAGCTTTTTCTGAGATATTATGCATTAAAATTGCTATTTCCATTCTGTCTTTTGTGTGCCTCAGGAAAATACTGGCCTCCTTCTGGAACAGTAACTAGCTTGACTGTCCTAAGGACCCCTGGAAATGCCATAAAGGCAGTAGCAAAGGGACCATGTGGAGAATCCCTGAGAGCTGCAGCACAGTGAGAACCAGGAGAGCAGCAAGATAGCCCTCCCAGCACCAGTTTACCTAGCATCTGGCCCTTCCTCCACTGAAGGAGAAGTATATCACTGGGCCATTGTTTTCCCCAAATATCAAAATGCTGAGAGACTGGAATGGGAGGAATGTGGCCAGCAGGTCAGGGGAGATGATTGTGTCCTCGTACTCGGCCCTAGTGAGCCACAACTGTAGTTCTGTGTCCAGTTCTGGACTCCTCAGTACCAGGGAGACCAAGAGCTACTGGAGAGGGTTCAGCAGAGGCCACAGAGATGACGAGGGGTCTGGAGCAACCCTCTTTGTGAGGAGAAATGTGGGAGCTGAGCCTGGTTAGTCTGGAGAGGGGAAGACTGAGAGGGGATCTCATTAATGCATTTAAACATCTCAAAGGAGGGTGCCCAGAGAGTGGTACCAAAGTCCTTTCGGTGGTGACCAGCAACAGGATGAGGAGCGATGGCCACAAACTAAAACACAGGAAGTTTTACCTCAGCATGAGGAAGATTTTTACACTGAGGGTGGCTGAGGGCTGGAATAGGCTGCCCAGGGAGCATGTCAAAGCTCCCTCACTGAAGACATTCCAAACCCACCTGAGTGTGCTGAGTCACCTGCTCCAGGTGACCCTGCCTTGGCAGGGGGTTGGACTGGGCGATCTCCAGAGGTCCCTTCAAACCCTGATGATTCTGCAATTCTGTGAGGCAGGACAGTGTCCTAAGCCAACCTTAGCTCCCGCAAGAGATACTCTGGTGATTGTGTCTCACCTGAAAATATCAGATGGGGCAAAATGTCCCGGTATATGAGGCAGAAGGCAAAAACATCAATCAAGATCCAGCTGACCATCCACATTAAGAAGCATGAAGACCATATCTGGTCTCAGCTTAGCATACCTTGGGTGTCACCAGTCTCTGCATCAATAAAAAATGCTCAAGTGAAGGACTGATGATAAAGCACACTAAGAGATTCAGTGACACTAACAGAACACTGGTCTTTTTTTTAAAGTATTTGCACCAAAAAAAAAAAAAAAGGGTACTCAAGCATTACAATAAAAAGCACCATGTAGTTTGTCAACAAAAGCACTAAGAGATTAAGAAACGCTACTGACAACCTACAGCATTAGTTGAACCCATCTGTCCATTTGGGTGTAGTTTTGTATCACAGGCTTTTTAAATCATTAGTAAATATTATATTTTGATTAGTTATTACAAGAAACTTATTGCTGTTTCTGTCTTCTCCAGAGCATAACATAGATATAGCTTACACTGTTCTGGAAGCAATTTGTAATCTCTCAGAGCTTGATTTTTCAAATTAAACACTGTCCTTTTACCATGGAGAGTTTGGGGAAACCCAGAATGTCAACAAAGCAAAATTTGTGTAATATCATCAAATTACTACCATAGAGACAGGGACATCTAATTTATGGTTTATCTTAGTGTTCACAGTCCTGCCAGTGCCACCCTGTTTTGTCAATCCATTTGCTGCATCCAGCTATTCTCATGGACTAATTAGTTTGTTAGGAAGAGACTATTTTAATGTTATGCATTCATATACTACACAGCACAGTGATACCTTGTTCGCTGATTAGAGCCCTACTGGTACTACTAAAATAATTATGATACCACCCACACAAGAGGTAGCACACCAACACAGCACTTAAAAGACCACCTGGAAATGCTGAGACACACAAAAGTAATGGGGAAAATAATTAAACAAGTTCTTTCAAACAGTTAATAAGAAAAATGTATCTTTTGTGACTGGTTTGTGTTCTTTAAAACACATAGTTTTGCCTACCCTGCTTTGTTCATTATTCACATAAATACATGGTGTGACAAAAAAAACTGACAGTGCAAATAATAAAATACTCCCCACCACAAGCAATGTATTAATAAGTAGCCAAACCTCCAAACACTTTCCTCTCTCTGGGACTAACTCAGGAGCATGGTTTTAAAAATTAAATTTAATTAGCAAGGTAACCTTTTTCCTCTTCCCTTAGGAAATGCACTGTGGTCGATCCAATATCCAATCCAAAATTCAAATCTGGGCTTCTTGCCAGCCATTACAGGACTAATTCCCACAAGAGTCCAGAGAATTTTAGCCACAGTGGGCATGCAACTGAATATATGTTTACAGCTAAAGCACAAGGTGTGTTTGTTGCATGGAAACTTTCCATTTATATTGCCCATTTTTAAGAGTTTACAAGATTGCACTAAAAATAGCAAGCTGGTAACATAAAACCCTACACCATAAAACTATGCACAGTAGCTCATTTTGATTAACTTATGAAGTTTTTAGATGAAACAGCATCGACTTTTTGTTACCCATACACAGACAAACAAGAGGAACAGGCGTTTTCACAATATTTTGTTACAACACAGCCCAGGTGCAAATGCAGCAGCACAAGCTTGGCCAGTCACTGTGGCAGCATCTACATGGCAGGGCAGGTGCACTGTGTAAGGTGGCACACAGTTGTGGTCTCTGGTTGTACCTCCTGTACCCACATGACACAACCGGTGTTGGTGCAAGAGCAGGTGAATGACAGAAGTGGGATGAACACCTTCCTAATCCATGGGAAAATCAAGAGGCACAGTATCTTCCTGACCTTGGGCTGATCAGAGGACAATGCCTGAGGCTAACATTAAAAAAAATCAAAACCACTGTTTTCACAGTCCACCTTTAGTTTACAGCTTTCATCTCCATAGAATGAAACTTGGTTAGAAGCTTCTCAAGGAACTGAACTCAGAAATGTCTAGGCTATGGAACCGTGAGTGGGGTAGTCTGTAGCTCTCAGAAGCAATTGGCAATCTTCTGCTAACACTGTTCTGAATTCAGTCTCTACATGATCAACTTCTGCTTAACAGAGGAAACTGGAAAATATTTAGACAATTCAATAAGTTACTACTACATTTAGATGAAACAGAGTCTTGTGCAGTTCTCTCATCACAGAGCATTGGCTTCAAAAGTGTAACTACTGCACTTAATTTAACCATAAGCCAGGTGTTATTCCCTTTATAAAATTAACGTAATATGAAGACCACCCTGTGAATACAGCACTGGTTCCTCTTCCTGAGAATCCCTTGCTCCTCACCTCTGCCTGCAGTAACCCTGCACAGGCCATTTCAGGTGGGGGAGCACTCCAGACAGCACTGCCCCAAGACACTGCCTGCTTTGGCTGAAACATCCCAGCCTGGTTTCAATCTTCTTGTCTATTTAGGACTGTAATCTGGTGGAAAAAGCCTCAGACATCTGGTGAGTCCCTGACATGAAGACTCTAGAGAACACGGGCTCAAGGGCACAGGGGTGGTTCAGGCAGAGTTAAAATGTCATTGCCAAACACACTCTGAAACAGGTATACAGCAAATGTTCCAAGTGAAGCAGGTTGTGATGTGCTCAAGGACACTGCTTCCCAGACACTGCATGGCAAAGTAAAGCTGGACAACACCAAGCACTGGCTTCAGGGCACAGTATTAAAGAGGAAAAAATATTAATCCTACTTTCATATAGTAATTTTTTTACTGTTTATAGTTTCTTCATTTAGTTTTCAACAATATTTAGCATTTGATTGTGTCCGATCTAAGATATTAATGGCTATTCCAAGACTTCATTGCAAACAAAGAAATTATTACTGGAAACGTGAGTCAGGAATTAGAGAAAGTTAGTAAAAGTACAACAATTCAATGCTTTACAGGAAAACAGCACAACGGGGTAAATTTTATAGGCAGAAAATCCAGTCTGCCATGTCTTTTACTCACCGTTTGATGACTTCGGTCACAGTAGCGCAGTCCAAAGTAATCTATTTCCACCAGGTTTAAGTGACGAAATACGTAGCTCAGGACAACCGACCCTTTCGTTGACTTCTGTGGGAAAGAATTCACAGAGCCTATTCACAAAGATGGTCTGCCTTTGTCAGCTATGTGCAGTGGCATTCATGCATTCAATTAGCTTTGTCAAAAAAAAAAAAAAAAAAAAAAAAAAAAAAAAAAAAAAAAAGAGAAGTAATTCCGAGTGCCTTTAATAAAAATTTCAGCAGTATAGATAAAAATATTTTGCCCTCATATATGTTTGAACAACAATTCTGTAAAATACCATTAAGGAAGCTAACAAGTCAGTAGTTATACAGTAGAAAAAGAACAAAAATAAATAAACCAATAAACCAAAGGCAAAAAAAAAAAAACCACACCAATTTTTTTTTTTAAGAAAAAAAAAAAATAGCCCATGTTTTCTTGCATAACCACAGTGCTGGTGAACCTACAATTTTCCTGAACCTAACATTTTTCAAATCACAAGTTTCCTTCCAGTACAGACCTGTCACTCAAACTCTCACAATGGAGATCAGGAGGCAAAACTGCCCTTAAGATCTAAATTATACATCATTAGCTGCTCTGTTACTAATCATTGTAAAGAAGGTTTGGTTTCATTTGCTTTCTTTTTAAGTATTTCTGACAGTAGAAGGGGGAGCAGTCCTGAACTGAAATAATCATGGTTTCCCTGAATAGCACTTCATTAAGTGCCTACAATAGTATTTGCAAACAATGCTGAGGACAATATTGCAAACAACACTGTACTGTTGAGAATGCATTATAAAAAGCTCATTTCCACCTGAATGCCTCATATTTGTTGGTTCGCCT
This sequence comes from Xenops minutus, assembly GCA_035221455.1. NCBI lineage: Eukaryota > Metazoa > Chordata > Aves > Passeriformes > Furnariidae > Xenops > Xenops minutus. The sequence goes on along the minus strand of JAWWEE010000085.1, from coordinate 13,243,097 downwards.
GGCAGCCAACAACAAACAGACAAGGAAGATGGAGAATAATTACACAGAATGATCCCCCCTCAGAATCAATTAGAGTCTTCGACTATTACAGTCCTAAATTCCACAAAAAAAATATGGACATAACTCATAATTAGGTTTTGCTTAACTGCTTCATATTTTATAAGCTACTAGACTGTAGCAAAATCACCAGAGAGAGAAAACACAGGAAGAGAAAGCTGTGGGATGTTGATTGTGCTATTTCACTTTTTAGCCTACGAACAAATAATTTCAAAATTAAAATGGCAAATAATGCTGATTAAAAAAATCCTTTAATTTCACTTTGCTGGTGATGTATCAATCACATAATAACAGAGAAGATCAATTTTTTCTTCTTTTCAGCAGTTGCATTTGGTCAGGATTTGTAACTAGTCACAAGGACAGGGCCAATACAACAATTTCAAGGGTCCTCACATCCAAAGCACACCATGACAAGGTAAACACCTCTGAAAAGCTGGGAATTGCACGTTCATGCTGTTCACCAGGTTTACTATGTATTTGCTTAAACCAGGAGATGTTCTTGAAAGATTTCTGCATCTAAATCCATCATTCTAGTTGTTTACACTAAGCAAGTGCCATTTACATATTCCCTCAGAATGTAGAGTGAGACTTAACGAACAGCCACAAAACAGAGAGCAATCTCAGGAAAAATGTGATTAAGGTAAGCAGAAATTCATTAAATCTCATTTTAGCAAGTTGGATAAATGAGAGCAATACAGTGATTTTATCATCAGACTCCTCAACAGGAAACTGAACTTGAGTTATCAGAACAAAGTGAGACATGAATCAGATGCAGCATGACTATCAAGAGCACTAGGGCAAAAGCAAAGCAAAACACACCTTAAAAAAAAATTATTAACACTAAAGTAGTAATTGTCTGCCTTATCTTTAAATCAGAAGCAGAGGAGACATCCCACTAAGAAGGACATTTTTACCTCATCAGTCATATGTTGGACTCAATGATCCTGGTGAGTCCCTTCCAGCTCAGCATCTTCTATGATTCTATGTCATATAAAGCAAACTACCTGTGTCATTATAACTGTTTCCATTATCATTTAAACAGCACAGCAATGTCTTGGGAACCTAGGACTGGACAGGCTTCCCTAGACACAGGCACAAGAAAAGTTCAAAATAAATAAACAAGCAGCCCTGACTTCAAACGACCCATGTAGATAAATAATGGCAGTGCTTTCTGCTGGGAACTAAACATTAAAACAACATTTTAGACAAAAGGAACTCCACCATCAGCCACTCAGAGTCACTGGGTTTTGACATGGTTAACCACAGAGTGGACAGTAAACCCTTGAAGAAGGTATAAAAAGGGTTGCCTACACCATGGTTTACAGGGGATGTGGAGTGGTGCTCACCCATGTCTTGCTCAGCTTCTGTGATTATGTGAAGTTCAAATCTGTTTGTTTTCAATGAGCTTCCACTCCTTGTCTGACCAGTAATGTAGTTCATAGTTGGTTTTACTAGCAGTACTAAGAAATACTAATCGAGCCACAAAAATTAAGCTGTCAATTTCCTAATCAGGCATCTTACGGTAACAGTACACACTCCTGGGAGTAATCAAAGAAGATTAAGCCTTATACAAGTCCAACTTAAATGATTGCACCAGTTTAGAATACAGTTGCCCTTCTTGGCTGGAAGTGTTCTGTTCAGTCAGCTGCAATGGTTTCTACATAAAGAGTTTTGGGGACAGCTTTCCTTCCATGGATGCCGAAGTTAATGTATGAGCCCCAAGAAACACACACATTTCAAACGTGGTTTGGTTGAAAGTTAAGCTTTCTTTCTTTCGTTTTCAACTGCTTTTTACATATATTGCTAGGAACAAATGCCTGTTAATTTATTCTCTTGTCACAGCTTAGTTAACACTTCCATCGTGGCAGGTCCTGCTGAAACAGGTGGTCCAACTGTGAGGAAATGCTGAGCAAACCCATCAAACTCACAGTGGCTGAGGTTTCTCCACCCCTACATCAGCAAGATGCTCGGTGCTTTGGCTGCCCTCAGCCAAAACAGGCTGTGTGTTGTAGTCTCCACAGCCCTCTTCACCAATCCCTTTCACATCTCTCAGCAACACCTGCGTGTGCACAAGGCAGTGCTTTGCAACACCCAGGATGTGAGCCAGGACCTATCCTCACGCCCGTCTAACTTCACCTTCCTCAACCTCTTATTTTCCCAGCACTGACAAGCATTCTTCAGGTAAAAAAACACTGATCCCCGGTGAAAACCACTGCAACATCATTTTTAATTGAAGTTCTCATTTTAAGTCGCAGGATTACATGGTTTCATGCAAGTAATTTGCCTCTTCCAGTGGAGTCAAAAAAGCAATCTTGCTGATGAATTCCTAACTGGCTACTTCTTAGTCCTGAAATACATTTTTACTGCATTTTGTAGGAAGTTTTGCAAACTAAGAAAAGCCATCTTACTTCCTCTGATAAAGTGACAGAAAAACTCAGCAAAGCTGCAAACTAAAGCTATCAAAGACATTAACAGGATTACAGTCTCATCATATGGCATTGCAAAAATTACATAATCTGCCTTGCATTAAGCTCAGACTTGCTAAAGGCTTGCATTCTTAGGGGTAAACCCAAGTACATTTGAAAATATCATCAACAGCGCTTTCAAGAGAGAACAAAGAATTGTTCGAATGAGTCATAACATCTTGCTTTACATGTTAGCACTGTGGCTTCATAAACCAGAAAGGCAGGTTTCTACTCGCTAAAGAAAATGACAGTCGGAAGATTCAGGAGAAGGCTTATTTAATTACACTTTTCTGAATCAAATAGAAATTGTTCTTTTCAAAACAGTACATACAGTGCTGTGCTTTAACATAATCATATTACTGTATATTTAGACACCAGGAATTCTTATCTTTCACACAGCTCATTGCTTTTTAGCTCCAGTGATGTTTTTCTAGTTAGATATTTTTCAGTTTTCTCTCTCATGTTCTATAGAGCAGTGGAGGCCAAATCAGAACCATGACTGATGTTAACTGAATTTAAAGACAAAATGTCTGCCTCAGTAGGGTGGTAGTCCCTCCTTTGAAGGAAAAGTGTCATAGGTAGTGAAGCCTCTTTTTATTAGAATAGAATAACACATTGCCTGTTTTAGTTCAAGAAGCCATCCTGAAACATTTCTTCTGAAAATTATTCAATCCACAGACTCTACCTCTTACAAACCCATAAAAGCTAAGGAAGATTCAGATGAATTTATGAGCTTTCTTTCCAGAAAAGGGCTTAGAACTTTGGTTGAACATAACCTTCACCTTTTTGAGATGCCTTCCCCCATGGGAGAGTCACACCTGATGCTGAAGTTGTTATTCTGCTTATATACTGGCAAGAGATAACAACACAGAACAAGAACAGAAGTTTTCTAAAGCTGAACAAGGGAGTTTCTAAGAGAGTATGGAAAAAAAATGGGGGATGATACACAACCATGCTGAGCCATTCAGACACAGCTGTGTAACCTCCCCACACTTCCCTGCCCTGGACAGGGTTGTGCTGGTTATGCTGCTAACAAGCCTTCCAAATGGGAAGCACATTTGATCTTTGCCAATTGAACGCCCTTACTTCGAGCTCAGAAAAGACTAGACAACACCACATTTTTCATCACCTTCCACCAACAAAAGCAGTAAGGCACAAAGCTCTGAAATCAAAGTTCCTGGTGGTTTTTAACAGCACAGAAGAAGGACCCCTTTCCCCCAAGGCAGTCAACCACCCAATTTGCATACCACATGTTTAAGCAAAGAAAAATCTTTAAATTAAAAATGCTAAATATGTACAAATATTCACCTAGATAAAACAGCTTGACCTTAATTTCCAGAATGCATGTCCAAGCAGAGAACAATTTACATTAGTGTTATTTCATATGTGCAAGCATTCCCCAACACAATCATATAACAGAGTTAAATACTTTCAGGAACTGAGTATTTAACCAATGCAAATGTAATTTGCACACAGGCACACAGAATTAAAATGAACCATCCAAACTGTACTAATCCATCCATGCCTCTTTCCTTGTCTTTCACTGACAGCAGACATGTCAACCTGTTCCCAGAGGTTTTTTTGTCTTAGAACTCCTTGGAAATATATGGACACATGCACAGATCTCCCCATCACTGTTCCCAAGAACTGGACTTGGTGTCTGATTTGCCTGCTGGATATAACATATGACACTGAATTCTAAGTGCTACATATTAAGATATCTGTAGACTAGTTTTGTTTTCACCAATGGTCAATCTAATGCGTTCCAGTTAGAAAATGCTACTCTAGAAAAATATCTGAAGGTATGCCGTATTTTTCTGGTTTTGCAATTATTGGTTCCATCACAACTTTATCTGCTCAGGGTCCAATTTTTTAAGAGAGGGATAGATCTCTAGGAGCATGGACTCCAGACAGTTAAGCGTCTCCCCTTGTAATTACTGGCTGAAGTGCACTTTGAGGCACTGTCACAGATCTATTTTAGTCTGAAACACAGAAGAAAAAAGTTAAAGAAATATTTTAAAAATATCTGGCTTATGGGAAACCACTTCAGTTCAGTGGGTTTCTTTTTGGGGGAGAAATAAGAGTAAGTATACTTAAGTGGTATAGCAATGCAATTTATAGTTTACACACACTATATGAAATGGTCTAAGCAAGAATAAAAGTCCAAAGGACACAGCAAAGGGCAAGAAGAGTAAGCAAAAGGGAAAACAACTAAATTTTTGAAATGTAATCAAATATTTACTAATGCTTTAAAACTGATCTCTCATCCGCCATGAATGATATTTTATAAAATGACAGCAACTACTTCTGTCTAGAGGAATTCTGACCACATAAATTTCATTTTAAAATCTGTTCAGTGATCTACCCCCTAAAATGAACATTACCCAGTTCATTAACATCTATATCCGCCGTATGACAGATGAATTAAGGTACAAGAATAATGCATTTCAAGTTTTCACAGAAAAGAGCTCTTCTGAAGAACTGAATACCAATGAACATTTCCATAATTCTCAGGCACTCTGAATAATTCTACATCTAAGAAAGGAACCGTTACTATAACAGTGAAATTTAAAAATACAGCATACAACCACTCATTTGGAATGTCTAAGATGTTGGTTACAATTGTTTTTCTACTTTTCAAAAATACTCTTCATGCATAGCTCTATGACTTGGTGCACCCTCTGGTCAGGGAGGGGCTCCCTGTGTCCTTATTAAAGATGTTTCAGAAACACACCACAGGCACCTGGAGAGGCAGAAGAAAAGTACATGCCAATTGATAATGCATGAACTTCTCATGTGCTCTCACAGATTCATTTTCAATAATTCCCCATCACTATGGAAGATATATCCCTTTTGATCCTCCAGAGGCTGTGGAGCTGTGAGACAGGAGAAAGCCCTTTTCTGTCTAGGAAGCTGCAAGTGGATCCCTGGTTGAGCAGGGCTCCCGTGGGTGTGTGGTAAAAGTGTTACCCTGGCAGAGAAAAGAAGGTGTACCTACTTTTGGCACATTCATTCCAGTTAAAGTAAGCACCTCCTATTTTCTAGGTCATTACATGGTTTCTGCAAAGTTTTCCATTCTTTAAAGTCTTTCTTGAAAAATTCCTCCCATAACCTGGGTGCAGTTTTAAAAGTCTATTTTTGATGTTGCTTACTTTGGTATTCTTGATTTCCATTTTGTCCCCTTTTCAGTCCTGCTGCCTTGTTTTTTCTCTGTTGTCTTACTTCCTTTATTGCTTATGCTTTACTAAAGCAATATTTCTCACATTAGTCGTGTCAATGTACCTACAAAATATCATTTGCAAAACAAAAACATAGGTACAATCTTTTTTCTTTCAGTCATCTAGCTATGGTATGTTTGGTTCTACTCCTCCTCTTTGACAGATTTTGTAATTTCTGCCTATGGGCAAAAGGGAGGCACTTTAAGTACCAAAGCCTCAATTCTAACATTCCTGTCTTTTCCTATGGTCATCTATCCAATCACTTCTATTAAATCAGGTGTTGGGTGCATTTTCATGGCATGTATTAAGCTCATTATGCACTGCACTTTTTGAGCATAAGAATTTATAATTTACGTATGTCACTTGCTTTACTGAACTGCTTTAAATGCAAGACTGACAGGGGAAAATGTCAGTAAAGAGCTGAAGATTAAAAGGCTTTCAGAAAGAGAAAATCTTAAAAATTAAACAGTAGATTCTTCCTTTGTCAAACTGCTCTGAGATTTTACTATTACTTCAGCTGTTAAGCAAAGCAGTAATACTATTACAGTCTTGTTATAAGAAGTTGGCTCAAACTATTAGCTGGCAGAATGATGAGAAGGCTTTTGTGTTAGACTGTTTGGAGATTTTTTAGGAGCAAGAAGAATGGGAAAGATAAAAGATCAGTATACATCTTGTTTTGCCCTTTCATTCAAACGGAAGGAACAGCTCTACTGTCAGAACTGAGCATACCTGTGAAAGCTTGTACAGAGCTCCACAGGACTGACCAAAAAGCAAACCAACTACTCCTGCTCCCTCTCCCTAAGCAAGGCCCAAACTTGGTGTCCTGATTAGCACTTGCTCTCAACCCCGGAGACACTGTTAGCCTCTTGAGCATATTTGACCTCAAGTTGTCTCTTTTTAATTATCTTAGGACATCTATTACTTGCTCTCTGACTTTTACCTGGATCACTTTTTTTGCCCTCTATAGCTTTCATTTTCTTTCTCAAAATCCTCTCAAAGTTCTGGTCATGGAGTCACAGCTTATGATGGTAATTCCCAAATAAGTTCTCAATTTTTTCTTCAAGTCTTTCTTCCCAATACTCCATGTTAAAGAGCTACAACATACGTAACACAGAGGTTTAAATCGTCATCTTCAAGTTGATTTGCACCTTAGAGATCTCTATCAAGCTCAGATCAAAACCATTTTTGAATCATTTCTTATATTTTCCTTCTTCAGAAGTAATGGTGTTAGCATGAGACTTTGTTTTGTTTACAACTTAATACAGTTAAAAACACTGTTCCCTTACCAGTCAAGAGACATTACAAGAGAAAAAATTACAAGAAAAACAGTGGAACCTTCTCAGAAGCAAAATTAATGGAAAACATCGATAGGGAATATATTTCTTGAAAGTACACAGGCACCTTTTCTCGCCGGGTCTGGCATGGGTGACTCAGAGAAAGAAGAGAAGGGAAAATAAAAGATAAAAACAGTAGCCCTCTCCACTAAACAAGCCTTTCAGAACACATGTACCTTTGGCACTTTTGCAACTTTCCCTCTGCAAGATGATGTAGATTTGCCCCTGATGCCTGACGATGCAGAGCTGACCTTTCTGTAGAGCAGTCTCTGCCAAGGCACTTCTGAAGGCAGCTTAGGACAAGGGTGAACCAGAGCTGTCCTCTGAAGCTGGTTCCAGCCAGAATAAAGAGGCTCAAGATCCACTGAGCTTTGCTTGGTGGACACAGCCACAGTCTCTACGCTTTCAGGGTTCCACATGTTCCTTGCATTTGGAGCAAGAGTGGTTCTGTGAGCTGTCCTTTGGGGAGGAATGGCAGAGCCCCACCACTCTTGAGGCTGGTGGCTGTTGGCTGTGGCACTGTGTGGGAGGGTGAAGTCACGGTGAAGCAGCCTCCATGAGATCCCTGTGTGGGTGCTGTTCCCAGGACAGGGCAGCATGATCCCTGCTTCCCCTGGGGCAGAATGGTTCTGCAGTCAGGCTGACCACAAAGGGACTTTTTGCAAAGCAGGTGTCATGTGGGGCTTCCCCTTCCCACCCTGCCAGGCAGCCCAGATCTGAGCTCTCCTCTTACACCACATCCCCATGGGAGTTCTGCTCGACCATGGAGCTGCCCAGGGCTTCCTAGAGAAAAGGGCTTTCTCCTGTCTCACAGCTCCACAGCCTCTGGATGGTCCAAAGGGGTGTGTCTTCCATAGTCATGGGGAATTATTAAAAACAAATCTGTGAGAGCACACGAGAAGTTCATGCATTATCAATTGGCATGTACTTTTCTTCTGCCTCTCCAGGTGCTTGTGGTGTGTTTCTGAAGCATCTTTAATCAGGGCACAGAGAGGACCTGCTTGACAATAAAACGGCATGGTATTTTCATTTACTGCTCTCCTTAGAAAAGCTATTTCTTCCAAAATGTCGACTGCAAACCAGGTATTTAAGTACCGAATTCAATGGTGTCTGCACTGCATCCATTCAACAACTTCTTAATATAGAGCATTTTAAGAGAGCACTTATTTTCAATTTAAGGTTCACCTGTGCTTGAATATATTTTCATTAAAACATACTGACCAATTACAGTCTATATAATGATGATTTTCCACATCCCAAAAGGCTTTTCCAAAACTTTTTATCATTTTAAATATTTAAGTTTTATTTCCAGTTTGATGGAGTTTTATTTCTCATTTTGGCTGACACTACAAAATTACAAACTTCTGCAGAGCTGACAGATAAAAGGCAAAGGCATACATATATTATCCTAAAAAAATATACATGCTTTTTCTGTACATCTTGGATAACTCAATTGCCATGGTGCTTCCCAGAAAACTGATTTGATTCTGCTGGAAACTTAGTTCACATTTAAATTTCTCATAATAAACACCTGTGACTTTGTTTGAAAAAAAAGAATAAAGATTGGTGCATTTTTAAAAACGCCTTCATTTTTGTTTAATAGACATTCCCTGTGAGAACAATGGAAGATACAATTCAAGTATTTTTGCACTAAAAATAATTTTCTAGATATTCTCACTAGCAAATGTCACACATACGCAAAAAAACAAAACAAAACAAAACAAAACAAAAAAGCAGTTAATATGTTTGCATCAGGACAGGATAAGTTATCCATTATCAGGCTGTAATGGCTGCTAATGGGGAACTCTATACACCTGCATTCTCTCCTTCCCCTTCTAGAGTTTCTGGCTGTCCTGAAGAGATGCTATCCAGTGCCACACACTGCACGGGGTCATATTACCATTTTACTGCTACTGGGCTGCATTCAACTTTAGCAGCCTTGACTGAAAAAAAAAACATAAAAGCCCCTCCATGTGAAAGGAAGGATGCTAAGAGACCTGCGGCAGCAGAGGGGGATGAAAAGGAGGTATCCATCACAGCTCCTCGCTGCTTTTCACCCTCTCAGTAGTGCTGCCTGGCCCCCCACACCCACACTCACAGCAAGACTGCCTCATTCAGCTGTCAATCAAATCCTGAATCATTCAGCTGTCAATCAAACACTGAACCTCTGCAGATTTCACCCCTGAATATTCAAAACAGAATCTGAGCCAGGTCTTTTTATTTTCCTTTTGTGTTTTTTTTTAAGAATTATACCACTGCACATAAATAAACACAAAAGGCAAGGCTTAAGTTCAAATAACAGCACCAAAAATTTAAGTTTAAAGCATCAACACAAGCCAAGAAGAATTAATTAATTCTCTTTTATGTATGTACTGTGATACTGTCACCACCAATTGTTTCCCCTCCTCCCACAAGTCACACAGGGCTACCACTGTCTTCTCCTTGGCATCGTTGCTGGCTCATCCCTGGCTGCCAGTCCTGTTCGCCTTAATTAGGGCTACCTATCGTGCCAGGGATTTTTTGTGTGTTTTCCCTAACCACTTCCCAATTTCTTGTCCTTTCCTGCATGCTGCCTCATTCTAGACAAAACAAATAGCACCTCCATGCTCATACTCCCTTGTCCCAGACATTGCTATTTCCCTCAGCTGGTCATCCCCATGGGTTCCCACATATTGCTTGAACTACCTGTGCCCTGAATCACAGACCTTTCCTCCCTCCACTACTTTGACCTTTCTCCAATCTTCTTCTCATGCATCAAGGAAGGAAATTACTCCACAGTCCTGAATTAAGGAACAAGTGACAAAGAAATATATTTGACAGATCCAGACACAATGAAATTGTTTCCAGTTTTGGTGCCCAAACTCAAGCACCAGAAACACCATTTACAGAGATGATGTGGTGGCCACCAGGACCTGATAGGGATGGTATGAGACAGAACCATTAAAGGACTTCATTGACAAAGTCTGAGGCAATCTCTCCTGGGAGAGATATTTCAGCATCTCAAATGGGCTCATTGTGGGCATATCTTTAAAAGAACAATGCATCTCTGGCACGATGACAATGCTGACAGAAATTAACAAGTCTTTGCATCAAGAGTTTCTCAGACAAAAGTAGTCTGGTTTTCTTTTTCTTTGACAGCCATTTTTTTTTCCTTGTTTTACTGTTGGAAATAACTAAACTGATCTGAATGAAATTTAATGAAATAACTCATCACAAGAGTTCAAAACTTGATGACTAGAAGAACAAGCAACTCCAGGAGGCCTAACAACCCATTCAGGAAGGTCCCACAAACTTTTCAGACTGAATTTACAGCTATTTTCTCAGAGAATTTATTTTAAAAGTCAGTATTATTCTGAACCAGTTCTTTGGCATGGAACTGCAGTGGTAATCCAGCTACCTCTCTGTGAAAAGGTAATGCACTTAATATTCTGTGTAGTTTTAAGAGAACCATATTTTAGTGAGGTTTGTTTTTTTTTTTTTCCCTGTGACCTCCATTCCTTTTCTCTCTTAGTAATTAAACCTTTCAAGCAGTAATTTGATGTTAATCACAGTTGAGGACACTACTCTTTTACTACTCTGTCTTTATTTGATCCCTGAAATGGGTATTATATTTTGAAGGGCCTTTAGATGGTATGGGAAAACTACATAAACCAGATAACTCAATTTGCATGTTCACGTACAAGGAACAAGGTCACTGCTCAATCATCAATAATCAGTAGGTACTTGGCCACCAATACTGAATCTGTGTAGAAAATTTATATCTTCTAACATTACAGACAGTCCTCTGAAAAACCTTTTTCTTTACCCGTAAAAATTTTAGATACACCATAGTTTTGATTATGCATGGCAAATAAGTTTCCCCATGTACTATGTATCTATCTTGAAAGATAAACCAGGATTCTTTTTCTAAAACTGTGTGTGCAACCTGCCATGATTAACTTGTGAACTCATCAATAAAATTACAACAATCTCTTTATTTTTAATAGATGTTTAATATCCCAAGGTTGTTGGGGAAAGATGTTTTTCATATAAGGATACAAAGCAAATAACTGCTATACTTTCTTTAGAAACCTGTTCTTACAGAAGGGTTTTGTTCTTTTATATGGAACCTGCAAGAAACTGAAAAATTTATACATGGTAATATGGTATCTATGAAATATATTTCATAGATATGAAATATATGAAATATATACAAATATATTAGAATTATATTGTTATATACTGTTGCTGCTTACATATGTTAACAAAAATATCCCAAACAATTAAAAAATACACACACTTTGCTTAACTAGCACACCTACAATACTTCTCCATGAAACAAAATATGAAGCAATTATATACATGTGTAATATTGGATTAATTTCTTTACTCCCAGCTTATAGGCAAATTAGTGACAAGCGTAGCATAAAGATCTATAAACAAGTATAGCACATGTAATTTTTCAGAACTAGATCCTTCTTTCTTTACATTTAATACAAAACTAAGGAATACTTGTGTTCACTAACAAAAGTTTCAGGGATGTAAGCAGTTAACCTATTAATGCTCATAGTCTAAACAGTGGCTCTACTGGAAAAGGCATCCTCACAGGACCTTCAGTATCAGACTCAAGAGATTAGTTAATAAAACGCCTCAGGCATGCTGCCCTTTGCTAATGGGACTGGTTGTGTGCTGCACTCTGTGAGTACACTCACACACCTCATGCAAGAAGAAAAACAGTTTTTACTTTCTGAGTATAGACATGAAATCACAAGCATATTTCACATCAGGGGAAAAAAAAATGAATTATTACCAAAAGACAACAAAAATCTGTTTAGAATCCACTCGTGATGTGAAAGTAACTCATTCAGATCTAAATTAATATGAATTTTATTGTTGAATTTAAGGCAAAGAAGTTTAGATTAATATTAGAAATAAGATTTGAAGACTTCAGCCTAAAATTTGCTCACAATTGAGCTATTGGAATCATGAGCTTAATCACCTTTCTTTGGACCAAAACAGCAAACATGTCCCAGCTGGCGCCCGATAACCAGAGTAGAAAGTGATGATTGCAGTCAAAACGGAATAAACTATGAAACTGAAGACTGATTGTAAAAATTTTTCTGTTTAAATTACAAGCTTACAGGTAAATCATTATTAGTGGTTATTGTCAGGAGTCTACATCAGAGCATCTCCAGTTCTGTTACAGCTGTACCCTGCCACAGAGCACCAGATAAACCCGAAATGATCATGCATTAAAGTGAATCAGTTTAAAGTACAGAATATGCCCAATGCAATTGCTTCACTGCAGGCAAATCATAACATGTTCTGTAGACTATATCATTAAATTTCAAATAGAAAATCACTGCTTTCACTTTTAGCTTGCTTGAAAGGTACTTGATATATCCATTTTTTGAAGCCAAAGTGATTAATCTCTGATTTTTGTTGAATACAAGACTTTTGGCAGCATTACTTTTGTTTACATTAAATATAGCTCACAGTGGGATTTGGACATGATCCTATTCACACTGAAATACAAAAGTAAAAAAAAAATCAAAACTTTTGTTTGAACACAGGAGGTTCACACCCTTCAGTCTTCATCTGATTCGCTGAGGGTAAAATGATGTGGTTTGCTTAGAGTAAAATCAGCAGAATATTCAGCAGAACTTAATAAAGTAATAGCCCCTCAGGCTTGCTCTTTCATTTCAGTTGAGACACCATTTCTGTAAGTTCTTAAGGTCTACCACTTCATGTGGACCACAACCATGACTATTCTCATCACTTTGGCAATGGGCTGGTAAATGAGATATGCCCACAGAGTGCTTCTTGAAGTGCAAAGTAAGAGACACTCATTTTCCAGAGTGAATGACAGCTAGGCACCCTTCCCTATAAAAGACAAATTTGGAATTCTTGCATCCTTCTTTATAAACTCTTACTTACTTTTATAAACTCTTACTCACAAAACTTCTCTGTTGACAATTAACTACATCAAGACAGTTAAGTAAGACAACACCCAAAACCATATTAGAATATATATCTCTCAATGTACAGAGTTACAATATATAAGGAAAATTGATTTTAAATAGCTATATTTCTTTAAAAGTGGAGGATTCTGTTGTATTATTTAAAGCATCCACCAAAATACTGATGTTTCCCAACCAGCAGGAGATTTGACACTTCATCCCGTGTAGTTAATAAAAGGACAGAAAGTTAAAGCTGCAACTGCTTCTTTCAAGTTAGAAGTGGGAAAAAAAAAAAAAAAAAAGGTTCTGGTCATTAAACCCGGTTTCAAGTTCTTTCCTCAGAGGTCATAAATGCCTCACACCTTGAAAAATGGCAAAGAATAAAAAAAATCCCTGTCTGTTTAATTTTATTACTGCAACAAGTCCTTATAGACTAAAAACATCCCGGTATCTTCAGCTGATACAGTTCAGAAGAGCTTCAGTTGGGTTCACAAGGTAATTCACAACACCTGTGAACACCCCATGTTCAAACAATTGTTACAAAGCAGTTGGTTGTACAGTTCCAGGTAACAAATCTAAAAAAAAATGTTGAGTAGGTTAGACACACAGCCGTTGAAAAGACAAAAACATTCCTGGTTTACCAAGCAGCAAAACATTGTAGGCTTTACTGTGTTCCCCTATACAATGTTTGCTCTCACATCTGTCAAGAAAGAGAAAAGGTGTGTTAGTCCACTGCCAAAACCAAGGGGCATAACTAGGCTTCAGAATACTTCACTGTTTGACAAGTCAGCTGGTGGCAAAGGTGTTTTGACAACACTCAACTCATTGTGTCCTAATCCTGAATTCGCTGCACAAGTTAGACACTATTCAGAAAAACTGCATTTCACAGAAGCACTTAAAGAGATAGCATTTACCAAATCCAGCACTAATTTAAGACCTAGCAATCCTAAACTCTTAAGTTTAAGATTTCTGTTTTATGAAAAAGGCTATTTTGCAGTCTAATTATTCCAGTAATTTACTTGAGAAACAGATGCCTCATTTAACGTAACAAGCTGAGTAGCTTGCCACTGGGAGTATGACGAGGACAAATATTTCCTTCAAAGTTATTTTACAGTTATTATAACACCTATTTTTTGCCTGCCTTCTTAAGCCAGATCACAAGTAGCTAAGATCAATTGCAGTTAATCTGGCATATTTGCACCCCTACCATTCTGGGAGAGTTCTAGGCTCATTAGAATCGGAAATTACACATCAAAAGCCTTGGTTATTTATTGCCATCATATCTAGACAAAGTACAGGGTTTTTCATATCATGTATGGACCGACATGAGAAAACTCATGTCTATTCCTCCCTCTCCACTGGTTGCCTGAGTTCCATCACACTAATTAAGTCTCCTCTTCTGTAAGAATGTGAGTCTGGTCTCTCTACCAAACAAAACTTGAAATAATTCAGAAAAAAAACAATTATTAAAACCACTCAGACAAACAGGATGCAACAAGGCACAATCTTCGAGTTGTAGGTGATTCTTTCTTACTAAGGAACCACCATTCATTGCTGAGAAGTGATTTCAAGAACAGAAAACACTAAGCATCTCACCAGCCTGATCTTCAATAAAATACCTGGCTTAACATGACATGATACATTAATAATAAAATTAGATAAAGTATAGTTTAGTAAAGGAACTCTAAAACAGACAGGCAGGCTAAAGCAAAATGACAGAAGATCTTTCATTGTTTAAAGGAACATTACCAAAACAAATTCCTCTAACTTTGGCACATACATTACTTAGCACCTTTTTCTGTACTTCTGTAGTTAATACAAATGCCAGTCTAAGATTAAGAAGTACAAAGGAAGAGGGTAGACCTCACAGAAAGAGGGTAGACACCTTACAGAAAGAAAATCTTCTGTAGAAGAGGATCAACAGAGATGAGATGATTCTCAACCAGACAAAATTGCAAGAATGTGCTTTTACACACTGCAGCCATAGGTTTTTGTTACAGCTGGAATGTCACTGAGCAGAAATAAATGGAGTACAGAGGATAAAGGTGCATTAATCAAGCACCACTAGCACTTGTCACAAACACCCCAAGTCAGCAGTTTCAGGATGATCCAATGCAATTCACCACCTTTTTGATGTTCGGCTGAAGGGCAGAGTGCTGCAAAGTGTTCTGGAACCCCAGCCACACAGATTGTCACTCCAACAGGAACCCGGCAACCCTTCTGAGTTTTCCTGTCAAATAGTAATCTCTTTCATACTACACAAGTGTTAATGTAAAAGCAAGGGATGATTGCAGTCTAACAGTCATAAATTAAATGTACATCCCTGGTAGGTTAGAGAAAAGAGGAAACTATGCTAAGTTCATCCAAGTCCTATACAAAGACAAACTGGGGTGAAGTTCTGCAGGGGGCCACAAAAGTGGCAGCACAAAAGGGGTGCAGCATGTGGACATAAAAATGTCTAGGAGAACTTGCCTACATTGCAGAGAGGTCAAGAGAGGATGCAGTTGCATTAAAAAACAGTCAGACTCTCATCAAAGATGCACAGTAAGAAAATGAAATGATCACAAAGTGCAGTAAGGAAAATCCCTTACTGGGGAGTAAGTGCAGAAACAGGCCACCCACAAGTTATGCAGCCTCTGCCATCAAAGATAGTCAAAGCTCATCTGGGAAATTTCATGAGCAACCTGCTCCAACTAGGAAAGCAGCTGAACCATGTGATCTGCAGGGGTGTTTTCCAACTTTCATGATCCTATCACATAACTTAACAGCCATACACTATGCAGTCCATAGAAGACAGTTAATTAATGCTGCATCACTCTACTTGCACTTATCTGAAATTAGGATTGAAGGTGAACTCATGGAAATAGTAGTTTGGGGTAAGGGTGCCCAAGAAATCTTTTTCTGATACAGAATACATTAAAAGAAATGTCTTTAACTGATACACCTATAAAAACTGGGAAAAAAATTGGGAGGTGGTCTGTAAAACTCCCAACAGATCTTGTACAGACATGTAGTCAACAGGTAATGTCAGTACTTTTTAACTGAAAGGTTAAAAACAGTACACTTACTGTTCCAAATAAAAGATTGTTTAGTCAAATCTACTCACTTTAACTTTGAAAACATTTTGAAGGTATAAATACAGAAACAGAAAAATATTTTTATTTTAGTGTGATAGCATATGATTAATTCATAGTGCACACACTCATCATGACTATTCTCACAAAAATACATTATGTTCATTTTTGTATTGCTTTTTTTTATACAAAAGGAAAAGCAGGAGTTAAAAACAAAGGTTACACAAAGCTCTTAGGTATTAACTACAACTCTTAACTATAACGAGATATTCTAGTGTTAACCAGCAAGTCAGCTTAACATTAAAAGTAAACACACTGAAAGACAGGTTATACATAAAGTCAATTACACCATTAATCTCTGTTTACCTATAGCACAATTTCCAGAAATGCTGCCTCTGAGGAGTTCCTAAAGAGAATAGTTAAAAACTCGAGGCTAACAGCACTTGTCATGAGTTCCTTTCAGTAATTATTAACAGAAGACTCTTAGTTCAAGCAGCCTACTTTCAATAAATTACCATGCTGCTAACAGGTCCACTTTGAAACAATGGCACAAGCATCTCAGTGACCCACATAAAGCCATTTCAAGCGCAGCATTATCAGATGGCTTAGCATTAATTATAACATAAGATGACTGACTTTGCAATTCTTGTGTTTACTTTTGTCTTTCATGTTTTAATTCAACCAATTTAGCTATACATACTACTATGAATTATTACTGTTAAAAAGAGAAAACTTTGGACAGCTTAAAAAGGGCCAGCTATAATCACTTCCATTGTAACAGAACAATACTTTGACTTTCCTCTGGGAAAGGCAATGCAAAACTGAATTTGCTTACACATACTAACTTGATGAAGAAAGCAACCCAGTCCCAACAGAAAATGAAAATCAATTTTTCACTCTTCAGTAATTACTGCTTATGGACTGAAAAAATTAAGAAAGCTTTGCCATCATATACAGCAGATATGTCTGAACTTAGCCCCAAACTGTAGTTGTTAATGGTGTAATTTCTGCCAATATATGTCACAGAGCCAAATTTGCTATGTTTCTGAAATATTATGTTACATATTATCCTACATGCAATTTTCGATAAAAGACATAGACAGTTTTGTTACTAGAGCTTTGTAGCTCAAGCATTTTACAACTAAATCTGTAAATACAAGGGTTTTTTCTTCTTCAAGCTAAGATTATTGTTCATTCCTCATTTATATATGGAAATGAAAAGACAGTGTATGAAAAAATACATAGTAAAAATATTTTCTGTATATTGATTTTGTCTTTTTTTTTTTTTTTTTTTTAAATTTCCCTAAAGGAGAAAAAAGTCCTATTTGCCTTTAAAACTCAGGCAGACCATGTAGCCTCTCACAGTTCAAAAGTCAGCTCCAAAACAAAAATTGCAAGTAATTTAATTATTTTTAAAATTGTAAAGCACAAATTTGTGAAAAGTTGGTTGTTCTAAAGGCAAGATATGCTTCTTATTGCAAGAAAAGTTCTATCTCAGCTAATTGACATGCTAGGTACCATCATAACTGTGTAAGGTTAGCATCTAAAAGGAAAGCTTCTTTCATGCCAGTGTACTCCTTAAAACTCTATACTTACATGACTATCAGGGTACACTTCTAATACTTCTTCTTTTGCTGTTTTATACAGAAAAATATAAGAAAACATTCTGAGCTTTTGTAATTTCATGACTCAAAACACCAAGCTAATCTGCCCAGAGGACATACTGTTTCATACCCTCTGGTATATAGGCAGGTAGCTAACTAATGCCTTCATCAAATTACACCTGTACACTGGTTTAAATAGGTGCAATCAATTAGCATGTAAGACATTCCTGTTAATAATGCACAAGAAACTACATTTATCCTACAGATCCTTCATTTTCTTATCTTAGAAATCTCTTACAAAGAAAATAAATTAACTCAAGATTTCAGCCCAAATATGTGGTACTGCAGCCCCAGGCTCTGTTTTGGAAAGGAGTTATTGCAATAATTGGACCCCACACAGATATGCCAGCAAATCTTGATTTGAAGCTGTTACATTAGGCATTGGTCCAATTCCTCTATAAAACAAGAGAACTGTATCAGGTCTCAATCCACAAATAATGCTGTGGATGAGAAGGTTGCCTATTAGTTGAAAACACACCATTTTCCATGGACAGGTTCCACAAAAGGGAACACATTTCAAACACAAGAACTAATTTCCACATGCTTCAAATGGTCCAGTTGAAGAATATAGAAAACTGTCATTAACAAAGACTTTTAACATTGTTGGCTCATACATCCCTATGGTGACACAGTCATTCAGACCTCCCAAAATCATTAAAATCCAGCCCACAAGGTTTCATCTCCGTGGCATCTCAGGATGCACCAGTCTTCCATGTCCTCCATCCAGATCATATGATATTGGCAGCCCACAGAGCTCTCTTGAGGCTGAGGAATATGCAGCAAACCTGTTGCAAGCTTGAGAATGCCATGACCAGACACCTGTGCCTGCCAGTTGCCTCTGGCATGGGAAGTTCTGAAGCATCCCAGCAGACGAGTTTGCTACAAGCAGGCAAAAGTCATTTCTCATTATTAATATGTAAAATTCGGCAAGTTTAACTTCAGCCAATGCTTGCGTTATCCACTCAGAAGGACAGGTGAATCAATCCTACATCATTTTATTTCTTTGAAATTAGAAAAGAAAACCAACACAGGAGTTTCCAGGACCCAGTTACCATGTACTTCAATTGAAAACTTCCAGCTTCTTTGAGAAAAAAGTAAACATCATGTAAACTCCAATTTCATTCCTAATTTGCTAGCTTTTAATCAGCACAACAATACCTTAAATAGAAACAAGATCTTGACTCTGTGTGAAGTCAAAGGCACAATACCAGGTTTGATTCTGCTAACTCACACTCTAGGAGGGCATTTGAACATAGAATTTTCATTCTGAGATACAATATACATGGTATTATTTAAAGAAGACATAAAAACAAAAGATACTGCTCTGTGGAGGATGAAATGAGCTTCACAAGTTCACGTACCTCAAACCTCATAGAGATTCCTGGAGATGTCTTCATGCCTGCTACTCTCTACCCATATAGTAAGAATAAAAGTAGTCCTTCTCACTATAAAATAATAACAATTTTGCAGCAGAACAAATCTCAACATATGCACTTGAATTGTAAGGCCACTGAAAAATTTTACTGTATTAGGAAGAAGCTTCATCAGAAGATACTAAAAGATACATAGCTAAATGTGCCTCTGTGTTCCCACAATTACAACAACATTAAATACCTGAGGAAAAACCCCACATGCCTCTTTATTCAGATGAATCAAGAAGACAGAAGACATATTCTGTACAGCACATCATGATACATCTATGCCTGTATATTTAAATATAGGAAGTAAAGCTGTAGTTAAGAATTAGCCTATTTGCCTATTTGGAGCACGGAATTAGAAAAGAAGAAAGCAAAAATGCGAGAAGCAAGTCCCCCTTAGTAGAGAATATATGTCAATAGACCTGGACAAATTAGAGGGCTGGGCAATCACCAACCATATGACAATATACAAGGTCAAGTGCCAAATTCTATACTTGGGATGGGACAACCCTGGATGTACACAGACACTGGGGAAAGGGAGGCTGGAGGGCAGTGCTGTGGAAAGGGTCCTGGAGTCCTGGTTGATGGCCAGTTGGACATGAGTCAGCAGTGCCCTGGCAGCCAGGAGGGCCAACCCTGTCCTGGGGGACATCAGGCACAGCATCGCCAGCCAGGCGAGGGAGGGGATTGTCCTGCTCTGCTCTGCACTGGGGCAGCCTCACCTGCAATAGTGGGGCAGTTTTGGGCACCACAATGTAAGAAAGATACTGAGCCATTAGAGAGTGTCCAAAGGAGGGCAATGAAGATGGTGAAGGGCCTTGAGGAGAGGCGTGTGAGGAAGGGCTGAGGGCACTTGGTGTGTTCACCTCGAGGAGACTGAAGGAAGACCTCACTGCGGGTACAACTTCCTTGAGAAGGGAAGAGGAGGAGCAGGCACTGATCTCTTCTCTGTGATAACAGTGACAGGACCTGAAGGAATGGCCTGAAGCTGTATCAGGGGAAGTTTAGACTGGATATCAGGAAAATGTTCTTCCCCCAGAGGGTGGCTGAGAACTGGAACAGGCTCCCCAGGAAAGCGGTCACAGCACCAAACCTGCAGAGTTAAAGAAGTGTTTAGACAACACTCCCAGGCACATGGGGTGACTCTTTGGACATCCTGTGCAGGGCAGGACTTCAATGATTCTTATGGTGCCCTCCCAAGTCAGGATACTCTGTGATTCTGTGGTTTTATAATATTCAAGATGTTAGTAGATAAATACAAACAAACCTTACAAGGTACTGACTCTTCTCAATACATTAATTCACCACCCTCTGCTCTTCAGAGCTTTAAGCTTTCATGTTGGTTACATACATTTTATTTTGGTTACATACCAAAATAAAATATCAGTAATTCATTATCAGCATTTCATGTATGCTGTTTCAAAATTCACTGACTGGAGCTTGCAGCAAGAAACAATTATGAAGATCTTCTATAAATATTGGGATTTTTTACTCTTTTTTTTTTTTTTTTTTTCATTAGGGGAAGAACAATATTATAATGCATCAGTACTAATAAACATAAAAGAGTAGCTGTTTTACACCAAGTCTATGATGCCTTATAAAACCATAATAAGCTAAATTATCAAAAGTGTCAAAAATCTATTCCTTCTGCAGCCAAATTAAGGTGAATTGTATTTGAAAATGCATTAAAAGCCACAAAATAAAATGAAATATTATTAAAACAAGAATAAATAGCTCTTATCACAAGTACAGTTGTAAAATACAGCTAGGTATTCTTGAACTACATACAAGGGTAGAATAAAACCAAATGCATGAACTCAGTGCTACAACTGGGGAGGGAGAGCATTCATCCACCATGACTATTGCCACATACATGTATAACTTAATTTTTTTTTAATATTTCCATTTATCAAAGACTATTATTCACGAGTATGAGCAGCATTACCATAACCACTTACAATAACATATTCTTGTTCTAATTCAAGGAAATGAGCCTGCTAATATTTTTTGCCAAAAATCTTTATTGTTACAGTTAGCAGACTTGGCTGGCTTCCAGGTACTCTCTCAGTTTCCCACCTCAACTGGACAAAGGCAGAAAACAGGATTAAAAGCTCATGGGTCAAGATATGGACAGAGAGATTGATCATCAGTTACTGTCATGGAGAAAATAGGCTCTATTTGCAAAAAAGTGATTCAACTTGCTGACAACTGAAAACGAGAGAAGGATGGTGAGAAACAACAACAAAACATAAAACTCCTTCCACTTCTTTTTCCCAGGCTCAATTTCGCTTCATTTTTGAGTCCTCACATCCGGCCGTCCCCAAGCAGTGCAGAGGGATGGGGAATAGGGCTTGTGCTCAACCCACAACAGCTCCTGTCTGCCTCTCCATCCTGTCTACTTTCCCCCTGCTCCCTTCACAGACACCATACCTGCCGACCCCTGCTACAAAAACCTTGCCATATAAACCCAATGCAATTGTGTAAATAGGTTAGAGAATAAGCCCTTCAGAGTCAGATTAGATAGTGTTCAATAATGATGTGATTCTGGAGGGTGGCAGGGAGAAAAGCTCTGTTGGGAGGTTTCATAACATTTCAGCTCTAGCATCAGAAATTTCATATGTAATATTTCCTTCCCCGACATAATTAACCACAATTACGGGAGAAAAAATTAAAATCAACAATTTCCTTTGCGTAAAAGAAGTGGATATTATGATAGGGATCTGCTTTTCACACACACACTCAGAATTTAGAACCTGTTACGACTGAAACACTGTACTGGAGTGTACTGGCAATTATAAGAAGTAAATCTACCCTAAATAATGTTTGAAAGTAAACAGTTTTTTATGACCTTTAAGGTAATACAATACCACTTGAGTAAAATTTGTGGACATTCCAAAAATTATTAGTGACAAATAACAAGGAAAGCTAGTTATTGGGGGAAATAACCTGAGTCACTTGGTAAGACAGGCTCTCTGAAAACCTGCATTGTAACAACTGCAAAGGGAAAGACTATCTTTAACAAGAAAATTACACCAATTTTATGAAGTATAGTTTGTGTCCTGAAAAGCTTCAGCTCTGAATGGAACTTGGGCATCACCATGAATAAGCAAGTGAACATGAGATCACAGTGATACTGTCATTAATGGAGGCAGGGAGAGAATAAAACAGCCCCACGAACTTCTGCCCCAGGTATCCAGGTAGGAGGGTGGCAACACTTCAACGTGATTAGCTCTTTGCCTCTATACTTCAAGAAATTAAAAACAGTTCATACATGGAATTTAAAAAACCCAAACAGATAAACTCTGGAAACCTTGCCATTTTGGAAGGGTGATAGAAACTTGAAATATTAAGTCTACCAAAATGAGGTTAAGGGGGTGACTTGCTGTGTGCCTCCCAGTATCAACACATGGAAGATATCTGACAGATGGCTGTTTAAGAACGAAAGACAGAGTAAGCTCAAATGGATGAAAGATATCTACACAAGTTTGCATTAAACATTAAATAAAAAAAATAACAGTGACAGCAGCAAACATGTCAAACAACCTAACAGGTGATAGAGTAATTCTTAATCTGAAACCTTACATTCTCATCACTGCCTTTTTAAAAACCGAGCACAGGCTTCTGGAAAAGCAGTGCTGCATATATATAAGTTATCACCAACTAATGAAAACGGAAAGATTTCTGGGTCAGGACTGGTAGCAGGATGTCACCCTGAAATGAAACGTAGTTACTGCAGTTACTGATTGCGGCTCCAGTGAGGGGTGTGTTGCTGTCTACAAACACATCACAAGCACATATATTTCAAAGCCTGGACACCTGATTCACGTGTTCATCTTTCCAGTTTCCTCATAGCACTGCCAGCTGCATTCATCCAACAAGGCTGCCAGCACCAGTAACAATAAACCTCCTGACTCCTTGTTCTGCTAATGGACATCAACCACACCGAGCTGCAAAACATCCTTTGTTTGAGGGCATTTCCCAGGGTACATTTTCTTTCAGCAGGTATCATGCTCCACACATACCAAGATAAATGGCTTTCACCACACTCTGAGTATTATTCCCCTTCACCTATTTCTTACCACTCCCTATGCACACAAGGCACTCCCCTCTCACCCTTGCTCACATCCCTGCACCCTCTCCCATCTCTGCTCCACTGACATCAGAGCCCAGCAGATTTTCCTGAACCCTCCCCTCCTGCCAGCAACCTGCACCTGCTTCTCCACTGCTACACTCAGCTTATAAATGTTTACCTGAAGACTTACCTGCTTATGGTGGGCATAGAATGAATTATGTGGGTGTGAGTTCATTGACCCACTGGAGTAGAATTGGAGAAAGACAGAGGGAAGAGGAGGAATAATGGATACAGACACGCTCTGTCAAACACATTGCTAGCCAAAGCAGAAGTGTTTCTTCTAGATTAAGTCCCATTTCTCTTATAAAACCATGGACATCCTACATCACCACCCATTCCCAATGTGTCTTTCCTCAGGGGAGCAGAAGGGCTCATTGCCAGTCAAACCCTCCAGAGTCCTTCTGAACAGCAATGCTAGGGATCCAAAGGCACATTGCCATCTTGAAGGGATGTAGTGTAGGGCAGTGAAACTCTGAAGCTAAAGAATTCTGTGGTGGAGGAGTTGCTTATTTTTTTTCTGCCCAGAAAGGGTGAAAAGACACTACTGGTAAAACTCTACTTCCCTTAAATCAAAGTACTGGTTCTAGTGATGCTCAGATTTTCTCACTGCTTTAGGAGGCAGCAGAAACTACAGAAACTTCTGTGGACCTCTTAGGAGAAAGGTTAAGATAAGTTTTACATGAAACACATACCACCTGCTGTGCTTGATATCATAGCTATATTGCATAATATCATCCAAAGAATTTGGAGGGTTACTCAGTAAACACACTAGATCACTTCATCCCTGTCTCCCACTTCAATACCAGGTATCCCTCTCTATTTCCAACAGACTAAAACCTTTCATTACTCTTTTTGTTCACAGCAAAAAAGAAGTCCTGCATTCAAATGCTGATGGATGAAAACTGCTCTCAAATAAGCCGGAACAATGAGAAAGGGTTGGAAAAATTACTTCTATATTCCATTGCAATTGCTACGTCAGTAGATATCCTGAGGCTCTGGGATTCATTAAATTAAGGGCAAAATAATAGAGCAAACATGACAGCAGTTCAAGAAAACAGTGATTTCATTCCAGGTATAAAGAAATATTCTAAATGTATTTTGTCTGAAAGATGAATGCCAATTTTTAAGTACTTAGCTTACTTGGTGTTCTTTTGCCAGACAGGCTGTTCTGTCATATCTGCCTCTGCAGGTTTATGGAACTATATAAGCCAGCAAAAATGAGCTAAAGGATGGGCAGTTTTACATAATGATTGCTCCAAATTTGAAGCTGCATTGAAATTAGCACTTAAAGCAGAAACAAAATCCCTTTCCTTCACAGTGATGGGGGTTTTTCATTTCAATTTGACACAGTCTAGAATAAGAGGCATTTTCTTCTTGTGGAAGCTGCTTTTTTTAAGAATGTAAAGAGTTAGTAAATTCTTTAGATGAAACAAACACAGTCAGTTTCTAAGCTGATATTTTCAGACTAACCCTCTCCGACAGGTTTATATATCTGCATTTCACTAACATTTTTTTGTCTGTGTAATATCAGAATCCACAAACTCCATGTTCACAGTTATTTTTGTAAGTTAGACACAAAGTACTCTGAGACAAAGTGTCACACTTTGACTTAAATATGCAAGTCACATATGCAACTTAACTTGTCATGATTGATTTGAAAATTAGATAATGGATGTTTTAAAATGGCCTTTCAGTTTGTTTTTTAAAAAAAAAAAAGTAAACAACAAGGAAGAGAATGAATTTTGTTTAAAACTGGATGGAAACTAATTGTACTTATGTTATTTAGATTCGTTAAAGGGGATGGCTTTGTTAACTGCCATCAGCTGTAAGTTCCTTCCAAACAATTCTGACCTCTACCAGGTAGCAAACCAACCCTCTCTCTTTCACCCTGTGGATACAGGCATGGCTACACAAGTCACCTGGCAGGTAAGCCACACTCAGCTGGGAAGCCCTAGAAACAGCAGCAATACTCCCAGTATTAGATGTTTTCAACCAACCCAGTTACACTGATGACTCTTTCTGTGTGAAACTTAATAACAGACATGGTTGCATTTTGACAGGACTAAAATGAAGAGTACGCTTCTGTGGGATCTCTCTGGCTGAGTGAATGAGAAAATGAACTCTTGCTTCAAAGCCACGTGCCTGAGACCAAAAGATGTAGAGCTGTACTGAAAGCAGTCATGCATTAGGCTTCATATACTGATAAGCAACATAACACCAACAAAAAAACTTTCAACCCTGCAGTCTGTTTTCTTAAAGAAAGCCTTTTTTATTCATGCTATAAACTGGAAAGAAGATAGATAGCAACTGGAAGGATAGGTGTCCCTGGAGCTGCAATCCAGAAGGAAAAAGGCAAAGATGCATTAAATGGACACAGAGCAGAAGAGCAGCAAGAGGCCAGAGAGAGAACATGGCTCCTTTTTCATTCCCAACGCAAATACTGTGCCATGTGTGAAAAGTTCAGCTCTGCCTTCTCCTGTCTAACAGGCAGGGCAGCACAAAAATCTGCCTTAAGGAAGCATGTCCCCTGTGCCTCATCCACCTACTCTCACCCCAGGGTGAGACTCACATCATGAAATTGTTGGTTCTGCAGAACCATCCTCAGACCATACACAACACAGTGAGAAAGACACATGAACAACCACAGAGATGGGATGAAAAAACCCACACACTCATAACACCTAGTAAAAACAGACTAAAAGGAAAAGGGTAAGAAGACAGTGGGGATGGAATAGGAACCAAAAAGCAACCAAAGTGCACTGCTGAAAAGCTCGGAAAATTGTCTGTCGGGCATCAATTTATTCTGCATTTTTTGCATATCTGGTTTTAAGAGCATAATTTTTACCACCACTTGAGTATTGCATGCAAGTCTAATTACAGAATGCTCCCAGGCAGGTGAAGTATACAGCATGCAGCCTGATTGGCTTTATATTCCCATCATATTATTTATCACCTACAAGGCAAAAATCCCATGCCTTCTTCAGTCTCTAGCTACTCCATGGCTTGCTACTATTACACAGGTGAAAGGGTAAGCTGCTTTAGTATTTCACAAACAGAATACAGGACAGAGTAATTTGTGGGAAGTAATCTAGAAACAGAGGCTTTTCATCAGTCCCTGTTGGCCCAAGTAGGGATAAAGGAAAAAATTTAACTGCTCTGCCAGAAAGTTACTTACATGTTGGTAACCACACACATAATCTCCAAAACTCTTTGAAACAGACCCAGACATGCTGTTGAGATTTGTTATTTATTCACTTTTAAAAACCAGCCAAGTCCATGTTCGTTTGTGGCACTGTCAGAAGCATACCTGGCTTTATGAAACCACGACTGGCACCCTGCAGTCATGTCAAGACAGATTATTTCCACGGTGATGCTCCACAAAACCTGTCATGAACCAGAACCGTAATACTGCTATTTTCTTCACAAGCCCACAAACTATTTAAAAGTCCAGACAACAGCTATAAACCCACTTCTAAACATCATACTAATGGAAACTTTGGGAATATTCAGATCATATCCAAAGGGCTTCCCAGTCTGGCCACATGCAGAATACAGCACCACACACAAATAAAGCACAAAAACACACCTGGCCTGCTCAGGCAGTGCACTGTAAACATCATTCAGAAAACCAAAATGAAGTGAGCTCTTTGCTTCCAGGAAGATTTAATGTTCCCTGCTATTGTGCCACTGGGACAAGCAATTCGGTCTCCACTGACCTGATTTCCTTGATACCTTGTTTTTCCATGTCATAGGCAGAAATACCTGGAAATGCATGTCAATGTTAGCAATGTACAGTGATGCCGTAGTGTTTTCATGAATTTGTAGGTTTTTATACTTCTATGTAGTTTCTTGCATTCAGAGCAGCTAGCAACCTCTAACCCAGTGCTAGCTGTCTTAAAGGTCAGATAATAGCTGGAA
>JAWWEE010000085.1:13173326-13215778 GCA_035221455.1 Xenops minutus | reverse complement strand
TTACTCTGCATGTCTGAAGCGGTGGTGCCTGGAAAAGAGCTCTCGGTATTCCTGAGGCCGTGAGTTCAACCTAGCACTGGTCTTTTCTATCTGTTACTTGTCAACACGTGTTGTACTCTTTTATGCTTTTACGCTCTTTTATACTCCTTTATATTCTGTACCCCAAAACCCTATAAGTAAAAGAACTCTTCTCTGCTTTACCCACATAAAGTTGTCTTGGGAAGACAACTTGGGAAGTTGTCTTGGGAAGTTCCCCACCCAGCCCCCTCCTTACAGCAACAACAGCTAAAATCACAGAATCACAGAAGGCTCAGGTTGGAAGGGACCACAGTGGCTCGTCTGGTCCAACCTCCCTACTCAAGCAGGGTCATCCTAGAGCACATGGCACAGAATTGCATCAGGATGGCTCTGGAATATCTTCATTGAGGGATACTCCACACACACCCTCTCTGGGCAACCTGTTCCAGTGCATGGTCTCTGCACAGTAAAGAAGTTCTTCCTCAAATTCAGGGGGAACTTCCTGGGCATCAATTGCTGCCTGCTGCCTCTTGCCCCACTGCTGGGCATCCTGAAGAGAGCCTGGTCCACCCTTTGACCCCTCCCTGCAGACACTGACTGACATGGATCAGGTCCCCTATCAGCATCTCTTAGCAAGACTGAACAGGCTCAGCTCCCTCAGTCTTTCTTGCTCCAGTCCTTTCATCATCTTTGTCACCCTCCGCTGGACCTGCTCCTGGAGGTCCCTGTCTCTCCTGCCCTGAGGAGCCCAGAACTGGACAGAGAACTCCAGATATACCTCATGAGGGCTGAGCAGAGGGGCAGGATCAGCTGCCTCGACCTGCTGGCAGTACTCTTCCTAATGCATCCCAGG
The DNA here is from genome assembly GCA_035221455.1 of Xenops minutus. Taxonomy (NCBI): domain Eukaryota; kingdom Metazoa; phylum Chordata; class Aves; order Passeriformes; family Furnariidae; genus Xenops; species Xenops minutus. Next base: position 13,214,907 of record JAWWEE010000085.1, on the reverse strand, counting down.
ACACCATTGTCTCCCAGGGCACCCTGCTGGCTCAGGGACAGCTTTTTGTTCATCAGGACCCCCAGTGCCTTCTCAACAGAGCTGCTTTCCAGCAGGTCAGTCCACAGCCTGTCCTGGTGTATGGGATACTTTTTCCCAGCTGCAGGACCCTGTATTTGCCTCTGTCAAATTTTAGACAGTTCATTTCTACCCATCTCTCCAGCCTGTCCATTGTCTCTCATATCCAAAGCAAACCATGAGCAAAGACTGAATAACAACATTTTAAAACAGTCAGTAGCTGAACTGGAAAAGAAAGGCTGCAAGGACAAAGCACTAGAGAAGAAGCTGATAAAAAATGCTAGATAAAATTTATACAGATGCCTTAAACTATACAAAATATCTACACTGGAACATTTATAACCTCCCAACCTTCACAATTTTAATGCACAGTCAATGGAGATCTGCAAACATAGCAAATATGCCACCAATTGGATGGAAACCATTCCTTTTTTTCTAAAAAGATACTAGAAAATCTGAAACAATATACTACTTTTCTGATTTATGTGGCCAAAAATGCAAGTTGATGCAGTCACATAATATTATACTAAATCATACTCTTTTGTTAATACTGGTTTTATATTTTAAATTAGTGTCTTGACAAAAATTATTAAGACATGAAGCCATTTTTATGGTACACATGTGCACAATCTTTTCCAAAATGAAGATTCCACTGAACACCAATGTTTTGAAGCTTCTGCCACCAACTCTAGCTCTGCTAGAACATTTGTTTCCTAAATTAGTGTTTTCTTAAGAAAATTACACATACACACACATTTTTCCCAAGCCCCTGTCAAGCTTATGAAAGGTCTTTTTCAACAGAGAAAGTGACAACAGTTGACTCTCAGCCTTTTGAAATCAGTGGAAAATGTGACATTTAACTAAGCTGTGTATATAAAGATACAGTTCCAACTCTACAAATTTACAACATCCTAGTCAGCAAAGATGACTAAATGGACAACACATCTGTAACTTCCATCCCATTGCCACCTGTCTCGCTGTTCTTTTACAAGGGGTTCAAAATCCTTTTCCAGACTTTTAGGAATAGCATGTGAACTAGAGCACCTCAGCAATTCTTCAGCACACTGCAGTCTTCAGCCACTACTCTCCTGGAAAAAGGCTCTGGTCTTTCAACTATTATTTTTAAGTAGAAGTTAGACGCAAATGTGAATTACATGTATACTCCTATAAATTGTATATTCTTTTATATATAGTATATAAAAATTTTAGGTATTTTTATGTCTAATCTGTACACTAACATGTGTTATTGCTCCACTTGTTTATCTACCAAGAACTGCTACTGCTAACACATCTGACTTGGAAATAACACTACCCCCAATTAATGCTGGACTGGCAGGATACTAATTCCTAAAAATGAGGAAAAAACCATCTAACACAACTGAACTGCCACCATTAAGCCTAAGCTTAATTACAAACTGCCAACACTTTATTATGACTCCACTCTAAACAGCCCACCAAGGAAAATATTGACCTTGACACGTAAAAGGAAGCAATATTAAAGAAACAGGGACACACAATTCAACAATTTTATACATGATGGTAAAACCTTTGAGTTGTTTTGTATGAAAGCTCAGTCCACTCATAACCTTAAAACCTGTATATTTTATACTTTTTCACCAAGTACTGCAGAGTCAGCAGGGACCATCAATATAATACCAATTAAAACAATTATTTTGCTTTACCAAAAATGCACTGTCATAATTTCTCTATTTTAATATTTCACTATTGATCCATAACAAATTTACTGATGGAAACTAAAGTTCAGGGGGAAGAACAAAAAATAGCTTTGTAAACAAGCTGACACTACATTATAAAATAAAGATACAGTTAAAATTGTTACATACTGGGTTTGTTTGATAACTATAATTAGCAGGTATTTTGAGATTATGGATTCTTTTCCACTCAGGTTTTCACTGCATCCTGTGTCACACAAAAGGGGACAAAAGGTTTCAAAAGGTATTTTTACATGGTGTAATTTTTTATTCAATTTCAAGCTAATATTTTCAGTAACTACTTAATAAAAGTCTGCAGGTAAGAAACTATAGCTCTAGAAAAACTGTAGACAAGAAAACAAATGCTACACGTCAGCACAAACATTTTTAATAGCGATTCTCAAAACATGGCATATATAAGGGAGTGAAGGAAGAAGCGTAGACTTAAAAGCGTTTATTGTATATTGTATGTATTTCTGATGCAGAGGAGTGGGATAAATAAAAACTTACAGGTTGAATGAATTATGACCTGACTTTAACGTGTAACACTGTATTCTGTAATTCTTTATTGCATTAATTATTCATAAGAACTCCTTAAAGTGAAATGGGATTATAAAACTCTTGTCAGCAAAATGAAAAATAAGTTTTTGTAAATTAACTAAGGCAAATAAATTTTCCTTGGAGTATTCCTATTTTGCTCATGCAAGTAACATTTTTGCAAAGGATGCAGAGACAAAACATTAGCGCCTTTGACTCACAAACTACAGGATTTTTTAAAGAAGGCTTTTATATAGAGAGGGTCCTTGATAAAACACATTGACTACAGTCAGAGATTGTAATAGCTATCTGTCAAAAATTATAGGGCTTTGGATAGTAGCATTCAAACTTCGTGGAGGGGATATGGGAGTGTTTGAAGGAGATCAGCAGGTGTTCAGTCCTTCTCTGCACCTCATACAGCTCAAAGCAGAAACTCTCAGCAAGTTCCCCAGTGGGGGCTCCCCACTTCAGGGCAACTTGGTGGGCTGCGATCCAGGAGATCCAGCTCCCACACACTCCTGCCCACAGCACCTTTGCAGGGTGGGGAAAGGGAGTGGCTGGGATAAACCCTGTTCTAGCCATAGCCAGGTGGCATAAAAGTCCTCTGGAATCACTGCCAACTGGAGTAAATTAAAGTAGACCTCAGGCTACCTTACACAGGGCTGGGCCAAGTCAGGAGAGGAGAAACATGCAGCTGTAATTAGGACAGAGTTCAAGAAACACATTCTCTTAATCAAAAACATTTTTGCCCTTAATTTGGTTGAGCAGTAACAGTTTAACAAAAGTCTTTTCAGCATATCTCCCGCCCTTCCCTTCTCCATAGACACAAATACAAATACCAGCAACTCTAGCCAGGAAGAGGCATGAATAGAAAGTGACATTATCCCTGCTGTGTCGTTCCTATTTATGCTGCACTCAGGATTTCTGGATCTTAAAAAAAAGGGGCAGAGTCAATAATTCAACTGCAATGCCAGTGCTGCTATGGAAGGTAATCCTTCTCCCCGAGACATGCATTAGGTATGGAACTCAAAATAGGTTGTTCCTGAAGACCAGCATCCCAGCAAGGCAAGTGCCAAACTGGAGACAAACACAGACTCTCATTCTACAGTTCAAAGGGACTTTGGCAAAACTGAACACAACAACATTGGAAAATATTGATTCAACATCCTTTTTCAGCTTCTGTAATTTTGCTGCCTGCATAGCAGTTGGTAAGAAAGGTGGTTAATGCTGTTTACAGATTCAGTCTAATGTTTCACTGTCAGAATGACAGCACGGCCACAAAGACACTAGAGAACTTTTCAAAGATGAAAGATGAGAACTGCCTCACAAGAAACCATTAGAAATGGCTTGTTCAAAGCCTGAGACCAAACTGCAAGTAGCTTCCCTTCTGGATGCCATGAGTTCACTTCAAGAAACTTCCTGGAATCACAGAATCATTTTGGTTGGAAAAGATCTCCAAGATCATCAAGTCCAAGCTATGACCGATCACCACCTTGTCAACTAGACCAGGGCACTGAGTGCCACATCCAGTCATTTCTTGAACACTTCCAGTGATGGTGACTCCACTAGTTCCATGGGCAACCCCTTCCAGTGCTTGACAACCCCTCCTGATGTCCAACCTGAACCTCCCCTGCCACACCTTGAGATGGTGTCACCTTGTCCTGTCTCCAGTTCCCTGGAAGCAGAGGTCTCTTCTAGAAACTATGAGTCTTCCTAAAATCTTTCTAGAATTACAAGTTTTATCTTTGAGAAGTAAATTCATGTAAATGTTTAAAAAATGGGAAAGGGCACTGGATGCAACAGTGTCATGGACATTATACAAATCAGATGCATAAAACGAAGCCAACAAACTTACATTTAAAAATTAATTCTGCAGAAACAAACCTGTCTTTGGCTGCAGGCTTTTTTTTAAGGGGAGAGGGGTCAGGAAGTTGGCAGAGTGGGTGGGTGAGGTTTGTTTGCATATTTTTTTTGCTTTGCTTCTCTTTTGTGGGTTTGTTTTAAGTCAAGCCCTCTTCTTGTAGGTTAAACAAAATCCCATATTTTTGCTTCAACACATTTTCAGTCTTCCGAGTCCTCTCAGATCTTCTAACAAAGAACTGTACAAGAATTTGTATCCGGTAGAAGGACCTATATCTGATAAGGTCTACTTTAATTAATATGTAAAGTATGTATTTCACACTGCATTGCTCATTTCCCCTCATGTTCTTTCCCCTCCTGCTCCATTACCATCACCATCATTTACAGAGGTGAGACATAAAAAGAATGCTAAAATACTGTAGTTCCCTGTGGTAGGGATTGTAAAAAATATGACTACTAACCCTTAACTCCCCAATCCTAATGTCAAAATAACAAAAAAAAAACCAGAACAGAACAAAAAAAGAAAAAAAAAAAAAGAAAAAAAAAGGGTGCAGACACATGAAGTCCAGATCCTTCTAAAAGGGTTAGACTGGTAGAAACAGGAACTGCACTGTGCTCATTCACATACCATCTCCAGGCTTTTGCCAGAAGACCAGTCTTATCAGTTTCCAGTCTCTGTATCATCTTCTTCAGAAGAGTGTTTCATATCACCTCTGGATTTCTGCTGGATCCCAGCCCGGCTAAGTTTAAAGCTCCCTTGGAATGGGTAACATTTTGCCAAGCAATAGCTCCAGGGGACAGCCAACACAAGGCACAAAGATATAGATACATGTTGGGAAAGTGTGTTTTGGTTGGGAGCACAGGAGGCAGAAGCTGCCAAAGCTTTTGCAGAGTCACAAGGTTAAGTCTTCCCTGCATGGAGACCCTCAGAGAAACACAACAGAACAATAATCCTTAGAGGCAGCAGCCGAAGGACCTGTCAAATAAAAGTATCTATACAGAAGCATAAAAGGATATGATGTTTAAAATGTACTCTTGACACTAGCTGACTCACTGCACACAGTGCAAAAAGGAGTCTATGTACAGTCTTCTACCCACAGATGAAATTGTGACTCAGTTTCTTGCTTTTGTCTCATTGACAGGGTAAGGTGTCACTGTCACCTATTTGCTGGGAGGTCTCTCTATTCCTCTCTCTTACTAGTATAGGAAAAAAACAACCAAAGTAGGTGAGGGGAGACTAAAAAAGATATTTAGATTAATTTAATCCTCTCTCCTTATCATCCAGGAAGAAATTAATAGAACAAGAAAAACCATTCAAGAACATTAAGAGGGAACTGCAAAGCAGTGTTTCACTGAGAACACACTGCAGAAATAAAGATGAAGTTTCCTAGAGGTAGTCAAATATATTGGGCAGGAGGGAAACAGCTAAAGTAATAGAAACCAGTCCTGATATTTTCCACAGGTACATGAATGTGAGATGGTGGTGGAAGAGGTCAGCACACAACTTAATGCCCTATATTCCTATAACCTCACCCATCTTGGTTGTCAGACAATTGCCTGGGTGTCTGTCCCTGCTCAAAGTCAAAGCTTCCAGCATTTCCTAGCACCAAGTCTCCTACCATACTATAAAAAAGCATGTTAAAAAAGGTTAAAGATCAAATGTACTCTATGAACAGAGACAGTGAAGTTAGGAACACATGAAAGTAGCTTAACTGAAAACAAAAGTGACCCTGGCGAGATGTCAGGGAAAGCTTTCTACTAGAAGAGTAACAAAGGACTGCAGCTGAGCTCCTGGGAGGCTCCTTTAGTTGGGGTTTTTAAAAACAGATCAAACTAAAAGAACCTGAAAAGAATGAACCACATATTTGTGACCATGATCTCATGTAATGTAATGTAATTCACAATAAATTGACTATATATCCTACTCATGATAATTTTACCTTCAAGGGGGGGAAAAAAAATCATAACGCTCAATTTAATTTGGAGCTTCCTCAGAGAAATATGCAGGCTTACTGGTTTTAGAAGTCAGCAGGGTTCATGCTTTTGAGTTCCTCTCTGCAACCATGACAACAGAAAGTTTAAATTATTTTAAATGAAAGCAGAAAAGAAATTCAAGAATTTGCATTGATGAAAATACCAAAGTGAAATTTACTGTAAGAATCAGACTGTAGCATCGCAGATCTGAACACTCCCAGGGAAATCAGTCCCTTCAAGATACTTATGTAAGCTGAACTACCACTACCACAAACTCTGAAGGCTCTTAGCCAGCAGCAAATGAAAGGCAATGCAACTAAACCTTCTCTTATTGCAATCTAAAATAAACTGAGTAACTAAATATTTGCCATTCATGCATATGGGTAGGTACCAGACTGAACACTTACCAGCTTGATCACACACCCAAACCTTTCCAGAGAAACTTGCAAGAATCAACAGAGACCACAAATAGTGCATGCAAGTAAAATATTTAGATACTGTAGTCCCCCTGGAGAACTTAATTTTAGGTAGGGTAACACACCTACCTTAATCACAGAACTTTCAGCTCCTTGTCACTACATAAATGACTCTGTCACAGCCAAACCTTTCTTTTGAAATGCAGTTTTAGTATCGTCCTATGTGAACAACTGCAGTATTGCTTACAGGCAAAGATTTCTTTGTGTCAGGGGCAGCTGTTCCTTAAAACTTAAATCCACATTTATAAATGCAATTTATTAGTACCATTATGTGGGATTGTTTTTTTTATTAAAAATACAGACTCAACAGCATAAAGTTCTCTTCTTTTTCTAGCACTGTGTAAGAGAAGGCCAACTCATAAGGCTAAGATGCTGCTTCCCAGCCTCAGCTCATGGTCCAGCTCTCACACAGGAGGTACCTGGATGTAAGTGATACTGTTGTCCTAATATTTGCTCTGTAACTGGTAATTCAGTCCTGAGACAGTTCAGAGTTACCTGAGTGCCAAGTACAGCCTTTAGAAAAGACTTTTGAAAGACTCTTATGCAACCACCTGAATACTTTTGAAAATAACTAACATGCTTGTGTCTTTTGTGTACAATTGCAATCCTGCCTATGATTATATGATACACGATAATCCCCAACGAAATTGCCAAGATCTTCCACACCAAGATCAGATCCTTTCAATTTCTTCTTCTTAATGTGTTTTTTTTTCTGTTTGATCTGAATTTTATTTGCTTCGATACACTATTGCTCAAATTAAATTTGATGCAATTCAACTCAGGAGAGTATTCTTTTTTTCTCCTGCAGCAGAACACGTGTGAGATGACTAAACTCTAATCAGTGACTTGACTTATTTTGGTTTAATCAAGTGTCACTAGAGGATATAATTCCCCACTGAAACAAGAGCCCAAAACCAGAATAAACCCTTGTTTAAAATAACAAACTCCTTTAAGTAGGTCCAGCCTTCTATCTAAATGAAGTCGATTAAGGGAAAAAAATATCACGACCATCATCTGTTGTGACATACTTCAGTAAATCTGTTATTTCACAAAAATATTGCTTCTGCTAATCTTTACCATAATTATATATATATACACGTGTTTCAAGGTGCTCTTACCTCCTCCAACCTATTCCTTTTCCCACAAGTGAGTAACCTGTTTTACATGAGCACTATCATAGTGCATACCCAAAGAGACTACAGATGAATTGTATTTTATTTTCCCCAGAAAAACAGGTCAGAAGGACAACTTTTGCATGCAGAGAAAGACTTGGGGTTTGGAGGTTCAACAGCCTGGCAGAGCTGATGGGATGATCAAATGGTTTTGTTAGATTGTGGGTTCTGACCTTTGATAAGGTCAGTATTTAATGTGAAATTACCTGCTAGGACTTTGTCAGATGAGCTGCCTTTGCAGCTTTCTGTTAGAGATGCTTAAAATTTTCCAGCTTGCCCAGAAACCTTCAATTCACACTGCTTCTGGAACCTACAATGTCACCTCACTCTCAGCCTGCCCCAGGCAAGGGTGGTCAAGCTGCTAATGCTAACCTATTAATTAACCCTATTATTTTTCTCAGTTAAGGAAAGGTTAAGCTAGAAAGTACAGGACTATTTGTATTGATAAACAGTTTCCATGCAAATGTACCTTCTTCTTTTTTTTTTTTTTTTTTTTTTTTTGCCACAAAACCAGAACATCCTTAAACAAAATAATGACAGCTATGTAAGAACTGGAAACGCATCGGTCCAAAGCTACTCAAAACATGCACCTCTAATTTGTGGAAGCTGCCTAGTCAAATTTACTCACAGCAGAGTTCTGCAAAGTTTTACTACAAGGGCAACAACCCCAGACTAATCTGTTGTTCTGCCACTTGAGACAATATTCTCTGAACTGACAACTTAGCCTTTTTTTTTCCCTCCATCTTACCCTGCTCCCCTTCCACACGTGCCAGTTTCCTCACTCCTGTATTGCTGCAGCCCTAGGCCAGATCTCTCTCAGGCAGGACCTGCTTCTGCCTTGGCTGACTGTGAAACATTTTGATGTCTTATCAGGGCACTCAAGTGCTTCCACAACTAAAACAATGTGTCGCTCTACAAAAACTCCAGCCCAGATGTCATGTGGGAGGAAACAGCTGTACACTTGAAAAATAACCTAAATCTACACATACCAGAAATGCTGGAGCATAAACTAATAGAGTCAAAGGCATTCTTGAATTAAATGTTTAGTTCCTCCTTCCAGGTTGAAAAAGGGCAGTGCTCCTGACAGACAGAAAGGCTTCCTTTGTGTATACTTAAATCAACCACTTTCCTTTAAACCATATTTCTGGTCCCCCCTTCATGCTTCAGGCTTTAAAACGCTAACAAAACCCATGTTTTCCCTGCATTATAATTTTTTTCCCCCTTTTTGTGAGCCTGTACTGAATAGAAAGAGCCTGTATCAGACTGGTCAAGTTTCCTGTTACCCTGTAACTGTTCCCAACCAACTTCAAAACGCCAGCACATTTGTATGCACAGTGAACTTCACAGCAAACACCTGCTTCTTAAAGGCACTGTACACTCTGCTACCTCCTGTAATTTACTGCTTGAGTACATTCTTTTACATCACTTTTTGTACACTTGGAAATCAATGTTCAAAATTTAATTGCATTACTTTTCTTCATTTCAAGTGATTTTTCTTAACCCATATTCCTCTGTATGCCAGAAAAGGAATATTAATCAGAGCAAACTTGAAAAACTAGATAATAACAACCATCCTGTTGGATGCTCTTTATCTCATAGATAATAATACTAAGTCCATCTGCTCTATGTGGTTACATTATGCCGAAAAAAATGCATATTAAGTGCATATTAAGATCAAGAACTTTTAATCCACTGTAGCAAAGGCAGAAGAAACTGCCACTTCCCACAGAATTACATCAATCCACAGGTGGATTAGATAGAAACATACACCCAGTATAATCACCTCAAGTTGAACATGGAGATGGGCAGAGCACACATTTATATAACTTTCAAAGAGAGGTGAATGCATCAATGAACACTGACTTGTACTTCTGTGATTTTTTAAAGTGCTTGCTTAAACCTCAGTAGAGGCAGGCACGTAAAAATTCGGCTGGTTTGAACTCTCATGAAAACAGGACACATAGCAGGATAATACAATCCTGAAGAAAAATTCACTTAGCCTTTTGATTTTGAAGTTTCTTTGGGGGTAATAATTGTTTATGAAAAGTTCTGGGTTAATATTCTTGGAGGGAGGGTTCTATAAGCCCACTAGGTGTATGTCACCCACAGCAACAAAAGTATTTTTGTATGCTGTCCTACTGCAAACTTCAACCCTGACTTTTTCAATATTCATGAATAAAAATGAAAATTAAAATTAATAAGTAACTAAAAATAACAAAAATTGAAAATGTCATGAGCTCAGACACAGACTAACCAACAGAAAAAGAAAACACATCTATAATAAAAGTCTGGGTTTGATTCACTTTCAGCAAACTCAGTGCAAGTGTTTTAATTCCCTCCCAATCAAATCTTGCTCTGAACAGAGTATGTCAAGGCAGAAGCATGGTTTTCTCCCAAACTTTTGCCTACTTCTGGAGCTCCTGCATGCTACAGGACAAATTTTTAGCCTTTACAGAAACACAAACCCTGCAAAGAAAGATTTACAACTACAACAACAAAAGTACTGAGGAACTTCTTTCTTTTTGACATTTTATAGATTCCTGTCCCCAAACATCTTAATTTCACCAAGACCTCTCCAATTTCTGCACAGACATATACAATACCAAAAATAAATCTAATATTTTTCAGATCATCCATTCTGACTTTTCTTCACCTGTTCACAAAGCAGCAGACATCATAAACAACATGGTTTGCAGTTTTGCAAGACTTCATGAAACCTGTTTCCATAGCAGAATTTCTCCAGAAGAAGAAACAGAATAAGGATTCGATCATGAAAAGAGCAAACCCAGCTTTCACTCTCTAAACAGTCAGACTCAAGATCTGAATGCTGATGAAAGGCCAAGGATGACTAAGAAAAAGGTTTTGCTTTTACTAAACATGTAGAAAATATGTATGTTTATTTTACATGAACAGCATCTAACGCCTCCATACAGGATCTAACATATTTTTACTTTCAGTAAATTTTCATTTACTAATTTCCGCTCCCATAAGAAATTGGGTTCAGTTTGGCTCTTCTTGAAATTGATACCAGAGTACACCAAAACAACTATTGTCTTCATTGGTATTCAAACCAGGTACACAACTTCAACTATTCCCAAATCAGGGAAAGGCCTTGATAACTCCCTGTTGCTTTCACAAGGAAGAAAAGAAATATTTTTACTAAATGGATGCCTGAGGAAGAGAATTGGCTTCTGCAGGACCACCCCAGGGACATTGGAGCCACAGATGAAGGAACCACAAGGTCAAGAAAGTTTCCTTAGTAAATCCCTACCATACCAATCTGGAGCAGTGAGAGAGCAGAGAATACTCCCCATTTTTGGAGAAAGGCAGCTTTTAGAGGTGATTTTCAAGGCACTACAGTTTGTCCAGCCTTAGCACAGAAGAACAAAAGACTACTCAAAATAATCCAGAAAAAATGTGGTACCTTTGAAGGATAACAAAGATATTTGTTTCCAAGTAAGGTTTCCACAGCCTTAGAGATTGCTATGTTGCAGATGAAGAACACACACACTGAAAAAAGAGAACTGAAATGTTCAGCCAGCTCATAGACAAAAAGGCCTACGGGAATGTGTTTTGAACATCTAGATCCTGTTGAGGGACTTTGAGAGAAAAAAAAACATTAGGGGGAAGAATATGGCTGAAGAATCTGATATCACTTCAAAAGAGAGGAAAAATATTTCATCTTTTGAACTTTAGAGCCTTATTCCATCCCAAAAATATTATTTAAAAACACCCAGTCCCTCCTTCCCTACCCAAAGCAGTCAATGTAAATTAAGCCTAAAAAGCTGAGGGCAATTCAGGGCATTCACAAGGTTCCACTACATTCAAAAGGTTCCACTACATTCACACTTCCCTTCATTCACAAAGGAAATGGCAGGACCAGAAAGCTTTTTCAAGTATAACCATGCTGTCAATTTGTATCTCTTCTACTTTTGCCCAGGACCTTTGACTCCTGATCACCACCACTGAACTTAAAGCTACCTCTCTCCCATGATCCCTTCCAAGGTGCCCTAATTTCCTCTGAAGGGAGATCCACACACAGTTGTCAGGATTACTTGCTGCATGGTCCCCTCCAAGGCACCCCAATATATATCACTCACCCCTTACAGTCACGCCATGACAATCAGAATTAGGATAGTCTGAGACTCAGCTTTCTTTTGTTCTGGCATGTTGGATAAACAAACCAACCATAGAGACAAAAGATTGCCTGTCAGCCTGAAGCAGACTTGAAAGGACCCTTAAAGGGGGGGGTCTGGGTCGTGTGAATCACAGTTCAAATGTGTCAGGCTGCTCCACTCAGCTGAGGATGCCATGGGCTTCTTGCAATCCCTCACATTCTCTTCCCACATACTACAGACACAGCCATGGAAAACCACAGGGAACCAGAGTCTGGCAGTTCCTCAGTGGGAACAAATACTGAACAAGCAGTGCAGTCATGGCCTTCCAGTCCTATTTGGTTCTGACATGGGACTTCCTTTCCCTTCAACAGCTTAGATGAGATTACACTAATAAAGAAACAATAGCCATCAAACAGGTGACAGCAACAAAACACAATCAGAGAAGAGGCAAGGCCTAATGCAGTACTCTTCCATATCTGGTGTCGGGCAACACCAGCAAGTTTTGAAGAGAGTTTAAGAAGTCCCCAGCTGGAAGATGTGGAGAATCTGCTCTCATGTTACATGTCATACCAGTATTCTAAGATTTCTGCTTTTTAGGAGGGGTATCTAGTAATTTGCTTCAAGTTGTAAGTCAGAACTGAACTCATTCCTCATTAAACTCCTAAGTATTTTTCCTCATTTTTATAATTCTAAGTTGCTAGTTCCACCAGTTCCCTGTGGTACTCAAAAATTACACTGAAGAAAAAAAAAGTTTATTTTCCTTTTTGACCATGAACATAGTTCCTTATAAAAACAGCTCTTGCTCTGGTGTTATGATGGGAAAAGAAGTAAGACCCATTACATTCCTTCCAGCCACCATTCACCCACCAAATAAGAGAGAAGTTTGTCACAATATTTGTATGCTGTGACACTGAGAATCTGAATAAAACTGATGAAACAAAACCAGAACTGTAATTTTTTTCCATACTTAATGTATTTTAAAGATTAATCATAATTTTTAAAAAAATCATATTTAATTAATAGGAAGTGCTTATTACTACAGACAGAAAATATTTTTTGTAACACTACAAATAACCTGTTCTCAGCATAAATGAAAACTTGCACTGAAATATACAGTGAGTAGAAAACAAGAACAGGTACAGTGTTTTTTTATCTGGAAGATCTGGCTCAATCCTACAAGATGATCAAGTGTCTTTAGTTCTGCAAAGTGTTAAAGCATGTGCTTGCATACATTAGTAGTCATGCCAAATTTTATCACTAATTGCATAGGGAAACTGCCATTTTCTGCCTTCCAAATACTTTTCATGCAATTGAGATATAGATCGTCCTTTTCCATTACTGAAAGGCATTCCATCTCACACAGCTAGAAAATTTATCCCTCAGTTCATTCAGTTCTCATTTTCCTGAGGACACAGGAAAGGTGGTAAACTGCTGAGCCATTTATTATCAAACTGGCTCACTCAACCAAATATAGGTTTTACCCACATACCCAAGACTTCAAGAACTACAGGAGGACAAAGTGTCTTCTTATCTGCCTTATGGAGAGCCCTCTGTAAACATGCAAAGTTTAAAATGTAAATACTGACAAATAAATAAGTAGAGGAACCATACAAATTACAGCCCCTTTTTCCTCCACATTAATAACTGTCCATTACTATAATGACTTTATTACTTATTTGAAGTATAAGCAGAAGCAGTTGGATTTAACAGAATATAAAGAATTCCCCTTATTAAGCATAACTAATATAAATACCTGATAGAAAGGAGGGTTTGCTGCTTGTAAGCACATGCTTTACACTAGGCAGAATTTAAAAAATCATGAGGGCCAAGGAGAACGAAGGGGTTCCTAAAAAGCAATCCATACAAACCTCTGAGACTTTTAACAACCAAGCTTTAATACAACATTCCTAGTATGATAGGTTAATGGTACACTCACCTTGCTAAAGATTTCCATGCAAAATGATCAAAAAAGCCTACATGGGTATATTACATTTTGGTTGTTACTTTCAACAGAGATGATTTGTAGTATCAATTCAAAGAAATTGCTGAGGTGTCTTTCTTCTGACTTTGGAAATTACCATTCACAAAAGGTCTCTTCCTTTGTCATCACTGCATTTATTTTCCTGTCTTGTTCACATTCTCAGCTCTCTCTCTCTCTTTCTCTCTCAATTTCTAACCTCCTAAATGCTACCGTTTTTCTTTTCCTTCCTTCACATCAACAGTGAAATTTACTGGCTGTGTGGTTACTGCTGCCTGTGTTCCCTGGCAGACCTCAGACCAGACCCTTCCTGACCCATTTTCTTATATTTGCCTCTCAAAGCATCACTAAGCACTTCACTTCTGACCAGTGGGACAACAGGCAAAATGAGGCATGGCATGTTTAGGATGATAATGAAATTTGAACTAAAAAATCAGTATTTGTGTTCACAAACCAAGGAAAGCAGCCTTGTATCACAGATAAGGCACATTTCCCACTTGTCAGGACTTCCCCTCTTAATGCTGCAGCAAAACCAAAGGAGCAGAGCTCTCATTTTGCAATGTTTCTATTGGTTTTCCACTTCTAAATAATAGCATGGGTTGACCTCAAGCATGTCCCTTTGACCTTAGTGCCTACAGTGTTCAACCATCCAAAACTCAGGATGCAATGGGAGAAGGGGGAACAAAAGCACAATCAATACTGAAATGACAACCTTCATTTTAAACTGTGAAATTAAATTGGTGTGCAGCAAGCACAAGACCTGATCAAAAAGGCAGTGTCTAAAATGTATACTAAAAATGCAGTCTGCAAAATTCTGTCCAGATACAATTATTCTCTTTCAAACATCTCAGTTGCAAATAAAATGTAGCTGCTATAGCTGCTCTAACAACACAAAATTAAATCCCCTTGAGGAAAATAAATTTTGAAAAATAAAAACTAGAATTTACAAAGAAATTATTTAAAAAAAAAAAAAGGCAAATAACCTCTCATCTTTCTACCAAAAATACAGATAGTAATGATGCAACATGACCAATACAAAATGTCTTGTTTTCTCATACGTGTTCAATATCATCTTGGCAACAGATATTTTACAGCATGAAGTGACACAAAATTACAGCTTTTTAACTAAATCTTCTTTCTGAAGCATCTTTCAAATTATTCAGTTTCTTCAAGCGCTCCACTCATATCATGGGATATTTTTTAGCAGTTTTTCTTCTCATGGGAAAGGGTTGCAATACTGCTGTTGATTTTTAGTTTAGAATTTTAATAAAGTATACTAATACTACTTAACTATACTAAATAATCTAATATAAGAAATGTGCAAGAGATGTCAAACTGCAGAAACCCAAAGCTGCATAATAACAAAGCTGCCTCACACAGTTTGCATTTACCCTGGTTACATTATGAAATTATTGCTCAATGAAACCAGCAAAACAGACCCCTCTGACATTATTATTGCTCAAACCTCAGGTTGACTAAGAGGTAACTTCATTTAGCAGTTAATGGATTTCCTTCTTGTTGTCATGCTGGTTTCATTAATTCAGTTAAGTGCACCCAGGGAAAAGAAAGTGTCTCAGTGTTCGTTTATTTTATGGTTGTTCCATGGGGTATTCAAATTGTTGGTCTCATCTGTAAAGATGCTGGTAAAATTAGTTTTTTATTTCAAATATTTGACAGTAGTTCTTGAAGAGCAGTTAATAGCAAGGTTTGTGGGCCTTTTTGTTCATTTCATTCTTTTTAAACTATAATTGTGCACAATTTCAGTCCATTTTTAGAGGACCAAAATAGTGCAAAATTTCACATGCACCATCTGGTGCTCAGTGTGCAATCAGATGACTATTTTATACCCATAACAGAAATTTAAGAAAGAATTGTATCTTTCTGATATGGAAGAGCTATGGAGTATCAATAATTGACATTTTTGTTAACATTTTTTTTTTGTTTTTGTTACAGGCAATTCTTAGATTTAGTGTATCTACAACGTTAAAGAAGAAAATATGTATTTATTTACACTTGGAATTTGATATTATCTATTTAGTTTTCCTGTTGCTATGCAAAATAAGTATACATAACAGAAAACTGATGTTTTATAAAGAAAACAAATTACAAGGCAGATAAAGTTTAGGTTGTGTCATATTAACCAATTCACTTTTTATTAACTATTCTTTTTAAAACAATATTCTGAATATCTAGAATAATCTGCTTTGAAATATTTATTAATCAACACCAAAGAGGCAAAGGAATATGATCAAATGTGCTTGAACTTTGATATTAGTTTAGAAATTACTGTAAGTAGTAAATTTTCATAGGTGGAAAGGAAATGCAACCTACCATTAAAAAGAGCGTTAAGATTTCTGAAGTGGTGTAACAACATAATTAAGAAAATTTCTCACAGGAAGATATTTTCCATTTCAGTAAAACGTAGAAAAATAAACTAGCAGAAATCATTTTCACAAATAATAGATTATATATTCACACAGCAAATTACTAACAATTTGACTTTTAATGCCTACTCTCAATTAAAATAATTAGCACAGTGTAAGAACTTTCTATTCATAGTATTCTATTTCCTGCTGAAAAGCTGCATTCATTAAGCATTTTCACAAGATTAAAAAATAGGGCTCAGTCATTCCCCTATTTACTCCTTGGTGTCCTTGGAGCTAAATTAGTTTGATCCAAAAGTGCACCCCATGTTTTCTGTACATACTGTATCTTAAAGGCAAGAAGGCTGAAAATGCTCAGCTTCATCAAGGACTGGGGGAAAAAAAGAAGACAAATACCAGAAAAATCTCCAGAAAACTTCCTAAGAATCAGTATGTTTATCTATTTCTATAGATAACACAATGAAGCATATTGTCAATTATTCCATAAATACCTCAAAAACATGTATCATATTCTGTTGAACCCACTCGTGCGTTTTATACACCCATTCATTTAGAACAGTTCCTAACATCCTTCACTCACTATTTCAGGCTTGGGTGTTTGGTGTTTTGTGGGTTTTTTTGTTTTGGTTTGGTTTTTTTTGAGGCAGGGGTGTATTTTTTTAAAACCATGTTGAGATGCTGAAGCCTGCTTTTAAATACTTGGATGTCATTTTGTTAAATTCTCAGTAAATCATCATAAAGAAAAATCTGACTGGTCACTTCCCAGATAAAAACCACACACTTTCACTGGAGACTGAGTATCTTATACAGAGATTGGAGCTGCAAGTGTAGCCTACAAACCATGAAATACACCTCTGTATAGAGGGCTACATATGTAGGGCCAGAAAGCCTTGCGTATCACAGAAGTACCAGTTAAACCTTAACATACCAGCTAAGTGATATGGTGGCCACAATATCTATTAAATGGTACTACCTAATAAAGTAATATTACAGAACATATACTGTAAACAGTCTTCCAGGAAGAAGTAGTGTATCTTTCCTATCCATCACTTCTAATGAAATACTGTTGGCCCATTACACATGTCAATCTAAATAGGACATAAAAACAGAGCTCAGAGAGGAATTTCAAGGAATACTTCAAAAGTGCAATGACCAGATGGCTTAAGACTAATTAGAGAGCTTCTTCCCTGGAGAGGTAGCCAATATTTTTTGACATCTTTATTCCAACCAAAGAGATGCAAACGAAAACCAGAGAAATTTCACAATATTTTTATCTTCTTCAGAAAGAAAAAACAAGTAATTGACTTAAACACTGTCACAAGGAGGAGGAGGGGAAGAAAAAAAAGGATTGTTAAATTCCTGTTGCATACACATTACAGGATGACCACACTTTCTGAAACAGCTTATCACAAAAAGGCTTCACAGTATTATTTTCTAAGAGCCCAGAGAAGTTTCCTTAACCTCCACCAAAAAGCTGGTGCAATAAGGCACTCCAAACTCCTTCTCGGAGAATTACTCCAGTTCTTAATAGAGTCAAAATATGTAATGTCCAAGATCCACCAGTCAGGTATCACACCAAAACACTAAGAATATGTCTTGTGACATCAACCAGTAAGCCATAAGTACTTAGAAGATAGTATCATACCATAAAAATCCATAAGTAATTGTTTAATCTTGGTGAAGACAAGTCAAAGTAGCGGTCCTGGAAAAGTGATTATTCTTCAACTAGCAGATGATTCTTACCATATTAGTAGCAAAAATCTGTTAAAAATTAATTTCTTAATTGAAAACCTGAACATCCTTTTAAGAGGAAAAGCTGTCCCAGTTTGAGACCAGATACCTTGATTAGACAAAGTGTAGTAGAACTTGATGAATAGCCTCTTCCATTCCAATATTGTTTGAACTAACAACTGCCATCACTTTATTATCTCAAAACCTGTCCTCTCCACAATATCTCTTCTAATGTACTAGAAGGAAAAATAAAAATTAAGACTATGAGACATCTGATGGCCTTTCCTGATTATCTATTATCAGCTTGCTGTAAACCTGAATGCTAGAGAGCCAGTTTCCATATTTAAGGTGCTCTGACATTAAAACACAAAGACATAAATGGAGAACAGCAAGGCAGTACTGGTAACAGTGAGAAAACAGAAGAAAAAAAAATATGAGAAACAAAAGTCAGTTTGAGGAACTACACAGAAGAGATCACGACAACCCCTCCAGACAGCATGAACCATGCAGAATGGTCAGCTGCTACCAGCATAATAGGGCTGGGAACTTTTTTCTGACTTGGATGTTGACCTGTTGTACAACGCTGCAGAATTCACTCAACCTCTTTGCATCTCAGCTTCCTCACTTGAAGCCAGAAAAAAAACCAATCCTTTCCCTAACAAGCTCCTTCAAGTCCACAGAGAAAAGTATCCCTAAACTGCACTCAAAGTCTTAGTCTTATATCACCTTTGCTAATTGTTTTAATGCAAAGTAGAATTTAAATCCCACTGTAGTATGAAGATTGCATTAATAAAACTGTAATTTTAAAAAAATCATATTTTGATGTGGATAGTTGCTGTCAAGCACAGCAAGTCAGAAATAGTCACTACACAAGCTGAGCAAGGCATCTTCAAAACTCAGTTTGGAGACAAGTATCTATTTCATGATGCACTGAAGAAATAAACTTGCCTAGGACACCTACAGGCACAGAGATCAGCCTTCCACCCTTCCAAGCAAATAGGACTAATATCAAGCTAATATCAAGCAAGTAGATAGACAGCAAATAGCTATTGAGCTGTGGTTTTTATTTCTAGCAGACATACATCTGCTTAGGGGAAAAGAAGGGAACAAAGTTTCTGCCATAATCATTCAAAAGCTCTGCCCCTCTAAGAGTTCAAGATTTGTGTTTTCTGTGTAGCTGTGAAACAAACTAAAAGCAAAGAAGACAAAAGAAAGATCACCTTTAGAATCTAAAGTTCTAAGAAAACCTTTGTTTAAAAATGAAATATAAGAACATTTACAATCTACACACAGGTGCCAAAGCTGAAATGCCAATTGAAAAAAATAAAAATACAAGACTCTGCATTTAGATGTGCAGGTGTCAACAAAAGAATTATAATTAAAAGTTCATATTTCAAGGTTAAAGTGCCAAATGACAGAGCATGACAAATTTTATGTTCTATTAAGAAATAATACCATTTTCTTGGAAAGCTGTAGAATAAAAACAACACAAGTGTTCCCTAAGAAGTTTAAAATGACAGAAGCCAGGACTCAGTTGAAAAAGCCAGTTCTGCCCTCCTTCAGCTGTGAAGTGGATCAGGGCACTGATCCAGCTGAAGACTAACCCAGTAAAAGGCAAACCAGTGGTTACACTTCAGCTGGACCTGTGCTGCTCTTCACACGCAGCTGCACAAACACTTTTGCAAGTACAAAGGCAAGCAAGAACACAATGGTGCAAACCACTGACTAGGAGAGAGCTATGCAGTTCCTCTCTCTGGGTTTTCAAAGGCTCATGGAGCTATAATACTGGGGTGTGGCTTCACATTATACAACTTTAATCTTGGGGGGGGGGGGAATAAAACCCAGGCTGCTATGAAAAGGGAGATTCCCCTTTCCCTAAGGTTCCCTGCTATGCAGTGTCAGTGCCTAAATGTTAACAAACTACTACTTTTCTTGTCAGATTCACATGCTGCTTCAAGTGAGTCTATGACTGCCCTGTGGTTGGATTCAAGACAGAGAAGGAGCAGGTGGAAGGGATGAAATATTTAGCGTTATACCACATTCAGATCACATTAAGAATGGCAGGAAACCACACCCTCATGTTACACTAGACAGTTCTCAACACTGCAAGTCACAGATTCTTGAAAAGAAATTACATCTTCAGACCCTTTCTTTCCCATGGGACAATAATTTTTATTAGACATTGTACAAACTCTTCACTTTCAGGGTTTAGATTCATTAAACTACCCACAGGACTATCTTTGCAGATACTTCTGCAAACTGCAGATACTTCTGAATACTTCTGCAACAGCACATTTACAGGCAACAAAAGCACATATGCATGCATAACACACATCTGTGCATCTAAAGGTAAGGTTTTTCAGAAGTGTCCAAACTTAGACTTCAAAGACCCTACATAGGTACTGAATGTCAGCGTCACAGTGATTTGCTTACTCCTCTGTGCTAAGCATGGATTTATGAGCCTATTTGCAGGCAGTTGATTCAGCAAAGCTTAAAAATTCCCAGTACACGTAGATCTGGTAATACCACAGATTACAGTAGAAAATACATTGTTGAACGTGAACTCCTTCTCCCCCATACCCTCCCTCAGTTTTTGCTTCCTCAAACTTTAATCATACAAGGTGAAACGTACAGACTTTTATTCTTTGGATGTCCTAGGTAAAATTGATTGGCCCTTTTCAACAATAAATTTTAGAAGAACTGATTTCTTTTTGTTTGTTCATTTGTTTGTTTGTTTGTTTGCCCGATTCAATACTGAAACCACGTTCTTACGTTCCTAATAAATTCAAGTTCCCGGCTTTCAGAACAAGCGCTTCGGGTGTCTGAGACATGCGATTTGCTGTCATCAGGCTTAACCAAACAGGACGGAGTTAAGGCCCTTTAGAAAAATCTCAGTTTTCACATGCTCTGTCAGGGCTCATTAGCGCTTGGCAGATGACTACTTTGAAGAGTTCATCCTCGCCGAGCGCGCCGCGGCAGCGCCAGGGCCGTTCCCACCGTCCGGGCGATGGGACACGGGGATGGGGACGGGGATGGACCCTCCATCCCGGGCTCGGGAGCTGCTGCTCGCCCGGCCCGGGGGCGGCCGGCTCCGGCCTCTCCCGGGAATGAGCGCGTCCCAGGGCGGGCAGGGCAGCGAGCCCAGGGCAGAGGGAGCGGGCAGTGACTCAACACGGGCGCGCAGCAGCCGCCTCCTCCTCCTCCTTTTCTCGGCAGCAGGTACAGAACAATACCTGTGGTGCCGAGCGTCCCGAGTGCCGCGGGGTGGTCGGCACCTGCTCGCTTAAATGAGTATCCCGATGTAAAAGCCCCCCAAAAAGCCACGTCCGCCCCATCGGCGCGCTCCACCCCCGTCCATCTGACCTTTACGCGACCGTGAGGAAAGTTACGATGTTATTTTTTCGCTCATCCCCCCCACCCCATCCCCCTCGAAACCCCTTCATCCTGCGGCCGCTCCCTCCGCGGGTCCCGCAGCGCAGCCCCGAGCGGGAGCCCTGCCCGCACCGCGTTCCCGGCGCCCTTACCTTGATGCCTTGCTGCTGCGTGGTCAGGGTCAGCTTGGACTCGTCCAGGAGCAAAACTTCGCAGTAGAATTCCTCCGGGACGGCGCAGAAACAGCCCATGCCTGCTGCGGTGGCCGGGGCACGGGCCGGGGGCGGCGGCGATGGGGCTGCGGCTCCGCCGATGGAGCCCCGCGGCTGCTCAGGGCGCAGCGCCCGCCTCCATCCCGCGGAGCTGCCGGGATGGGCTGCGGGAGCCGGGCGCTCCCTGTGGGAAACGGGGGATGGGGAGTGCAGGGGTGGAGGAAGAAGACACCGGCGGCTTTTGGCTTTTTTTCTTTTTCTTGTTCTTTTGTTTTTTTTTCCTTTTAGGAAGGCTCCCACGGCACAGCCCTCGCCCGCGCCTGGCTGTCACGGCGGCTCCCCCGCCGCTGCCGCCCCGGGGAGGGACCGAGCCGCCCACCCGGCCCGTCCCCCGCCCCGTCCACGCACGTTTCCGCGCCTACTCTTTGTGTGGAGCAGCGGGCGCCGGGGGACCCCTCCGCCCACGCCGCAGCCCGGCGTGGGGAGGCGGGGATGCTGCCGGGGGGTGGCGGCACCTCCGGACCGGGACCCGGCGGGGCGGGCGGCGGTGGCCCCCGGCTGTCGCGGCTGTCCCCGGGAGGGACGCAGGGAGGGCGCCCGCAGCCTCTCGCCTCCTCCCCGTCGAGGGGCGGAGGGATGGAGGGGAGCGCTGCCGGCAGCGACCCAGCGCCCGGGCAGCCTCCGGCCGCCTCCTGCCGGCCACCGGGCACGGCCACCCCGGGCACGGATACCCCTGACACGGCCACCCCGGGCACGGATACCCCTGGCACGAATACCCCTGACACGGCTACCCCGGGCACGGATACCCCTGACACGGATACCCCGGGCACGGATACCCCGGGCACGGCCACCCCTGGCACGGCTACCCCTGGCACGGCTACCCCGGGCACGGATACCCCTGACACGGCCACCCCGGGCACGGCCACCCCTGGCACGGTTCCCCGCCCGGGCAGGGCTGTCCCGGGCACGGCTATTCCCCGGGCACGGCTATTCCCCGGGCACGGCTATTCCCCGGCACGGGAGAAGGGGCCGGGGCGACTCCTCTCCCCTGAGGTTCTAGGGACGGGTTTTGTCTCCGTACTTGACGTGGGAGCGCTTTCAGGGGACACCACGCGTGAAAGGTCCAGGAGAGGTTGACTTTAAAAGTGTCCCTGGCAGGAAGTTTATTGTCCATCGCGCTGTTAAATACTGAGCTTGCTACAGGTATATTCAATTTACAAACCAACAGACCTGTAGTATTTCTAAAAAAAAAAAAAAAAACAAAAAAAAAAACACTACGAAAATTCAACCAACAAAGAAAAGGCAGCACACAAAAAAACTTTAAGCTGCCTTTGCAGCTGCTGCCTATAGTCTGTGGAGTGCACATCTGTCCACCTCTGCATTTTCGTTGCTGCACAGTCCTGTGCTGGGCTAGGAGCTGGACTCGATGATCCTTGTGGGTCACTTCCAACTCGACATATTCTGTGATTCTGTGGCTCTGTGAGATGTATATTCTATGATTTTTCCTCTCAGGCAGAAAGTTAAGCCCTGATCCCACAAGTGCCTATCCATTTGCTTAAGTTTGCATATGTGAGTCATCCTGTTGAAGAATGTACAAAGTTTGCATGTCTAAATGTAAGAATATGCAGAAGTGTTTTTTCTCTATAATCATTAACTTGTTCATATTGCATAAGAGAACAGCACAAGGAGATTTCTCAGTTGACAAACCCTACTAGGTATGTAGGTAAGTCTGTTTTTAAATACCTATCCTAAATAAAACCCTGCTACTCCCAAGAAATGCCACTTTCATTTTCATGTTTGAACTTGGGCAGTGAAGTGTTCAGGTCTCTGTATTCATCTCGTAGCTGCAAAAACAATATTCCATGAGCACTGTGAAGATCAGGACAAAACCCACGATATATGTTCATGAAGATAAAGCCTTTTGAATAACTTATAAAATTTGAAGACTTGCAAAAGTTTAAAAATTCAAGTACTTAAACTTTGTTTGTTGGACAATATATACACAATAAGAACACCATCCAGAAAGCACAAGAAATATAGAAAATTTATTCATGGCTTTCTAAACTCACTTTTCAAATAGTTCTTGAATCCCTCTGACAGCAGACAGTTTTCTAGAGAACAGATGGTTCCTTTTCCCCTCTTTTTGGTCTATTTAAATCCATATATCATGCACATTGTGACATAAATTACCCATTAAGTCAGTTAAAGTCATTATATATGTACAAATCACTGATTAATCAAGTGAGAGGGAGGGCTCAGTGAACTCAAAACCTGCTTCGAAACCTTTAATTATATTTTTTTAATGTTTCTATGGCTACTATCATAATCCCAAAGTCAAATAGTTTAGATCAATGCTAGCCTTGTTTATATATTACCTATAAGCTTTGCTTATAAGGGAATGTCTTCTCTTTTTGAAGATCTGTTTTGTGCTGCTGCACATTGGCTGATTGGTCCATGGGGAAAATAACAACATATACCCTCATGTTGAGCTGATGCCAGTGCTTAGAACACGAGAGTTGTTAACTTATGAACTTGTGTCCTAACCACCTACTGCCAACAGCTAGGAACTTGATAGAGCAGCAGCACAGAACATACCACCTGAGATGAAAACCTGGGAGGCGATAGTGAACTTAAAAAGTGAGAAAATTAGCCAGGGGAGCAGAGGAAGAGTGATTGGAATCAATGGAATCAGTACTATGAACCAGTATGAGCCCTGAGAAGCCCAGGAAAACAAAACAACTAAAGGGCAAAAATGTAGGGCACAAGCTCTTCTTGGAGTTCCATACTACAAAGGACAAGCCCTGCCTCAGTAGTTCAAGTATCAGACCAGCTCACAACTTGTGAGGAACCTAACACAGTCACCTGTTTTCCAAATCCACTAGGAAACCAAGCTCCTTTTTCACTTCTCTCTATGAGAAAAAACACAGGTCAAGCACTGCAAAGAAAAACTTGTTGACGTAAGCTCTCATCTCACAAACACTTATGGACATGTTTAACTCAGACATGTAAGTACAGGACCAGGGCATAAAGGCATTTTTGTCTATTGCCTGTTTGATGAGGTACCCAGCAGAACTCACTGCAGCCTCTGTGATCCAGTACACCTTCATTAAATTGTTCAGTTTCAGCTTTAATCAAGTATTTTCAATGAGATTGTATAAATAAGACACTGAGCACCACAAGGACTCCTATATATGATCTATATCCATATTCTAACATTTCAGCAATGAGACTGTCCAAAGGACACAGGGTGGCATATCTGATTTCTCCCTAGTTTTTACACAGTTTTGCTCACAAACATTTGCTGCCAGGAAGTTGATCATATAGCAAGAGCCATGATGACCTGACTTTAGCTGTTATCATTATCACTTATCCTTCACTGCTATTTATTTATATGTAGTGGTGCAGTTCCTTTATCTTATCCATGTGGGCTTTCAGGGAATGAATAAAAAGTTAGAGGCACAAAGCAACCTCTTCATCTTCCTTCTCATGTTAAGACAAGTCTCCTGGACTCAGTTTCCTGCTCAGACAATGAGAAGAGAAAAGCACTGAAGTTTACTGAAAGAAGTTTGAAATGGAAAAAAACCTCACATACTCTCTGGGCTACATGTACAGCCCTGAACGCATCTTCCAGTAAAGAAAAGAATCTTACCAAGACTATGGTTCAATAATTATTGTCCAGTAGGATGGGGGGTCTCTACAGGAAAAATAAGGGATAACTCCTTCAGCAGGACTGCACTGCTCTGGTTTGACACATGCCCACCTGCCCATGAATTACTACCCTTGGATGTCTGCAGCCCTCCAAGAGAGGTTCTCCAGAGGTTCAACATGCTATTAAGACCTGTACTCACTCGTGTTTTTTCCATGCAAAAAGAGGAGCAAAGCAGTCAATGGAACAAAAATGGCATTTTACAGCGCTCAGAGGCAATAGTCTGACTATGTTACCACAGGACATGAATTCGCATTTCTCACTTCACTATTGAAGGTTTCACTTAAAACACATTCAGGGATGCTATAATCCAAGGATTTGTCTGGATTCTATGTTACTACTACATATTAGACATGTATGCTTCCACTGCACAATTAGAATCCATGATCAAAAACATTGTAAAAATAAATTCATTCAGATATTCAACAGTTTTATATGCCTCCAAAAATTTTGACATTATGCTGTACAGAATACATTTAGAGTCCTTAAAGTAAGACATGCCTGTCAAGATCACTTAATTATGAGAAATGTTACCTTAAGGCCAAAGTTCAGATACGCAATGCAGTGATAGCACACACACAAAAAAAAATACAACTGAAAAACCACCACACTGAAAGAAACAAACAAAAATACTAAAAAGTTGAATAGGTAATTAAATATATTAGTAATTCTATAGCAATAAACACCTTGAGGTCGCCTGAGCTGACATAGCACTGAGTGATAATCCATTCTTGGTTTTGTTTACTCATTTAACAATGAGCAAAGATTGCAACACTGCAAACACACACTTAATGATCAAGGAAATAATAAGCTTCTCTCACTTTCTGAGTTTTTTTAATAAAGAAAACATGACATTATGTATACTTCCTCCGCTGAAGAATATAAAATCAAGTTTTCAGGAGATTTATTGCAAACTAGAGAGATAAAATTAGAAACTGCAAAATCTGTATACTTTTATCAAAGCAAGAAAAAAAATCTGGTTTCAGCTACTGTTTATTGAACCTAATTTTGTGTGTGATGTGGTTTCACAAAGTGTCTGTCAAGATTTTGACAAGTTCCCCCTATGCAAAGAAGAACCAGATGATCCTGTTTTATTTTGCTTATGCTTAGCTTCCTCGGCAGAACTTAAATAAGTTTTAATAGTAAAGATAATTGGGTGGCAAGGTGTAACAGTCCGACTTACCAAGAGGAGACAAAATCAAGCTTTGTATTTAGGACTTCAAGTCATGCTCTCACGATTCAGACTGCTACCTCGTACCCCCACTCAGCAGAAGAAAATAGAGGCTGAGAAGGACTGTGGACATTCAGGAGGTGAACTTCTCAAAGAGAAAAGTCTTTTCTTTTTCAAAGAATACTACTGGGTGGATAAACTGTCACTTTTGTTAGTAAAACAACCGAGTAGATCCATGTTTCAGCACAGAAAAGAGACGATTATTGTCTCTGAACTACTGTACTTTTTCCTATCACATTAGAATAGCTCCAGAAGTCTATCTTTGCAAGACAATAAGCAATGATATGCTAAAACCTTCATGCCTCGAGAGCTGGTGCTGTGCCTATTCCAAGGCACTAGAATACACTCTGACAGTCTTGTGAAAAGCAGTTGATCTGAATGCACTTAGTGAAGCATCTTTTATCCCAAAGACAGGCTGGCCATGCTGACTGGCAAATGACAAGCAACTCAGGTAATCTGTCTGCTGGTTTTTGGGCCCCACGGTGTTCAAACACAACAGAAACCACGTTCCTCTGTAAGTATCACACCTTCTTTTCCTTTCTCCCACTTTCTGAGTCCCAGTGTTGGAGATCCTCAATTCTGTTTCATGGAGGTTCAATAGGCAGAAATGTAACCATGCCATGGGAAAAAAACACAGGGACACACTAAACCTAAGCAACGATCTAGGCAAGACAAACACAAGTTGAGAGGACTCCCCCAGCCCAAACTCCAAGCCAGGTCAGGGAGGCAACCAGTCAAGACCTCATTAAAGTGACAGAGATGCCAATTAAGACAAACATTCTGTATATGGAGTTTCTCCCACCCATAAAAAAAGTGCTTGTATAGACAAGCCATCAGTAAGAAGTGCTGATGGAGAAAACTGTTGGCTATTTTTATCAAGTTTAATAAACTCAACACCATGAACCCTAATTTTTAAAAATTCAGGTCCAAATTTTTTTATACAGGTATTAGATCTTTAATTGGTTTGTCCTCTGATGTCTGGATATCACAGCCACGTTCATGATTGGGATCTTCAGTGCTAATCTTAAATACAGCTTCTAAATTAAACTTGCCATTTTCATATACCTAATTCAATTTCCACTATTGTGAGATGTATACTAAAATAATATCAGCTGTAGTATGCAGCAATGCTTCAAGTTTTGGATAATCTGAAAATCTAGATCCTTTGTTATAGAATTTGTTTGAAGATTTGTCCTTTCTGGATAAGCAGTGCTCTTTAGATACAGCTTGAATGCAGAAAATGCAGTCACAGTCTGGAGAACATCAGCTTTTGTGAGCTATGATGGGATGGGATGGTGATGGGATGCTGCAGGAAATCCAAAGAAATAAGCCTTTTCTTCAGTGACTACACTTATTTGTGTTGATTTCGTAAGTAAAGGCATCTAAATAGCTCCCTGCAACTGATTAAGGTTGTCACATATCTTGTAAACTCAGACATTTGATAAAAGAAAACACAGACTGAAGCTTGTCACATATAAGTTTCCTTTCTGTAGCTGATGGACAGGAGGAGTTCCCTCAAGCTCCTACACCAGACACAGAATAGGAGTGAAGCTAAGCCTGTGAAGGGGTTGCTCCAGTTCAAACTCGGACAAAACCAACTGATTTCCTGTTTATCACATTCTCTTGAGTATGGGGAATATTTCTTGTTGCAAAGCCCAGGAACTCACTCTGATAAAGCATATTTTCTGAAATTACTAAGTCAGGCTGAACAACAGGATGATCTTGAAAGTTTGTCCCTTTTCTGGGAGTTTGTGAGTGTGGTTACACCTGACTGACATGTTTCTGTGTGCATCATTAGGTAGCCTTTGATTCTCTCTTTAAAACATACAAAAAAATGTAAATGAGACCTGCATGGGACAGGAAGTCCCTTAATAAATCAAGGAAATTAAAGAACTCAGCTGGCCTTCAGAATAAAAATTTTCAGCACCTAAAATTATTCAAGGAAGTGGATGAGGTAAATAAGAGATTCACAGCATTTTCAAAGTTTTCATACTTCTGCTTTTCATATTGTCACAGTCTGTGTCTCGCAGGCAGTACCTATTTGTTCCTCTGTATAGTTAACAGTTTAACTTCATGCCTCCCCACTACTGAGTTCAAATTACATGCTAACATTCAGGTGCTGGCGAGGGAGGAAATATATATATAAGGAAAGGGCAGGAGAAAGAGTAGGAGGAGAAAGAAACTGATCTGTTTGTCGCTGGGATGTAAAAAAACAAAAAGTAAGTATACAATACAAAGGTGAAAGCTAGGAAAATAAAAGAAATAAGAGGCAGATCAGAGAAGAGAGAAATAAGAAAAGCAGAGGGGAAAAGCATATAAACCTAGAAAGAGGATAAAAGTATTGCAAACATGCTTCTAAGCAGGAATTGCTTCTCTAAGAACTGGGCCTGCCAAACAGAGACAGAGTATCTGACTAGGTCATGAAAATGTAAACAGCTCTGATGGAAGTGAAGTGCAAATGCTTCTTGCAGAGGTCTTACCCTCCAATATAACGTTTTGCCTTGAAGGCAAATGGAATGTGGTCTGAGTACCGTGGGTGTTCCTCACCTTTATCTGCCCCCACAGACCTCCTGTGCTCCTCACAATCCAAAGCCGCTCTCTTTCCCTGGTTTCTTACTTTGCCACAAGGCATAACACACTTTTTAAACATGTGCTTGTGGTGCTTCCAGCAAGGAACCAATGATGTGTCTCACTGTAACTCCTCCTAACCATATGGGTTAAACAGCAAGGCATGCTCTAGTTGCTCATATAAAGTCTTTTTTGGCTTTTTCAGGCTTTGGTTTGTTTTTTTGTTCTTTTTCTCTGAACCTGAACATACAAAATGAAGGAATTGCTGATGAAGCAAAATACATTTCTATACCTTGAAAATAAAAATGTTATTTTGTCAGTTCTGCATCCCACATCAGATGTCAATAGATAATCCTGAATATCTCAATGTTAAAGTGTACACCTCTATACATAGCATGCTATGTATTATAATGGACTACCACATTGACATTCTTTTATTTTCTAGGACACATATGTTGGAATATTACTCAGCTAACACAGCTTGTAAAACGTAGTACTATTCTAATATATGCATGTTTTCAAACCTACCACATTACAGAGTAGCACAGATTGCCAGGGATTGATATAGCAGTGCTCCAAGGATGCAAGGGCTCTGTACGCAGCATCTGTGAAGGGAAGATTAATGAGTTTAAGCTATTCCCTCCCTACTAATACTTCTACAGAAATGCTTTTTCTTTACAAACTGATAGCATTCCATATTCATAACACCAAGTTCACTGATAGTGTTTTCATTGCTGCTGGCATGGAATGATCACAATGAATTTTTAATTTGCTTGTACGTGTATTTTATATCATGTTCATGCTGTTGTGATAGGGTCTGGATTCCTAGCATCTTAATTCATTGCCAGAACAGCATACCTGAAATACCATTTTGAATGGTTGCTTATTTACAGCCTGAAGTCTGTTAACCCAATTGATGCTTATAGCCAAGTTCTACATAATTCCTTGCATATTTATACACATCTGCTTGCACAGACTACAATGTTACTAAGTTTATTAATTAAAATTTTGCACTTATTATGTTGTATTTCTGTTTGCTTCTGTCTGTACCATCAAAAATTAATTCATACATCATTAAAAAAATAAGTAAAAGTCTTGTATTTGTACTGCTTTATACAGATGCTTCCTTTATAGAGGTGTAAAGAAAACAAGAAGGCAGTATTGACTGTATACCAAGTATTTCCAATGCTTCAGTTTTTGTGTGAAAGATGTAAGGAGTGGCAGAAGGGGGAGAGAGCTGAGTGAACCAATTTTGACCTTTTTAGAATAACAATTGGGTCTCCTAAAGTGATTTTTTCATCTAGTACTTTGAAGCTTTCAAAGAAAGCATGACACTACTTAGCTGGGTATCAGCATGAAGTTTCAGGACAAGGATCCCATTTCAGGAAAAAATTTGGGAAGCTCACCTGCTTCTTGTTCCTTCCTGTGTAATCCTTCAGGCCTTGGAGCAATCAAGTTTAGAATAGTGTTGTACTGAGTACAAGTGTCCAGGTGTTGGCAGGACGTGCTGCAGGGTTGGCCTCCGGGGGAGGAGGATGGGTCAGCCCCACACACGGGCAGTTCCATCCAGCTCCATCAGACACACTGCAGGGCACAGCCAAGTCCCACAGCTGAGATGGTGGCAACCCTGTAATGACCTGTTTAAGAGAGGGAAAAGGTGCTGCAAAACAGCTGTGAGGGAGGAGTGGGAAAAATCAGAGGAATGGCCCTGCAGATCTCAAGCACAGTGAAGAAGGAGGGGGAGGAGGGGAGGAGGTGCTCCAGGTGCCAGAGCAGACATTCCCCTGTAGCCCATGGTCAATCCCATGCAGATGATGCAGAAGATCCCATGAGGGAATCTGCATCCCACAGAGAGGCCACTCCAGAGGAGCTGTTGCCAGTGGAGGGGAATCTACCCTGGAGCAGGTTTGCAGGACTTGTGACCCCCTGGGGGACCACAATGGGGTACTATCTTCCTCAAAGCCTGCAGCTTGTGGAAGGGACCCCATGCTGGAGCAGTTCAAGAAAGTCTGCATCCCACAGGAAAGACCTTATTCTGGAGCAGTGGAAAAGTGCGAGAAGGAAGGAGCGGAATGGGGGGACTGGAGCATGGAGGACATGGACTGATCCCAGAGCCCCCATTCCTCATACTCCTGCATTTCTGGGGGAGCAGAAGGAGGTAGAAGTGTTGAGACTGAAGGAGATTAGTTGAGCCTGGGAAGAAGTTGGAAAGGTCTTTCAGGTTTTGCCTTCATTTCTCATCATCCTACTCTATTTTTAACTGGCAATTAATTAAATCAGTTTGCCCCAAGTCAAGTCTGTTTTGACCATGACACTAATTGGTAAAAGATGTCCTTGTTCTTAATTTGACCAATGAGCTTTTCATCTTATTTGCTGCCCCTGGCCAGTTGAGGAGGGGAAGAGAAGGAGCAGCTGGGTGGGCATCTGGCACTCAGTCAAGGCTGACTAACCACAGAACTGATGATAATTCAGCTGATGTCAACCCAAAACCTTAAGATGATGGTATCAAAGGATAAACTTTGAAGGAGTCTCAAGATGTTTGTAGGTCAAACTCCAGCATAATCAGCTTTGAGGCCAGGAAATGTTTCTTCAGGACATTATTCAGCCCAGTTTTTAAAGCCTCAAAGGATGGAGACTACACAGCTTTATAGTCCCCCACAAGAAAATGACAACCATCAGGGCAGAATATTTTTTGCATCCATATGAAACAAGACAGACACCAAATCAGACACCACATTACTTTGTATGAGGGTTTGAACATACCACAATTCTCCAGCCACAGAACATTCACTTCATGAGCTTCTTTAACACAAGGAACTCCTGATATCCTTTAGACAAGACTCATAAAAGATTAATAATTTGACTATAATCACAAGGAAAACTCATTAACAGTTAGAGCTTTCATTTGCTTTATGCAAGACCATGAGCTTTAAGTTCCAGGGGAAATCTGAGCAACTGAACAGTTACTGGGTTTTGAGATTATTCAAGCACCTACAGAACTAGTCAATATATGCACAGTATTTGTGGGATTATCCTGTGTGTTTTTTCATTGGCAGAGATATACCTGGTTAATAAATACTGAGAAGTTACTCTTAATTAAGAAGTTAATATAATAATATAGTATTAACTATATTAACTATAATAAATCAATAGTTAAATTATTAAGCTAGTCAAGAACTTGATTACTGGTTAGCTGGGATCACCAGCTTTTTGGGGACAACACTTGGAAAAGTTCCTCCATGCAAAATCTTTCCAGGATGTCCCTCTTTGTATCAGTTTGCTCAGAACAGATTGCTCCAGTTAAGAATCACTTTGATTTTCCTCTTCATCAAGGAGAACTGCAATGGCACTACTATCTAGAGGAGAACTAGCCAGAAGACACATTCCTTGGAGGCAGCCTAATGCAAGAATCCCTCCTCCAAAGGCTGGTTTTAAATAAGCCAATAATCACTCAACAGGTCCAAACAGACTGAACTTGGGGTTTAAGCTCATGGTCAGAGAAGCCAGTGAGTCTTTATCTGTGGAATTGGTTCATAACATCTAAAGCTTATTGTAATGTCTGCAGCTGATCCTACATGAACTCTTCTTATACCTCCTGATGTTTCATTACTCAGTCTTCTGAAGGACAGCATGTGCTCGACACCTTACTACCTTTGGGACACTGGTTGCTCTCTTTGCAGAGGGTATGTCATGACACAATGTTATAGCAGACATGTCAGCAGCAGAACAGTGGATTGGCAAAAATGGTCATTTCTATTCCTACACTTCTCCCTCCTAGTGGGCTAGAATCAGTGCGAGTGTGTTTTGCTAACTGTGTCACCTTGGAGAGACACAGTGCTGTTACAGATCACTCTCTCACACATTGCTGTATCTGAACAGGTACATAAAATAACTTGCAAACAAATATGGTTTCTAAATTAGGATTATTCTTTTCTCAACAGTCTTCTGGGGATATTCATTCATCAACAGCCTATGAAAAGAATCATGAGATTTGGTTTCTCATATTCCATTTGGAAAAGAGACTCCCCTTTTTTCCCCACTGTGTTATTAATCAGCTGACAGAAAAGATCCTAGGAACAGCAAGATGCCTCTTGCTCTTGTTCCTTCTCCAGCAGCTTGTGGAAATGGTTAGATGAATGTTTAACCAATTAATTTTCATGGCAAAGTCCTTAAGCCATGGCCCATAAAACCAGTTGTCTTTTTCAAATGATGAGGTTCCCATTGGACCATTTTCATAAGACATCCAGCATCAGTTACCCCTGCCTCCAGAACTAGCATTTGCTGTGCACTAATTTATCTTCAAGCCTCTTTTTCTTTACATATCCATTACTTCCCATTATAGTATTTAATCAAAGGAAATCAGTTTCTCATCCTATGTGAGAAGAAACTCTAACATCTGTTTATAACAACAACAAGCATTGTGAAAAAATCATTAAGGGAATACAAAAGATAAAATTTAATATTTCAAAGCACTGTGAAAATAGAAATAACTGACTGATCCTCACAAAGAGGAGCAAGTGAGGGGGCCAGAGGTCACCATGTTTTTCCTACAGCTAAGAAATCTAAGGTAGACAGTAGTTTTACCAGAGTTATGGCAAGTCAATGAAAGAGTAGGAATTGCATCTCAAATGATCAACTGTTACGTGTAAACAAGTTGGATATTGCATTTTGACATGTTGTTTCTCATCATCTCCTCCATAAAACATACTTCTGATTAAAATACTAGTGAACGTGGTAACTCATGTCTTCTGAATAGAGTGTAAGTGTCATGTTAACTGGCCCAGCCTATTAGAACATATATTTAGAAATGTTTTAAAGAGAGGCAGATTTTAAATCTCAGACTATCAGAAACAGAAACAGTTAAAACTCAGTACACTTAAATTAATTCTTAATGTTTGTTGCTCCATTTTTTTAGTTTTACTTAGTTTTCATTTAGTGAAAGAAATCCTATGCGTGTCCTACAATAATACTAATGTTCCTGGGCCCACAGGGATATCTACAGGGATATCCACTGAATAACATCAGTGGGATATTTTTCCCTAGGAAAAGCATATTCTTATGTATGAGATTCCGCCTTGAATTCTCTTTCCTTCAGCATGGAAGAAGCAGTAGGCAGATTGCGTGTGAACCAATATGTCTGTACAATTAAAATGAGAAACCAAACACTTTAATTTGTCATCTTATTCAAAGACAGAATAATATGATCCTGGTTTTTTTGTGTATAATCCAGGGTCTTGGGATCAACAGTTTTCCTCCTCCAGAGAAACCAACACAGCAAAGACCAAGAAGTATATAATTTATATGCACTATATAGCTTGTGCTCTAAGTGTCTGTGAATTATCTCCTATGACATTAATTAACCTGCAGAGAGAGGGTAGGACAGGTGAATTGAGTCAGACTAGACAACAACAAAGCAGTGCATTTTAGAGCTTTGCTGATGCTGTCACAAGAAACCACTTGGTAGTAAGACGTGCCTGCTCTTCTCATGGATCTCAGGCTTCTGCAAACACAACTGAGATCCATCTGTTTTTCTCTGCCATAGGACCCACATTCTCAATTGCATGTTTTTGCTTGAGGACTGGGCATTTCTTTTTGTTTTCTCCTGGAAATGAGCCTAGTTTGATAGGACTATCAGAAGAATAAAGCCCACAATAAAGCCCTGAGTACTCCCTGGTGACAGAAAAAGAGCCAGATTACTGTGGCTCCTGTCCAGTCACTTCCAAATAGATCATTTAAAGACCATCTTCAGATCACTAGTTTATACTAATGTATCAGGAGTGTGACCTTCATGCAATGAATCACACAATCTAATTTATCATACTACTTTTCTTCTTTGCAGTAGAACTATTTTCCATTCCATAACATTTAAGCTATACATCTGCATTGAAAAACAAAGTTTCATTTCTGGGGATGGTAATGCTGCTGTGTTTTACCTTACTTTTGTTTTTAGATACACCTAAATAGGTGTACATAAAATTAAGAAGAACACAAAGAATGTAAGTACTACCAGGCTAAGTGCATTGCGCCACCAAAAAGCTGCCATGCAAAATTCATGCAGATTCAACATAATAAAATTTCTTGTGAAAAGCTTTTAGACACCTTGAAATAAATTCAAGGACAACACGAACAACAAGGATGCAGAAGTTCAGTGAAAGGTAAATGCCAGTAAACTGTATTAGTAATTCTGCATGCAGATTTCATGAAAATAACTTCCGGATAGCATTTTTAGCATGTCTAATGAAGCCTTCTAATATGTGCACATCTTATTCACAGTCCTAATACAGTACTCAACTATACCACTATAATAAGGATGCCACCACACTTTATGCCAGTAGAGAATAAAACAACGAGGAACTATGTGTTTTCCTCTGTTTTCCTGAAAGCTGGATTATGTCTCCAAATAAATACACAAGTTCACATCTAATTCCTAGACTTATCACAGAGTTGGGGGGGGGGGGGGGGTGTCACCAAGTAAATTATAAGACCAAATCTATTAAATTTTCCATGCACACCCAGCTCAGTGAATTTTCTTCAGGGTTTACTGACAATTGCTACATGCAAAACTTGTCAGATGAATGATTCCTCCAACTACTGTTGCTGTTTGATTTGTGGCAGACAAAGATGTATTATTTTGAAGTCGATTAACATCACTCATTTTAGCCAAACATCAGGCTGAAACCATAGAAACCTCTGGATTGAAAAACACCCCAAAGATCATCAAGTCCAAACAGTCACCCAGCACTGCCAAATCCACCACTAAGCTTTGTCATCAAGTGCTGCTTCTATATATCAAAGACTTCCATGGATGGTGACTACCATTTCCCTGGGCAACCTATTCAAGTTCTTGACCTTTCTGCAAAGTCGTTTTTCCTAATGTCCAATTTAAACTTCCCCAGCACAGCCTGAGGCAATTTTGTCTTGTCCTATTGCTTCTTACTTGTGAGAAGGGATCGCCTCCTCACCAGAATGTCCTTTCAGGTAGTTGTAATTCTCTTTCCAAAACCTTGAACACATGACACAGAATTTCCAATCTATTTTAAGATTTTGTAAATTACTTCAGAGAATTATATAGTAAATGTTCAGTAGAGAAGGCAATCCCTGACATTGGTTATATATAGAAGGTAGAAGGGGAGGATAGCTTAGTATTAAAGGACAAAATCTCAGAGTAGCACTAGGGAAAGACAGATGACCTGTGCCACAGAAGCTGTAATGACATCATTACACATTTGTCACCCTCTGTACTTCCTCTGCCAGAGAAAAACCTGATCTGAGTGATCATGAGTGAACAGATTAACAGATACTGAAAAGAAACATGATGCTCAGGGCAGACTGAGGCCAAAAGCAGACAAAAGCACAGCAGACCAGGATACATTTTGGTACATGGGCCAAGGTCTCAGTAAATGGGATAACAGGGCCAAGAAAGAAGAGCAGGAACAAGAGCTTAGACCTGAGGTAAAGATCAGGGTCAGAAGAGAGAGCAGAGCAGAGTGCCAGGAGAGGCAAGAGTTCTCTGTCCTGCTTGCTATTAAGAATTCTGTGCTCTGCTCGATAGTTTAAAAGCCATGCATGGCATGGAGTCTGTGCCCCACAGGTTTGGGAGCCTTTGCCAAGTCAGGCAGTTGCCCTTTACTGGTGAGCAAGTGCTCTTAGCCAGCACAGAATGGAGTAGCTGAAGAGGGGTTAGGGCTTCATCCACTTTCTGAAAACTGAGTTTCACTCATTTATGGGAGAGAATAATAAGACAGGGAAAACCAGCAGTTCCCTAGATGCCATACTCTGGTTTGTCCTGATACTCAAGTTTGAGAGCCAGTGCAAAAGATTAAGAGTAGAACAATCTGCCTTTTGTATCTATGCAAATCAAATGTACAGGTTTCTCCATTCTAAATAAAACCATAAAGGATTTGCTGATTTGTTCCAATTTCTGTGAACTATTACACTCTGCAGATTAATAAAGAAGATGAATATTTTATGTGCACTGGAAAGTACAGGGTGAAGAGAAAATTGGCTGTGTAATGGTTTCCACAAACCATTGTGGCAAATTTAGCAACCATTAGTATATCTGCAGAGACTCTTGAATATTTGAAGGAACTGAATAAAGAACAGACAGGCCAATTAAAAACAGCCCCAAGGACAAATTAATCTTCTTCCACTCATACTGACAATCCATCACACAGGTTCATCACAGGTATTCTTGCCTCGTGGTTATGGATTACAGGGATAGCTGGGTAAGAAATTGTTGACTTCTCCTTTAGCACAAGCCGGACACCACTAGATGGCATTCAAAGCATGAGCCATAAATTTCACTGCAGTGTCTTGTCAGAATTTCCTTGACCTCGTTAGTAAATTAAGGGAAGCCATTATCTGCCCAGAAGACCATGATCTTATATTCAGTGAATCCTTAAATAATATTGGTGCCTCAAGGGAATCTTGAAACAGAGAGGCACCAAAGTTATGTGGCTAGAGTATTTCTCTCTCTACAGTTCTGTAGAAATCAAGAATTGTAAAGAAGAGAACAGTCTGATTTCTGAAGTGAAATATTATATAAAATATCCCAGAAATGTTCTGATGAGATAAAATAATTAATAAATGAGAGAGAGGAGGGAAGTAAAAATCTGTGGATAGGGAAGCAAGCTATTATCTACATACACATGCAAAGCAGGTATACATATTTATCCCTTTACCTATGGCTCTTGAGAGAATGAAGAACAGAAAGCTTAGCTTCCAGGCAAAATAATCATCCTGAGCTCAGACTATTTCATCTATGTCAAGCTACATTATGGATTCATACAGAAAGGAAATTTTATTTCAAAATACAGATACCGCATTTTAAAAGCAGAAATAATAAGGTCTTAATTACAAAGCAGAAGAATACCTGAAAGTTTCTGCTTTCTCTCTCATCCTAACTTCCTTCTCTTTCTCTTCTTCAGACCCACACAAATAAAAATACACACACCTACAATTAATTTTAATGAGAATATGCATGCAAGAGGTAAGTGTGTTCAGATACAGCATTAGGCTGCCTTTGTGCATTTATTTAAAAGACCTAGACATGTCCTGAGAAAACTAGGGGGGACACCTTCCCTCATTCCAGTTTCCTGAGAGTATTCTTAATTCAGTCTGTGCCAAGAAAACATGGAAAAGAGACAGGGATTTTATGCCAACTCTTATAGTGCCTGGAAAGATGAGATATCAGATGTGTTATACAACCAATTATAGAAACTCTACAGGGCTTGTGTTGTAACAGTGGAACCACAGACCAATCATATATTAGAACCAACTGCAAGCAAAGTAGAAACTAGTCTGTTATCAGAACCAACTGCAAGCAAAGTAGAAACTAGTCTGTTATCCAAGGACATGAATAAAATACATCAAATACCCAAGAAAATATCCCAGAAACAACACAGGGCACAAATAAGAGCGTAAGCACATGTTTCTGAAGGAGAAGGGAGATCTAGAAGTGCTCATTATGTCCAGTTTTTAGTTTATTCAGAGCAGCCTTGAATCATTGTAGAGTAAAAGCCAGATTGTTAGCAACTGAAGAGAAAAGTATGGAGTTCTAGGTTGGTAGAACTCTGGAGTACATAGAAAAATCAAACAGGGACCAGGGTAAGTAAAGAGCCAGTCACTAAGGAAGCCAGAATTTCTCTTTTGATTTTTCAAAGGTTTAAACTCCTTTATCACGTGAAGTACTTCAAAGGCAGCCAGAATATTATTTCAACGACAGTGAGTTCTTTGTGTTTCCTATATGTCTGACTTCACTCTGGTACATGTAACCTTTGCCACAAAAATCAGCATTCACAATTTGTATCTTATGACTTATTTAAAAGACTGCAAAGAGTTTGTTACACTGAAACATATAGTGGCTAAAATATATAAATCATTCAGGTACTTCTTGTGCATTTCTTTCCCTGAGCAAAGCACAACAAGAAATTCATTATGCTGACATTTTTACAAACACGAGACGCATACAGACATGTGGATTCCCCTTTGAACTGTCCTGACGCCTCCTCAGCTTGGAAACCTTCAGATGACTTTTGAAATGAAGTGTTGGAAAAGCAAAGAGGAAACATTCAATACAACACAGTGTAGCACAGTGGTCTTTGTAATACCCCATTCATATTACCTTCACTCGTTAGCTTCAAGGACATATGAAATTATATTGACTGTTAACACTGACTTCAATAAAATGAACACAAGCAGTAGGTTGTTATGTATTTTCACTTCAACTGGATTAGCAGGAGCAGAACTCATACAGGAAACCACAGTGACAGTAAAGGAAAAGCCTTTCAGTTATTTTTTTTACAATTATTGATATACAGAGAAAACTAATCCTAATTTTTTTAAATCTAAATTGAAAATACTTATTGTTTCCTCACAAGTAGATTTCAAGTGCAAGAGTAGATTAGCAGCCTGGAATAGATCTGTAGGAGCCGCCTAACTTATTTTAAACCATTCTCAAGGAATATTATTACAGATTGAAAAGTTAACTGAATAAAAAAATTTTACACTGAGATGAAGTTGATCCAAGTGTTGGCTTTAAACTATTATGTAGCCCTATAAAGGCACTAAAAAGCTGAGGGAGCAGCAATAACTTTTATGTTTTTTGAAACCCCAGAGTCCTCACTATATCTTGCTCCTTTGACAATCAGGTGTGTCAGACACAATCCACAGAGCAGGTTCTGAGGTCCACCATGCACTGCATCCAAGTTGCAGAGATACTATCACTCCAGCTGTATGCCATTAAGAAGCCCAGAGCTGTTCTTCTGGATGGGTTAATGAGTTAATTGATTCAGAGGAGGCTGCTGAATATTTGTATTTATGAGATTAATTTTTTGCTTTATAGCTCCATAGCTGGGTTTTTATTTCTCTGTTCCCATTCCACCTTCCAAGCTTAGCTTCTATTTGTTCAACTTTGCTCTGAGAGTTTCCCTTGCTCTACCTTTTCTCCTTGTTCTTTTAAGTACTCTCTCTCCACATTCCCACATACCCTGGCTCTTCTGGAAGACTTTTACCAGGGATCAAACAAACCTGAACATGTAAATCCCCTGATTAATTGGTGGGGGTGGGGGCAAGGTTGCACAAGCAGCTGCACAGATAAGCCTTGAGCCCTGGCAGCAGTTGCAGGGAGTTGTCCTGGTGCTTCTGCAGCTTGGGTGTAGTGGATGCCAAAGAATTTCAAAGTTCTCCCTACACATCTGAGATATGACCAGGCTCTGTTATTTACCATGACTGGGGCTTGGCTACTTGTCAATCCAGGCTTGTAACTCCTCTGCTGCCAGGGAAATGGGCTGATGGGTGATGCAACCACTTTGACCTGGCGTAGGTACTGCCACCCACTGCTGCTTTTTCTACAGCAGCAGCAGCACACGGGGTGTTTGGCTTTCCTAGCCTGCAGCGTAGCCAAAATTTCGTTTCTTGGAGCAGCCTGCTGTCCTTGATGGCTGCCTTGAGTTAGCCCTGTCTCCTATTACTAAGGCTGCCAAATTTTTGAATGTCAGAAGATGCCAGAATTAAAGTTGTCTTGTGTATGTAGTCTGAGACAGCTTTTGGTTACATCTGCCTTGTCTCTGAAGAGCCCATGCCTGAGCCAACTAGATAGAAAGGGCAACATTCAATACATGGCTATTTTTTCTACTCACTGTCAAGAGTTTAGACAATAGACCTTAGGGTGGGTTTTCTGCAAATTGCAAGCCCTTCCTTCCTTCAAAGGAATCATTATGGGCTTCCCTACAAGGTTCCCTGCAACAGTATCCAGACACTTCACAAATAAACTCATGAGGCACTTGAAAAGTAAGTGGTATCCTGCCTCTAATACACGGACCTCAGTAGCACTGCTAGAAGCTCTTATTCCACTGCACAAACTGCTGCCCCTGGACGAAACTGAGTAGGTGATTCTATATTAGGATGCTCTGCTCTCTACAGAAGGTGATGAAGTGTATGATTGGGGAATGAACAAGATGCTTTGTCTTTGAGTTTTACAGGCATTTTTTTGTCTGCAAAGGAATAGTGAAATTCAGAGTACATGCTGTCCAGCCTGGTACACAAATTTTATATGAATTAGTTCCAAGTCTGGCTCCATCAATGCAGGAATTAGCAGCCCAGGAGCAGCACCACACCAAGGTGGCTGCTGTTCTGGGATCCAAGCCAGTATTCTGATGAGAGGTTCATGACAATTCATTGGCATCCCTGCACAGCACCAGGCAGGGCCGTGCACTTGGACACACAGATTTTTCTGCTCTCTGTCTCTCAAGTGATGTCTTAAGGTTTTCATGAATTTGTAGATTTTTATACTTCTATGTAGTTTCTCACATATAGAGTAGCTAGCAACCTCTAACCCAGTGCTAGCTGTCTTAAGGGACAGATAATAGCTGGAACACCATGCCTGAGAAACATGTACCAGAGCTAAGACAATTAGGTACCATGTTAGTCAAAACAAGAAAGCAAAGCCCAGCAACCTTGGAGAAGCTCCAAGAAGGGAAAGTGGCATGAAGAT
>JAWWEE010000085.1:13155391-13173226 GCA_035221455.1 Xenops minutus | reverse complement strand
AGCTGAGCTGCGGGGATGCAGCTGTATAGGGAGTTTCTCCCTGGTTTATAGTGGGTTGGGAGGTGATCTGACTTGGGTCCAGATGTTGCAAGAGTCGGTTTCCCAGCCTGTGGGTGAAAGGGTTTTTCACCTGTGAGGGGCAGGTTGTTGTCCCTTGTTTGTTTCTGTAAGACATGGCAGAGTGGCTCAGGGGTTGGCTGGAAACAGCCGGGAATGAAATGAAAGGGACACATTTTGGATTCATTTACTCTGCATGTTTGAAGCGGTGGTGCTTGGAAAGAGCTCTCATGGTATTCCTGAGGCCGTAAGTTCAACATAGCATCGGTCTTTTTTATCTGTTACTTTCAACACATGTTGTACTCTTTTATACTTTATATACTCTTTTATACTCCTTTATATTCTGTACCCCCAAATTCTATAAGTAAAAGAACTCTCTTCTACTTTACCCAGAGAAAGTTGTCTTGGAAATTCTTTTTCCCCCTCCTTAAGGCAACACAAGCTTAATATCTCATTCTCTGGTTCTTCTGCTGTGTTCATCCCAGCTGTGTTCCTAAACCACCACTTGCTCTTTGTCCTGCTCCTGTTCTCTTCTCCATCTTAGTAGCTCAGTACCAATCTTCCCTACTCGGGCTGCTGGTCCCTGTCCAAGTCAAAAAAATTGTGTAAGAAATTATGAACACCAGGTGTCATTCCTGCCTCTATTTCATGCAGATGGCTTCAGGCCAGTGTCTTTCTCTCTGCTTAAAATGAAGCTTTAACTGCAGGCCACAAACATATTTTCATCTTTTTCCATGGTCAGATATTACAGTAGCACCCATTCTACTTTCCAGCAAGAAAGGCTCACTGAGAACAGGTTCCTCCCTTACTTAAAAGTGTCACAGTCACCACAGGAAGATAACTTCCCTGTGGATCTTCATAAATAGATATGTGTTGTTAAAAAGAAATTCCCAAATCTTTAAGCTATTAGAATACACATTACTATGCCAAAGTAAAATAGAACAAAGAGAGAAACAGAAATCATAGCATTACAGAATCAAAGGCAGCACTATTGGGAGGACTGAGGACACTTAAGAGTTCATCTTATGTTTAGTAATGCTTGTGACAAATGCCTGTCCTATCTCTTTTGGCAGTGCCTCTACCAGTACTTCAATTCCCATTAGAACATCTTGCCCAATATGTAGATAGAATCTCTCTTTCTTTCATTTAAGCCCATTAATTTTTGTCCTTCACACTTTGCATGGGTAGTAAAGGGTTTGGGTTTATGGCAGCCTTCTACTCAGCTTCTTATTATTATCATGTGCCACATCAGTCTTTCTTAGGCCAAAGAACACATGGTCCTCTGATCTTTCCTTTCTAGTCTTACTTGATTGTATTAAATGTCTTCTCCAGACTGCCTCAAATTACTTACATCTTTCTTAAGGGCAATACCTAAGCCTGGGACAAACTCTAGCTGAGCTTTACCAAAGCTCCATTGAGCAGAGAGATTAATGCTCTACCATATCCCAAACACCCTGTTGTTGCCATAGGCAACAGCAAAAAGGAGTAACCAGTGGTGAACCCCCTCCCATCATCAGGAAGAGTATTTGCCACCTAAGCAGAATTGAAAGAGATAAGGAAGGCTGTGAAATGTGGATACAGGAAACAGAAAACACCAGCTGAGTCCAGATAAAGGAACAGCAAGGTGAATGAGGGCAACACCACATGTACATAAAGAACTGGAAAACCGCAATTAAAATGTGAACACTACAGATTGGTTAACTTTGAGGAGGTTGCAGCTGTGCGCAGATGTCTGGCATGTGCCCTCTCCAGACTGCCAGGGCTTCAGGCTATGTGGCCAACAACTTTGCACTGCACATTCACATCTGTAGCCACAATGTCTGTGTGTGGGAAAAACTGCCCCAGTGGCTGCTGCTCAACTGGCTGTATTTATCACCCATTGCTAGCCTCACATATACACACCCTGGAATGCCTTTTCCCTCATAACACCACTATTTTACTTTTCTTTCACTGAAGTTTTTCTTGTAGTCCAGCGATCCTTTTTGAAGGGCTGCTGTATCAACACCTTTCCTCACCTTTTATTAGTGATAACACTTATTTACCTTACCCTTGATCCTTCTTAACGTCATCCTAATTATTTGCCAAAATTGTTTTGATTTCTAAACCCACACTCCAGTGTACATATTGTCCTTTTAACCTTCATTTCAGTGCAAAACTTACACTTTGTCTATGCAGCTCACTCATTCTTTCTACAGTATCAGAGTTTGGAACATTTCAAGAGAGTAGTTTAGACCAATTTTGTTAGGTATTTGTTTAGGTCTTGCTTTGCTTCTTGTTTTCTT
Organism: Xenops minutus; assembly: GCA_035221455.1. NCBI lineage: Eukaryota > Metazoa > Chordata > Aves > Passeriformes > Furnariidae > Xenops > Xenops minutus. The sequence goes on along the minus strand of JAWWEE010000085.1, from coordinate 13,170,887 downwards.
CCTCCAGCAGCTAAGGTTGAGAAAGACAGTGTTTTAGAAGCAACATGTAAAGTTTTGTTAGCCACCTGAAATACTATTTCAAATATTTTGAGAAAATAATAAAATCCGTATACATACTGTTTCTCATGCTTCCCTCTAATAATAAATCTATATTTAAGTAAGAATTTAGTTAAATATATTAAAATCCAATTATACAACTATATATACTGGGGTTAAACCAAATCTGTGTACTTTGGAATCAGTTTTTTCCCATGCATCTTTCCAATACAAAGCAACAATATTGCTTCTTCTTAAACAGTTCTAGAAAACTCCTATTTCAAAGCTTGGTCTCTGAACAAAATATACTATCTGCAACCTCAGAGCTGTGGACACAAAACATCACGGGAAGTTCCTACTAGCTTCTGCATAGCCATAGGCATCAGCGTTTGCCATGGTAGGATGTAAGAAATTGATCTTGTATATTTTCCCCTTTTCTCTATGGACCGTAAGTCCAGCCACTGGCAAACACTAACTTTTTTCCTACTATCAAAGTGACCACTTGAATTGCCACTAAAACAGCCTTATTGTCCCAAATGTCTTCCAAAATGCTGACTTCTGCATCTTATTTGATGTGTACAGTTTCAAAGACTCCTCTATGAATTTGCTATGAAATACAGCTTAAAGGTGAAACAAAGGTCTGCTTTCTAAAGCTGATGATACTGGGAGAACTAAGAAATCCTGCTCCACAACTACTGTGTTTCCACTGCATTTTCCACATGTTCAATGCTTTCAAGACCCCACCAGAGCAGCATCAGCCACAGGGAACAAACACGTCCTTAAAACATGCAACTCGCAGTTACCATAGCAACACAGAGATTATTAAGTGAAATTAACAAAGGTCTGCAGCACTAATTGTTTCACCAACATTAATTAGTATTCTAGATATTAATAATATTAATATGTTCACAGCATTAAATAATATTCTAGATGTTTTAAAGAACACTGTTAAGAAATAAAGAGCTTGCAGATCACTCTCAAACAGATTGACAAAGTGGTCTCCTGTTTTAAAGCCAAGACGAATTAGTTGATAACCACATACAATTGGTTACAAATGCTTTCTTAATCACTAACTCCTGCCTGATGTAGAGCATGTTCAGCTACAGTCTCTGCTTAGCTTATCAAAAGACACAGCAAGTAGACCTTTGAATTTTTGTGACATTCCTAATGGCCACCTTCTCAAGTTTTATTCTACATGGAGATTGTGTGAGCTGAAGAGAAAAACAATTTTTGTAAGTACCCAAATTAGGTATTAGAGATGTCTCTTTCAAGGAGACAATAGGTCTACAAGTTTGGCTCTCATGAGAGTCAGCATCCTTCGTATCTCTGTTTATACATCTATTTATAAAAGGAGGGCAGGTCTCAAATAATGCAGATATTTTTTTAAATTTTACTTAAATTCTGTGGAGTGGTTAAAGAACAATTCCTCAGCTGGAAGGAATATGAACAGCAGGTCAGCATCAAGTTTCTTTGCTTCTATTTTTGGAACCTATCTTGAATGTTCCCGTTTAACTATAACATTGGGATACAACCTACACGTAAAAGAAATAGTGGTATATGAAGAGGGTGTTAAAAAATAAAGGATCCTACAAAGTTTTGGAATTTGGCAGTGTTTCTGTACAGCAATGTGTGGTGTTCAACGCATGTGACTGTAAAGAATAGCTGATCTTATTACCTGACTCTGCTTAGCTGCCCTTCTAGAACAAGAAAAACTCTCAAGTCTTCTCCAGCTGGTCAACTCATTTCCATGTCTTTGCACAAAATGTTGCATTTAGACATGGGTAAAATATTCTAATAGACAGAGTATATGAGTGGTTGTGTTGCACTGAATGGTATAGATTAATGTGGCAAACAGCATCCTGACCCACAGAGTTAAAAGTTCTCAGTACCTTTAGCAACTAGGACACACTAAAGGACACCCATTTTACTACCTCAGCCTTAGAGGAATAGTGATAAACTTATAAAGAACAGTAGCAAAATACTTCCTATTGGTCAGATCCATGCAAGGAAAGTTTCAAGTCTGCAGGCAAAAGCAATTTGCATCATCTCTATTCAACTTGTTCAGAACATTTTCTTTCTAAAAATATAACACTTGATTTTCTCAAACTGACATTACTTTTCATTTCTCCATTCTCTTGTAAAATGCTGTTGAGTTGCATTACCTTTCACTGGATTTTGAAAATTCAAAGTGATTTTCAGTACAGGAGTCTCTCCCTTTATTGTTTCCATTAATAGACTCCATACATTCAGAAATATGTACATTTTTTTAAAATATCTAACTTAATCTTGATTTCTTGCTTTACTTGCATAAACTAAAGCTCAATTATTGCCAGTTAGTCTATTTTAGACTACCTTCTTCAGTTTGCTACCTTCTTCAATTTGATTAAGAAACTAATTTGAAAGATTTCTGTTTCTATCTTTGAAGTGCTGTGAAGGATCTTTCCAAGTCAAACTTCTATTTTGCCTGAGGTTTCTCACTAAAAACTTTTTAATAATCCATTAAAAATCAAACAACGCCTTAAATATCAGTGTTGTTGTAAGTACACTGTGGTCAAAACAGTATGTTCTTTCATTCATAGCAAGAGGACTTTTGAAAAAGGCTATTTGGGGTGAGTTGTATGCACTTCATTTGCATCTGAAGTGAAGAAAGAATTCCTTCTGCTTAGCTGATTCCCCTTTATCTACCATGGAAAACAGCTGAAAGTCCATAAGTAAGTGAGATATGGTATAGTGTGGCATTGCTGCAATATTGTTCATTGCAAAAATGTTGCAGGCATCTCCTTTTTATCTGTTCCTTTGTTGCATATTTTTATTCTAGATAATAAGCATAAAAGAACTCTTCAAAGCTACTTTTGTGTCCATATGTATGAATTTAGTATGCTCTAAAAACACTAAGCTAAGAACTGTAAAGAGTGAGATTCCTACTTTTAAGTAGAAAAGAAGTTGCTTAAGCAGAAATCATTCAAATAACTTAAAAAGGATCTGATTTATTGTTTTTTCCAGAATTTTCTATGATTTTTATCCTAGTTATAAGTGGAAAAGTTCCATAATGGAACCAAATTATTAGCAGGGTCCCCAGCACTGAGCAGGGATGACCATATTGTCAAATAAATCCCAAAAAGATTTTGAAAAAGCTAAATACAAAGGAGAGGAAATTTGCTGGTAGTAGTAAACTCTTCAGGGTAGTGTAATCTAAAGCTGGTTGACTGAGTAATAAAATGTTAAGTGAAATTCAGTGTCAGTCTCCTCAGAAAACGTAATATAATTATGTTTCCAGAAGAAGAACTATTTGCTCAACTGGTGGAGAAAATACAATGCTTATTCTTAAAAATCACTGGCCTATGGAAGTGCATGATGGGGATCATGCTAAACATAACCAAGAAGAGGAGTGGGAGAATAACTAGATTGGCTGTACCAACTCAGCTCCATATTTGGGAAAGTAAAATCGAGTTCATTGTGGAGAGAAGTGTAACTTCAGGGTCTGCAACCATGAGAGACCACTGGAGGGACCCCCGGGACAGAAGAGGGAGGGAACATGTTCGAAGAGGAGGGAACGTATGCTAATGACTTTGGGGAAATGATTACCATATGTATGTTTACTCTGGAAAAATAAATGAATATGTATGTAAAATATGGTATATAAACAGGAGCTTTTCTATACTTGGTATGCACACAATAGGCTTGAAAGTATCCCCTGCCAAATAAAGAATGCCTGCTTTCTAATACTAAAACTGTAATGTTAGAGTTTACTTCCTTGCCATTTTTCCAGTAAAAAATACCCAGTGACGAGCTCCAAATCACAGCATCTAGTTAAAAGAGAATTTGGAGTCGTTGTTCTCTGAGCATATCAGCACCATGTTTTCGTGCTTATAAAGGCAAGTAGGGTGCTAAGGGTGAGTAATTAGGGAATCTTACAACAGAAGCAGAGGATAAATTGAAAAATAGCAATAGATCACTCTATAAACTCTGTCATTGCTGCATTTTGTATATGAAGGTCTAAAGCATGTAGTGGAAGTACAGAAGATAGAGGACTCAGCAACAGTGGTGATCAGAAGTGTACAAAAGCTTTAAGTTTCTATACTAGGTCAATCCAAGTAGGTTTGGACCCTTTAGCCTGCAAAAGTGGAAGAGAAGGCAAGACAAAGCTGAACAGCAGACAGTTGATTACTTTTTCTTATAGCTCAGACACAGGGATCGCAAAATGAAGTTATGAGGCAGCAAGCTTAAAACAAGTAAAAGGGACAAAACAGCTAAACCACTGAATTAATCACCCTCAAAGTAGTCAGAGTAGGAGTAGGATTAGAAAAATCGACAGCTGACAAATTCAGTATGGCTATTGAACGCAACAGATAGGATTCAGCTGCTAGTTCAGGAAATTCCTTATTCACTGGTTGCCAAATATTTGTTACTTCAATACTACATAATTTCAATAATACTGTATAATTTCCTAAATTACCTGCTAATGGACAGTTCTGAGATGGGTTACTGGATGGTCTTTGTTTTGGCCCAGTTCTGACTATGCCCCTGTATATTTGTGCAGTATAACCTAAAATATTCTGGGTCTAGGTCTGGACCTGACACAGAGCCAGCCATAGTATCAATGAGATACGTGCAATTTCTGGCCGAGGGAAAGCCCTGGAAGCAACAAGTCTACCCCTGCATTTCTATGAGTTTGTAGACTCAGGCTGTCAATGCCACAAGAGTGCCAGTTTTTAAGAAACACCATTTATCAATGTAAAAAAACAGAAGATGAAGTCCAATGTGAATGCGACTGAGATTTCCAATTAATTTCGCAGAGGCAATGTGCAGACACCAGAAGCAAAAGACATGTGGCTATTACCCCGCCAGGATGAAACTCTAAGCAAAGCTCCTGTGGTCAGCCTTCATATCCATCAACAAAGTCCCTGACTTGGTCAATGCCTTTGTTTTCATAGTTTTGCAATGGTAGCAAGTCTTACTCTAATTTTGGATGCAAGTAGCACCATTCTTAGCATTAGGAAATACATGCCACTGATTAGGTATGAATATAAAGGAAAAGGTGTAAAAGGCAGAGGTTCAAATTGCAATACCATGGAAAAGTGGGAAAAAAACTCTCTCTATTAAAAAACTGAAGATAAACCTGGAGGATACTTATTTTTAGTAAGAAATGTGTCTTGAGGTTGACCTGACAGGCTACATCGCATTACCGAGCTCTGCAGAAAAAGCTCACCACACTTCTTACTAATGTAATAATTCTTATGCTGCTCACAGCAGCAATCTCTGGCACACATTTATCAGCAATATTAAAAGGCTACAAATCATGTATCGTGTCGTACTCTGGTATCCTGACAATTTCAACTCATATGTCTCACAGTATGTTGGTGTTTTGTTTTTGTTTTTGTTTTTTTTACTTTTCTTTTTTTTTTTTTTCCCATTTAGGAAAAAAGCCCCCATACTGTAAACAAGTAGAGGAACAGGAAGATCAGGTAGTCAAGATCAGGGAAAAATTAACAATGTAGAAAGATTATGCAAATAAATGATTTTTAAACAGTTCTTGATTCTAATGGCAGAGTTTTTTAAGTAGAATTACTGAGTGCCTTATGTAATCTGTCATGGTAAGGAATAATGACAAGAAATTTCATGAAGAAAAGGTGGTGTGTTTATTCATATTTCTCCTCAGAAAGCACTAGTTCAACAACATCCCCAAATATACTCATTGTAAAAGAAATAGTCAAAGCAGAACGAAATGCTGGGTTTATATCAAAACAGAACATTCTGTGGGTTTGGGGTTTCGTGTTTATTTGGTTTGGGGTTTTTTTAAGTATTTGTATAAAAGTGAGGTCCTAATAAAAAATTAAAAGCTTGGACTTCATTCTGTTGAGACAACACTAAATTTTCTATCTTTAGAAATCCCACAGAAGAAAAATTACAGTTTGCAATGAGCTTTTCAATTAGGCTCCTTCATTTTAATTTAAAAGTTTTCCAACTTGTTTATCTAAGGGTTGGACAATTGAAGTGACCCTGCCATTAAACCCTAACAATAAAATAGCATTTTTCATTTGTTAAAAATATACTCAGAAATCATCCTTCTGGTCACCTCTAGCCTCCAGATTTCCTCCATTAGTATCCTTGATATTTATTTTCCACAGTTCTAGGAAATCAGGTTGACTATTAAGATGTTAGCTGGTCAGCATTCTCCCTCAGGATATCCTACTGACCTACTGAGCTTTCCTGCCAGTTTAGTCTCAAATCAGAAAAACCTTTTGTTGCTAGAATAATTCTTTCAATGTGACCTAGTTGCTAGGTACAGCAAGGTTCTTCTCATAGAACATTTCATTTAAAAGCTCTTCCACTGCTATTACTATTCAATAGCTTGTAATTACTTTTCCTTCCTTCCTGTACACACTGGTGGGATAAATGAATTCAGGTGTCTTCCTTTTGAATGAAAGATTTGTCTCCAACCAAAATAACAAAAGATATTTGAATATACTCTCTTCCTAGTTAGGCTCATTTTTCTTCTATGTTGGATGCAATGTTTTTAAAGATTAATTAGACCAACACAATCCTACCCCAGACTGTGGCACATCGCGTTGCAGACAATCCCTTTATTGAACCTCTAATCTCGGCACAATCTTGTTTGCAGCCTTAGCACACAGCATATATGTCACCTTGATCCATCCTGTAATTGGATACCAACTGCACAGGAGCACAGCCAAAGAGCCATCACACCCTGCTGAGGCAGGATAACCTTCTGTTAGAAAAGAGACCTGTGACAGCAACAGAGCCTCAAACTACTGCTACAAGTGCTCCTCGCTGTCACTGACAGTAATAGGGTAACCTACTGTCTCACAAACAGTGTCTGTTCGCAGGGAAACATTTTGTTTGAGTTGACAGCAGCTTTTCTTAGGGAATGAGATTGGTATTGCAAGAGAGGCAATAATTTGCACGCGAAGAAAACCTGCAGGCCTTTTTTTTTTTTTTTCAGAGCCCCACAAAGCATTAGTTTGTTCCAATGATACATAAAATAGTAAGGCATTCACAGAGTTTCAGCTTGCAATGAAACTTCTTTGTATTTCACGCCAGCTATGTTTTGCCCAGGAAGAATCCATCCAGTGATGCAATGGGAACTCACTAATTTGCTTTGCACTGTACAATACAACATGGGCTTGGCAGGGCAGGGAGATTGTCTCAGTATAGGCAGGCCAGCAGTTTTCTGGTTTTGGAAACAAAATGTGAAAATTTAGGGATGGGCCATAAATTTGGACATTATTTCCTCTCACCCAAATATGTTGATTACAGCAATTGCATGGATGAGAAGATATGAAGGAAATAGTAAATACAGACAGGATGAAAGATTCCAAATTCCATATTTGCAACATATGGTATGAAACAGAATTTTGGTTTCTGCTGTTGTAGACTCTGCTGCAAGGCTTGCAGCCCTCAAGAGGTCCCTGAGAATGGGCCTGTGCACTGTCCCTAGCAGTCCTTTGACCTTAGTGGAAATCCATTCTACACAACTTAAGATTAAGGAAAAGGACCCTATCACGAAGCCTTCAACACTGTCCTCTGGTTGCAGCATCAATAGAGAAGAAAATTAAAAGACATTAGACAACAATTGTGGTTTCTCTCTTTGCCAGTCAATTTTCCATGTAACTTTCTTCCTTACTTTACCTTATTTTACTTCCTTGCTTCTTCCCTTTTTTCACTTTCTTTGCCTAGAAAGCTAACTGAGGAATATATTGATCCTATTTTACATATAACTTTTACATGTAGAGGTGGCAAGACATTTAAAGCTTCAGCTTTCCCAGTGCTTATAATTTAAAACTGCAAGTGTTTATTCTGAGATGTAATAGTGGAAAACTGTATTTTCACACAGAGTAGGTTATGAAAATGAGCCTTTTGTAATATTGCAAACTACATTAGGGTCAAATAAAATTATATGAGTAAACTAGGCAAATAAGACTAATTCCATTGTGAGCAGTTTCAGAAGACATCCTCCCTTATGTTGGCTCCAGCAGCAAGATAAACAGTTACCAACATTATACCATCAGAAAAATTCATTTGCTGATCTCAAGCCTGAGGGAACTACACTGTTACCTAGCAACTAGTGACAGTATCCTTTCTTTCAATAAATTAACCCATTGATGAGTGTGAAATGCATAACTGGTCTGGGGATTTGCAGGTCCTTTGCTATTCTGAGGATGTTTCTGACCACATCAGAATGTAAGCCCCTTTTTTGCCATTTCAAATGACCTACACTTGGCCTCTGAAGACATAAAATTATTACACTTTTCCCTTCATAACCAACATCTCCCATGAAGATGAATCTGTCGTATTGCATTGTGTCATGTTGCAAACAGCCTCAGCCCAGAAGAGAACTCTGTGTGACTGAGGTTTCCACACAGTCCATCTTTTTTTGAGAAGTCCAGGGTTCCCATACAAGAAAGCTATAGTGTATCTTTTACACCTTTTCTCTGCATTAATCAGTGCAAAATTTATAGTGCCAGAGTAGTGCTGCCACAAGGCATCCTTGAAGGCCTCATGTTTATGATACACCATTTAATTGGTTCTAAAAGTAGGACAGTTTGAAGTTGTTGCTGTGGCAAGTATGAGTGGAGAAATAGTTAGGATTTTCTGATAATGGACTTGAATAAAAGGCAAATACTTGGGCAGTCACCACATTCAGTGACTTAAGAACTGCAGTTAAACCCTAGAAACTAAAGGGTTTACTATTGGAAACAAAGTCTCAAATTGCGCCTATTATCTTGATGCCAGAAGACCATAACAACCTATCAGCAAGTCTGTCTTACTGAATTAGTTTCCTAGAACTGTGTGTACAATGAATGGAATACCTAAGATCAGTCCTGATAACAAACCACTCCCTCACCTATAGCAACATAAATGTGGAGCAAGCCCCTGAAATGAACTGAGCTGTGGTACACATGAAATCAGAGTGACATCCCAGAGGTCACAAGCTTTTGACAAAGGGTGAGAAAGCCCACCGTTTTCAAGGTCTGTAGTTAGAGATTTATAGGGAGTAAATATAGAAGCACCACTGTCCAGACAAGTTTTTCTGACTTGACCTCTGCATCTGATCTGGTGGGAGCTGGACACACCACATGAACTCATACGAAGCTTAATGGAGGCAGCAGCAAAACTCAAAAGAAACAGGATCAGACTCAGGGCTTGAAGGGCACTCAGGATGTGGTGAACAGCAAAAGCAGCTTGTCACATGGGCAAGTCTGGCAGAAGTTGAAACCTATGAAAAGTGAGTGAAACTATTTTTTCTAGAAATTTCAATTACATTCCAGTGTAAATACAGGCAGGTTGGACTTCAGATGACATTTTCTTTATACATCCTCTTGTTACACAACAAAGACTCTCATATATGATGTAGCCTTTTTTAACACCACAATCCGCATATATTATGGAGCTCTTAAAATGTCTGAGGAAAGATCTTGAGTATACCACTGTAATTACAGTGGTTAGCCAGAACTTTTGACTTTCTGGTTTTGTGATCCTTGGAGAATTTCTTCAGAGACATGGTTTTTGCTCTGCAAAACCTTCTGCAGTATGAACACCCATCTAGCTTCAATATTAGAGAGAAGAGAACACCTTCAGTAGGAAAGGTTGCAAGTGTCCCAAGAAAGGGGGAACACCTTATTTAAAGAGGATATGCAGGCAAAAGAAATTATATTAAATTTAGATGAAAACAAGATGAAACATTAGAAAACTGGTTACAGAAATCTGTTAAAGGAAAAACTATGTCATAAAAATTTCAAGGTTAGACAGTTTACACAAAAAGATACTGAACTGCTTGGTGACAAGTGAAAAATACATGTCAGAGAAGCTATGCTTGTGTTAACTGTAGTGGAACACAATTGCCCATGAAGAGATCAACTCTCCTTTTAACTGGTCTAGTGTTTCTCATCCTTTACCTATCCTGACTTTATTATCTTAAAATGTCCTTTTTTGACAAAAATTGTCTCTATTGTCTCAATACTTTCACAAATAGACATCTTTTGTTTGACAGCTTGACTTTTAATGGTGTCTTTTCTGACCTTTTTTTATTATTATTCCCCAAGTGTATCTATTAACCTTACTTTGATTTGTTGCAAAAGTGCTGATACTGCACTAATTCTGGTCTCAGCTTGTTAGCTGTAAGCAGGAGTTACACCTGAGTCCTCTTAATGTCACAAAGAAAATCTTATTCTCCTGCCTCTGCAGTCTGAGTCCTTAAACTTCAGGATAATGGAACAACCTGTGAAGCACATGTATTCCTACAGGTAACACTAAAGAAAAATGTGATAAGTAATTAGGTGTCATGATTTATACATCTGTTTCTCCTAGATCCTACTTGCTTCAAATGTACTAATGTTTGATTAATGTGGCCTTCCTTTTGAAATCTCAGCTGAAAATACTAAGTCCAGGGTGAACAGATGGTGAATTAAATTGAACGATAAGAGGGAAGAAGCTAAAGCACTTTGAACAAGAAAAAGGCAGGCACGAAATGGAAATGGCATTTTAATTCCTTAAAAGGGAAATACACAATATGTCTTGTTGACCAGGGGAGGGCCCTCTTAAATATTCCATTTCTTAATTTGCAGTTGTCTATGTATTTAATTTATAATATTTTTTAAGCAGAGTGTGTAACATTGAAAAACAGTGAAATAACAGTTTTAGGGTTTCACCAAAAGAAGCCAAAACAACACACACTGAAAGCTACAGTTCTTACTCAGATAATCCTGTTCATATCAATGCTAAAAAGAGGGCATCCTTCCTTTGTAGAACTGATTGTTCAATCCTTGTAAATGTTCTTCCATATTGGGAAATAGTGTTTTTGTGGGGGTAAGCAGCACTGCCAAGACACCCCATGGACCTCAGATGTACATCACCAGAGAAGAAAGGACCAGCTGGAGAGACACAGGAGAGGATTATCTCTCTACTCTTCAAGAAGATGAAGAATGATTTCTTCTCATCATGAAGAATTTTGTAGTAGCCAGATCAAATTGCTGTAGGGACTCCTCATCTGCCTCCACCACTGTAAGGGTGCAGCTGAAAAGATGGGGCAACTCCTGAGAATGTTCTGCTTCTGCCGAGCTTCTGTTGCTTGTGCCACTGACATCTGGAGTTTCTAAGCTTGTTGTAAGACTATCACATTTCTGGCTTGTAGCATCCTGTATCTCCAGTGCAATATGCTGCACTTCACTGAACCATCAATAAATCCAGCAGCAGATGTTCGTGTGCATCTCATCTGTGAAGCTGAAACAGACTTTCAATATTGTGTTTTCCACTGCCAGTCCACTTGAAGGGACTTTGTTCTATCCTTTTGGCTGCTAACCCTTCTTCTTCAAATCCCACTGCTTAAAATAAAACCTTTGAATTTAGTGTTTAGACAGTTTTACAGACATAAAAAGCAAGCAGATGTATAGAACGTTTTTTTAATTCCTCCCTGTATCTTTCTAGGCTGGTTCTTAGATGATTAAAGAAAACTATTAAGCACACACAAATGTGTTCATTTTGTTTCACACATCTGCTTTTTCAAAGTGGAAATTTTGTGGAGGAGTTTCCAAGAATACAGTTTACAACAAATAAAACAAGAGCATCACAACACAAGTGCATTGGTTAACCAGCACCCAGGAAATTACTAAACTCCAGAGGTTAACCTGGGGAAAAATAAAAAATAATAAAAAAAAAAAGTTGTGGGATTTATTATAGACATTGAAATATCAACACCAAATGCTTATAAGGTTTTCTGATTTCATCCAGATATCCTCCCCCACAATACTTGAAATGAAATATTGCACAATCCTGATCTTTGCATTACTGACATCCTATTGCCTGCCAAAATTTTACTTATGTTCCACCTATCTATTGTTTTTCTTTGACTCTTATTGACCAGTCTGGAGCATGGCTAGCCATTAAGAAGCTCTAAATCCTAGCATTAGGTGTGATTGAAGTTATATGAATGTATTTCTATATTAGTTCTATATAATCCTATATCTGGGGTGCAGATCCTCATCAAACATAGTTGTACCTGTGTCAGCACCTTAATCATAGCCTTGGGAGAAATAGGTTGGGTGATGCAGATGGGAGTGACTACCACAAAATAGGTTATGATATCTCAGAGTGTGATGTCTTAGGCCTGATTTTCAGGAGTGCTGAGCTTTACAGCCAAAGCAGGTCATTATGTATTTTTCAGTTCTTTCTAGATATATACCTCAACACTGTTACCCATAAAGAGATATTGCAATGTCAGTTGCAGGAAAAAGTAGAAAATCATTATTAGTGCCAGGTAAAACTAGTTCCTACTGCAGTTTCTCTACTCTGACAATTGGAGGCTGAATGTCCTGCAGATAAGGAAGATACATGTGCCTTAAGAAAGTGTGCGAAGTAAGTGTTTGTGTGTGTGTGTGTGAGTGTGTGCATGCGAGTGTGTGCATGCTCCAGTTCATTGGATATTGGGAGAACTGAAGATCAGATCAGAAAACAGGTGAAGATTAAAGGTGAGTAAAAGCTCTTGCAAATATGCAGAATTTAAAATATGAACTGACCTTCTACACTAGATGGAAAAGATGTGAAATGAGACAGAGTCAATAAAAGGAACCATTACAGATATTTCTTGTTCTTATTCAGTTCCACTGGCACTACCTATATGGGTGTGAAACACAAGCAGCTGCTTAAGCTATTTTAAGTTTCTTAATACTTGCTGGGGATGAAGTTACTTATCTTAAGATCACGTTACAAACCCCACTGTAATATGGCATCAATCCAATTACTGACAATACATAGTAAAAGGGATTTAAAAATGTTCTCTAATTGCTGATTTAACAGGCAGCATAGATTTGTTTTGCTCTTCTTTTTTCCTAAAGAATTACATATGGTGTATAAAAACACCACGGTGCATAAATATTACAGTGCTCAGAAATTTTTCTTCACATTTGATTGACTACAGGAATTACTGAGAGGAGAAATGAGCTGAAATGTGCAATTTCAATGTTAGAATTTATTTATTACTAACTAGTGCTGCTTAGTAATCTTCTTGTTATATGTTTAGTGATCCATTTGGTAAGAAGGCATGCATAATGCTCCTGTAATCACTGGGAGATGGTTCAGTGTTCTCAGTATGCTTTCTAAATTTGGTTTTCCTAGTAAAAAAAAAAGCGCCCCAACCCCCATCTGCCTTTAAAATCCCCAGACACAACTCTACAGATACCTCTGGCTCACCTAATCATCCAGGCACCTGTTCTCTAAGTGGGTCCAGGTTTCACCCCATGGGTGGGGTATCACCACGGCCAGGTCCCCTGCAGAGATCTCTGGACCACCTGTGTGAAGAGGCAGAGGAGAGGCAGAGTTACACCTTTTGTGTAACAGGCTAATTGCTAAAGGAGCTGTGCAGGAAGGGGCAGGTTTGGCTTTGTGGCACTCCAGAGTGCAAAGGAAAACACATCTCCCTATGTTTTTGTTTTGTAAAAGTTCTGATGCCACCTGCAGGTGAAATTTCCTCTGACACCCGCCTCCCTTTCTTTTCTGTCCACCTACCACATGGTCTCATCCACACTCTTCTGTCTGTTCTGGTACATGCCAGGCTCTTCAGAGCGATGCAACAGAGCAACTCCAAGAAAACGACCCAATCAACCTCCCTCCTTTTCCTGCAGTAGTTTCGGTGAATTAAGTCGATTTATGCAAGTCAAATTAGTGTAGGGGCAAGTACTAAAGGTATAGCACTCAGGAGCAGAATCCAGCCTTCTTCTGGTGCCAACAAGCTACAGTATTAACCAAACCAATTTCATGCAGCTGTATTTTGAATGGGGGGCCAGTCACCAGGCTAAAGATCAGACTGTTCTGCACAAGTGCCTGAGAAAGTTACCTTCCACTGTCCTTGCTGGATTTGTGGCACTGTACAGCCAAGAATACAACTATGAGATCACAAGAGAATGAGCAAGTGACAATCAGCTTGACATTTAAAGCTGTTCAAAACAGGTAATTGTTTATTTTTGTCACCTCATTGCTGTTTATATAAAGAAAAAATAGAAGTTTAAGTGTTCTACCACACAATTCACAAAAATTTGCATTTTTTTTTCCTTCCAGACCAGTTAAATACTCATTTCATTTCTTCACACATGGCCTTAACCAATAATAAAAAGCATAATAGAATAGCAATGACAAAAGTAGGTGGTTTATGGCAATGCAGTGATATTTCTGATCTTTTTTTCCCTGTGTCTGCTTCCAAAATAGAATTGTTAATAGAACAGAATATCCATGCACAAAACTGCTGTGGCATTCTCAGAGTAGAACTTTTCCCATATATTGTACCTTTAATCTGAAGAATTGGTTGAATGATCCCTTTTTCATAATAACCATTATCAGTTTTCACCTTCAAAAACAAAATCTAAATCTAAAATGAAAGATTACATATAAACAAGCTATTTCAAATCTGATCGATTTAGTATGGGTTTTAATAAATGCTTCCTGTGCTCATCACAATTTTGCAATTAAAGTGAAGGAAAACAGTCATTTTATAGTGACATTGCACTGATGACAGGGCCATCTCCCCTATACATGTTTAACTCATCCATTATTACATTACTTAATTAGGAAAAAGGAAATGAAGTGAAGTCTCCTTCTCCCTAGGTGATCAATTAGACTTCCCTATTTTTTTTTTCCTTCACTCCTCATTATTAAGATTAAAATGAAATTACATAGATTAGCTGCTATTTCCATCTGGAAGCAGGGAGCTCTATTACAATAGACTATTGAGCTAAAATGCAAAATTTTGAATGAGAAATAAAGCCATAGAACTGTCATAATTATTTGGTTTGAAATATGCGTTTCAAGGAAAATATTTTTAAACTTATTTAACTACTGATGAGTTCATCAGCAGTTAAGCAGCAAGAGGACTGAACATTGCAGTGAAGAATCTCAGTTATAATGCTGTTCTCCTTTCCTAATTATTTAGCAGGATGGTTGCCTGATCTAATAGAATCACAGAATGGTTTGGGTTGGAAGGGACCTTAAAGGTCATCTAGTTCCAATCCTCCTGCCATGGACAGAGACACCTTTCACTAGACAAGGTTGCATAGAGCTCCATTCAGCCTGGTCTTGGACACTTCTGGGCAAACTGTTCCAGTGCCTCACCACCCACACAGTAAAGAATTTCTTTCTAATATGTATATAAACCTACCCTCTTTCAATTTGAAAGCATTATCCTTGTCCAGTCACTATATGTACTTATACAAACTCCACCTCCATCTTTCTTGTGGGTTCTTCTCAGGTATTTGAAGGCAGCAGTCAGGACACTCAGAAATCTTTTTCCAGACTGAACAATCCCAATTCTCTCAGCTTTTCCTCATAGGAGAGGTGCCCCATTCCTCCAGTGATCTTGGTGGTGTCCTCTGGACTCCCTCCAACAGGTCCCTGTCCCTCCTGTGCTGGGACCCCAGAGCTGGAGGCAGCACTGCAGGTGGGTCTCACCAGAGCA
>JAWWEE010000085.1:13126856-13153546 GCA_035221455.1 Xenops minutus | reverse complement strand
TCACCTCCCTGTTGTCCATATGTCAGCACAGCTTCCAGGAGGATCTGTTCCATGATCTTCCCAGGCACAGAGGGGAGGCTGACAGGTCAGAGTTCACAGCGTTCTTCTTTCTACCCTTTTTAAAGATGAGTGCAATGTATCCCCTTTTCCAGTCACCTGGGACTTCACCTGACTGCCATGACTTTTCAGTATCATGGGGAGTGGATTGGCGGCTACATCAGCCAGCTCCTTCAGGACTCTGGGATGCATCTCATCAGCTCCCATGGACTTATGTAAGTTCAGCCATGACCTCATAGATGTGACCAACAACTGTGTTGTCCTTCAGGTGTCTTTCAATACCTCCCAGAACAATTTTTTCCATAGTTTTACTAGTCACTAAAGCAAGACTGACAGGCCTGTAGTTTTCAGGGTCATCCTTCTTGCCCTTCCTGAAAATTGGGACATTGTTTGCCAGCTTACAATCAACTGGGAGCTCCTCAGATTCGCAAGACCATTCAAAAACCATTGAGAGAGTCCTTGCAATGACATCAGCCAGCTCTCTGAGTATTCTCAGATGAATCCCATTGGGCCCTGTAGACTTACAGGGATTTGTTATACTTTAAACTCACATTCTATGAAGATTAATGAAAAAGCTGATTGGAAAGGTAGTTAATAATTAACAAGCCCAATTTCTATCTAGTGCATATATAATTAAGAAAGGTGTGATTATTCTTTTTTCATTAGCAATTCAATAAGTACCTTGTGCCTAATACATCCACACAGACATCAGCATCCAGCATCCATGTAAAAAATCGACTTCAAGATATGGCGAGAGGTTGCCTGGCAACAGCTCTTTTATTTTATTTTGAATGGCATTTTTGGGGCAGACAGTGAAGAAGGGAAGAGCTGGAAAAATAAGTTTGACTCGAGAGGCCTGCTCTGATCTAGATTGCTGTGTCACTGCAGGACTGTGATTCTGCTCAGTGTGGATGTGGACCCCATACGGGACTGCGCCCTGTGGCTCTGCCAGTACCCTGCACATGGCTCTGCTCTCCCTTTGTGTCCAACTCAGGCTGCGCTGTTTCTTCTTCCACCCAGCCAAACAGGCCTCATTAAGGGGCACAAATAGTCTGGGTTTATTTTGATGTCTGTCACATGAGGGAATTCTGTGATGTCTGCCTCCAGAGGGAAGTGCTTTCTCTTTGGAACACGTGCCAGGATAGCAATACTGAAAAAAAAAAGAAAAGAAAGGATCCTCATGCAGTCCTGGGCTTAGTTTCATTTCTGTAGATTGCACAGTAGTCCTCCTACTCAGCCCTCCCCAAGGCTGCCAGAATTCTCAGGTCTGCTCACATGGAGGGAGTGGTTCAATGAGTCTTGGGCCTGTAAGCAGCAAATGCACATTCAAAGTGTCCTTCCTCGGAATACTCGGGACCCGTGTCCCCATGACCCTCAGCCTAAGGTAGATAGAATAGTTCAATCACTTTTTTAGGTTTTTGAAGTGATTTGTTTTGGCTCAGTTATAAAGTATCATGAAGTACTTTATATTTAAATAAAAGAAAAATAGGGCAAAGAAAAGGTGAAGAGGTTTGGAAAAACAAAATAGACCAATATAGCAATACACTGAGAAGGCAAGATATGAGCTTAAAGGCATGCTAATGTGCCAACATGACAATGACAAAAACTGAAAAAAAAGCTAAAAAGGGAAAGAAAGAAAGAAACAAAAACCAAAACCAAAACAAGACAAAATAAATAAAAAAACCACCACCACAACAAAAATTAATAATAATAATAATAAACAACAACAACAAATCAAAGCAAAACAAAACCATAACAAAGCCCCAGAGAACTTCATATCCAATCTTTTATTTTTCTATCACATGTCCAGACTACCTACAAACTCAACATGTTTCTCTACAAAAGCCATAGTATCTTAGAAACAAAATAGCTGTGTGACTGCCTAAAAAGCTCTAATTGGGAAAAGCAAAGCAAATCATGCAAAATCCCTAGATATTTTAACAGCAGCAAGTCAAGACTATGAGGTCCTGACTCTGCTCCTTATGATGCCACCTTGTGAGGACTGTAATTTTCCTCTGCAGACTGCTGCCATTCTTTTACATCTACTCCCTCCAGGTGGAAAAATAATGAAACCATGTGTTTCTTAAGTTGTTTGAACCATTATCCAACAGTTTTCTCTGTATCCCATTGAGATCATATATTAAAACTGAATGATTTTGAAAGGGTATTGCTAACCTTTGAACTTTTAACAGAGGTTGTTCTTGTCAAAAAAAATCCAGTCTATCTTGTTCCTTCTGTTTTAGTTTTGTTTTTTAAAGTCAATCAGCACACATATAAAGTGTTGAAGACAGGAGTGTCTGATGGGTTAACTTCCACATTAAAAGGGTTCCTGCTTTATTTTGTGAGCTTTTTTGCTATGCCAGGAAAATAAATTATTGGGAAAAAATGTAATACATTTTTTTATACTATTCTTTTAATGAATGCTGGATGCTACATGGGGAGATTTAGATCCATTTTGCTGGCTTTGTTTTGAGGCAAAATGAAAACCAAAAGATAAAAGCAAAGGGATCAAAACTGAGACTAAGGGAATGGCAATACATCCTCTAGATCTTCTTTTAAGCTTACACTTTTTATCTGGTTTTCTACTCTTGCTTTCACTTACAGCATTATAGGTGATAACAGGAACAGGAAATACTAAAAAATACCAGCTGCATGCATTTGACAGCCTTTTAATGCCATTATAATTTGGTTGTTCTCTGAAACATAGTAAAATCTCATCTACATCCATGTTCCCATCATTTTATGTTTTGAAAGGAAAAGATCAACTTAGATGAGTCCCAGAGCCAGAAAGTATTTTACAGTCTGTGCTTATTAAATAGGCATTCATGTAAATGGCAATAATAGTTAATTAATTTAAACCATGACTTTTTGATCAACTGCCCTATTACTGGGAGTTTGGGTGTTCTTCAGCCTAATATCTGAACTTAATAAAAACAGATGGCATTCACTTTTCTGTGCAAAATAATAGTTCAAGGCTAAATTCTAACACTTCCTCTCAGAGAGATTGCACCATTTCCTGCCACGGTGTCACATAGAAACTGCACTAGAACATATGCGACTCTGAATGGAAATACAGTTAAGCAAAGGATTTATGACAGTAACTTGTCAATCCAGTCTGAAATTCTTTCTCTTCCTTAGAGCACCTCATTGACGGCCGATTTCTGAGAGCAGCCTTTCAACCAGTGGATTATGAATGTACCAGTAATGTAACCTGGAATAAGTTTCACTAGCTTGGTTTACAAAATGTCAAAGGCAAACACAGTAAATCGTTTCACAAAAGGCAATAGATACCAGAGCTGTTTCCCACTCTATCTACTATAATTGTCACTCTGTGAGGAAGGAAATTCAATTGATTTGAAATTATTTGTTCTAGATAAAACCATGCAGGCTCTGTCTTACTGCTTTATAATCTGAATACTTTGAAACAGTCACATAGAATTTGTTCCTGTATCTTCCCAAGAATCAGTTCCAAGTGGGACTGCTCTGCAAGTCTTCATGTTGTCCCTCCCACATGACTTTTTTAAAGAGAAGTAGCACAGTTGACTTTTTTCCACTCTTCCTTTGAGAAGATCCTGAAAGTAATTGCTGACTTTTACAGAGTGCTGACCAGAATACACATAACATGTTTGAATTCTTTCAAGGCTCTCTTCTATTTTCTTGCCAGTTCTTTAACCCTTAGCTAAAGCTATGTTTTGTTCTGTTCAGGCAGTGATCATAAATAAGCTTTAATTGCCTTTCTGTGACGAGAGAATCAAAAGAGACAGCTGAATGACTCAGACTTCTAAATTCCTCCTTTGTTTCCTTCTTCCTTAGTTAAACTGTTGAATTATAAATTTCTTTGCAACACCCCTACATGAGTTTGCTTTACTTTTCAAATTTGCTTCATCCCCTGCAACACACTGAAACTCAATTTGTGCCTTAGTCTTCTTAATTTATGGCTTTTATTATTTTCTTCTTTTTTTCTGCAGTATCTGTCATTAAATGTCTATCAGCCACCATGAGCATGACTTGACTGTAACCTCAGATAAAGTAGTGGTGTTTTTCAACCTCCTATATCTTGGCAGAATCAAACATACATTTAAGTATTTACATCAAAATATTAGTTCCTTTTTCAGGTGACAAAACAACCAAATCAATTGGTGACTTGGACAGAAAGACCAGGTATTTGCATGTCTTCACTGGTGATTTGAGCTGTAGAAGCAACAAATTTGTTCCAACACTCATTTGATACTTTTAAAGCTGGAAAATAAATACCCCAAAGCCTACTCTGTTATTTTCAAGTGAGAAAAAAAAAAATGCTTTAGGAAAATTGATCTTTAAAAAGGGGACTGCAACCAAATGGTTTGATTTTTAATACTAAGTACCATTTGCAGATGGCAGTATTTTTTAACTTTGTCAACCACTCTGTTACATACTTGGGTAAACTAAAAATGAACTTTTCTTCCATTTAATTGTCCAGTTCATGTACTGAAAATATATAAAAGCACAGTAATATGGGTAATTATAACCTGATTTTGAGGGTTGCGTAACATTTTTTTTCTCAAATATCAAAGAATCTGAGAATCTTGAGTATATTTAAGTTTTTAATATATATACATCTAGTTAGGTATATCCCACAAATCACTCATTTCTATACATTTTAGCTACAAAGATTTTACTATATTCCACAGATTTTTGAAAATATTAGATTATTAGATTGCCCATTTGCAGGTTTTTCTAATTTTTTAAGACAAATTTTAGAAAGACAAACTATATTTTGTTTACAAATTGCTAACCTGATTTTGTGATAGTGTTAAAAATGTGAATTTATAGGTATTATGTTTTATGGTAGAGTGTAATAACTGAAAAATAAGCTAGAATGCTATTGGTAAATTCCCTGGTCATCAATTTCAGCAAAGCATTAAAAATAGCAAGTGTTTTCATCCAGTGAAATATATGATCTTTAAATAACTGACCTTACAGTTTTGTTTCTCATTATATTTCAATGGACAAAATTGTTTTGATGAGCTTTAAATCCTCTGTTAAAAGAAGAAGTTGACTTTGGATATTAGGAAGTACTTCTTTACTGTGAGGGTGGTGAGGCACTGGAACAAGTTTCCCAGAACAGCTGTGGCTGTCCCGTTCCTGGAAATATTCAAGGCCAAGCTGGATGGAATTGTGAGCAACCTGGTCTATTGGAAGCTGCCCCTGCCCATGGCAGGGGATGGAACTGGATGACCTTTAAGGTCCCTTCCAACACAAACCATTCTGTGATTCTATTAGTTCATGAATGCAGGTGACACAGTGTGTTTGTTGCTGTGTTGTCTGCACTTATTTGGAGACTTGTATGCCTTCACACTTTGTCTGTAGTCATTTGCCAGCCAATTCTACCTTGAAAAGGTTGATAGTTTTTATTACAATTTTTGCCATTATATTCAATGTCAAAATAAAAGTCCTTACAAGTTTAAACTATTCTACCTGGCATTAGAGATGCAGATTACAATGTTAAGATTTTATTCTTTCCACAGCAATCATTTTGCTGAACTATTTTATTTTCTACTAAGAAAACAACTATGTCTTCTAAAAAAAAAAAAAAAAAAAAAAAAACATAATTTATGTCATCAAGCTCAACCTGCACAAACAGAGAGTTCCGGTCTTATATCAATAATGAATCAATGAACCATCTTAGGAGAATTTCCCACAACTCACTAAGATCTTCAGGTCTATCAAAAATTTCATAGATATTGTAGTATGAGAAGTATTCATTATACGTACATTTTGTTAACTCCTAGTTTGTGTTTAGTTTTCCCAACAGACCATACATGGCAGACCAGTAATAATGCTGGCATATATTTAGGGCATCCTTTTTCTAGACTTGTCTTCCTTCCCTACAGCTTTCCATTGATTTAAGGTTTCTATTAGCACACCAGGTGTCACATTTTCAACTGACAATAAAAGATATACTACACAGTTAATTTATTTATGCTACTGAACAACCATTGTATAAAAATGTTCCTCTGGACTCTGATTTTAGTCAAGGGCCTCTCAGGTTAAGACTATGTAAGAGGGTGCTGCTGTCATCTGCTCATCCTTTAGCACTTGCACAGTTATCTGACTGCTGCATCTTCTAAACTGTGGGGCTGATTATGGTTCCTTTAAAATCTTGTGCTATGAACAATGGTGTTTCAAGGTCTGGCTGTTGAGAAACCAAGCTGTCTGCATAGCAGGGAGGAAAGAGCCATCTCATCACACATCCCAAGTTAGATGCTCATTGCTTGTCAGTCTGACCTTGCAGTCTTTGACTCGCACTGATAGTTAAAAATTAAGAGGTTCCAAGAGTATTTGGAACCATCTAGTCCCCCTATATCTTTGCTTCTATATTTAGTTAAAAAGAAGCAATTTTCCTTCTATAAATTTTTCTCAAAATAAATTTTATTTTGCCAATAAATAAAGCAAAACTGAATACATGTAAATAAAACTTAGAGGTTCTAGCTGTGGTGATAAAATTTCTCATTTCTGAATCTCAAAATTAATCCTAAATTCTAAAAAACCTTCATTTACTGATGCTATTGATCCATTAGTTCTATGTAGATAATTGCTTAAATGTACATATTTTATTTTAAATCTAGGATTGGGGTTACTATGCAGGAAACAAAAATAGGCTACACAACCCAACCAAAACAAGAATATCCATGCTTCCTTTACCTAGAAATTTTTAGGCAAAAAGTCATGTGTCATCACTGAGACTGATGACAGAGCTAATCACACTGAAAGGATCTAATTCTGTAGCACTCCAACCCTGCAAAATCTGTGAATGTGGCAATGTTGCAGCAAGAAGAGTCTTGCAGAGCAGCTGAATGCTGCAGACTCAGTGACTGGGGGCTCTGCAGCACTGGAGCTCCTGCACAGTCCTGCTGATTTGCTGAGCTCTGTGGAAGCAGAGAAGCAGAATCAGCAGCCTGTGATGAAACTTTTAATCTCCCTATAATTCGGAAAGCTAGCCCAGCAGGCTTTGAACTCATCAAAACTCAGAATACGCACTTGGAACAGACCTTTTAAGATGAAGCCTATTTTATCTGAACACTGTATGTTTTTTGATCATAAGTACAGAGAGCTGTTTCGGAGATGCCAAATAGTTCTATGGTTAAACTGCTTTCTTTTAAGCTTGACTTTTTATGCATGGCATATTTTTGGATCAGATAGGTTCTACAAAAGCATTAAGGATTCCTTTGCATTCACAGTGAAGAAAAATATTTTCCCTTGAGGGAGCTGAAAAGCTCTGAAAAAACCCCCAAATGTTCTGTCACGCCAAGTTAAATGGAAGGGGAATGATATTTTGTAACTAGGTCTTAATACTGTCAGTATATGCTAAGGTAAAAAGAGCGCTGAACTCCTGTGCATACGAATTAAACCTTCCTTGGATGTGTCTTCTCTTAATGACTGACTGACTGGTGTTTAAGAATTTACTGTCCCTACCTCGAGTGGCACACACATAACTGGGTATTATGTTTTCAAGGATGAACGTCCCAGTTTTAAATGTCACTCCTTAGCCCAGACAATTTCCTTTTTTAATGCTTTCTGCTTTTTGATCTCAACAGTATTTGTATAGACAACAGATAGAAATATAAATGCAGTTAGTTATCACAACTTGGGATTTATGCTGAGTGCTTACAGTCTAGCAGAACTGTAATCCCCTTTGGCCCTGTATGGAAAGTAATTTCATTTTGGAAATACATGTCATCATTATCATAAGGTAAATGAGATTTAAAAATGTTAAGCTACTTCCATTTTTGCTCCTTCATATCTTCAGAACTTCTTAGAAGTCAAAGGCTGATGACAGTGTCAGGTAAATATCAAAAAATATTTTTGTCCTCTGAAGAATATTAACACATAGAACCATGTTTAAAAAGTGGGCAACCTTACTGAAACCATATTACATTAATTATTAAACGACCATTCATTTCTTAAGACTGTGAGTTTTTTATCTTGAATATAGTCTCATTTCAGCCTCATTTAGAGTAATCACATGCATGTCTTAGAATAGTTTCACCACATGGTTCTCATCCACACATCACTCAATAAATCTAAAGTACATTATTAGTATGGGATTTCCAGACAGGATCATCTTGCAAAATAAGGAGAACTGGTCAGGAGACATTAACTAGATTTAGGAGTAGATGGGTCTGCAGAATATTAAGACAGCCTCAGAAAATGGGTGATGGAATACATATCAATTTATAGGCTGAAGGCATCCCCCCATTTTTTTCTGTAGAACGAGTGATATAGTAGGAACAGTTTTATTGATTCCTTATCTAAACTAATATATATGGGCTGCAATTTTCAGAGACACAGGGCCATAAGGTCCAATATTTCATGCACAGCTGTTCCAAATATTGAGCCTACCAAGAAATTTTGTTGCTACTAGTGTGACACCCATGGATCATATGAAAAACACTGGTTTCTCTCTATTCTTATCTCGAATTCTGTATCAGTGTTTTCAGAGGAGACAATATGTCCTTCTTCCTTTGCAGATCTACGTTCAGGTGTAAAGCAGGGACGTGGAAACAGGCAGTTGTGATGTGTGACCTAAATTCTCACTACCGTTTTTGGCAGGTCATTTAAAATCCTTTCTTGACTGCTGCCCTAGCAAAATAAGTGCTACCAGTTTTGTAAATTATGTGATATAATTGTAAGAGAACTTTCACTTAAAACATTCATATAAAACATTTTCATTTCTGTATAAGCAACTTCTTTTGGTGATCTGTGGCAATATGCTTAGTGAACTGTTTCAAACCCCAACAAACTTATAGCAGAATTAATGTATAAAAGTAGAACAAAACTGCTGAAGAAAGCAAACTAACTATAACAGTACCTCACAATGAAGAACTTTGTGTTGTTAGATAGCAGTATACCATGATACTGCCAACTGTGAGAATTCAAAATCCAAAAGTCAAACTCCAAAACACCTAAGAGTGATTTTAATGAACACTTAAAAAAAAAAATTTTTTTTTTCCTTTTCCACCTTTCAGACTACATTTCAACTCAAGGAACTTGTTCATATAGGAATTAAATCTAAATGGAAAAAAGGGGTGAATCAAACTAGCAGTTAAAAGAGATAACATTAAAAACAGTAGGGAATTATTCCAACACACAAGAAAAACAGGAAGTATATTATAAGACTAAAATGATTGTTTCAGAAGCTTATCAATGCTCTGAAAATAAAATTAAAAAAAAGTAATATTCACACGAAACTGTAAGCAATGGCACATTGCTAGGTTGCAGTACAGAATCACAGCTGAAGTATGTAGGGACAAAACAAAAATTAGAAGTATTCAATGGCTCTTTTCATCATTCCATTTAAAATAAAAAGTATTCTCATATAATTTTTCATACATATAAAATTTAATAACAAAGTAGTAGGAACACATCTTTCAGAAGAGGAAATGAAGGCTAAAGGACATTTAAATGTAAAGGTTGAAAAATGTTTTGAAAGTGTAAGATTCTGCCAACAGGGTTTGTTGAAGATCACACTGAAACAATGGTTCTCTGGGGAATTTTTGACAGCCACATCTGACCACCTTTTCTCTCACAAGACAATGATAAGCCATTTAAAAAGAAGCTTTCTATTTAATCTTCTCAGGAGGAGAACAAGCAGAGACTGAGGAATGATTATAAAGCATGTCATACATGCAGGAAATACTCTTACTATAATATGTTCAAAGCAGTCTTCAATCCAAAGACCCAAGCAGCTCACAATGCAATATTAAAGTTTGGACACTGCTTTGACAAAACTTGTCTCCTTGACAATTCTCCACTAAGAACAGCTAAATAAAATACATGCCATATTATTTTTTCTTTAACAATTCTGTGACAGTCTTTCTCCCTCAAACCTTATTTTAATATTGTAATTTGAGGGTGTATCAAGCTGTATTACCACTCAAAGCATTTAAGAAAAAGAATAGGAAGCAAATGTCCATGCCACATATGTTAAACTGTAGAATTTGTTAATCCTGTATGTTATGGACATCAAAACTATAAATACTTAAAGATCAGTGTACAAATTCATGGGGAAAAATCTCAGACTTGTAGTTAAAATACTCAGGAAGTCCTGTAGGTCACAACTGTCTGAGTTTGGAACAGTGCACTGGGAGAAATATCCCTATATACTTCTTTCAGTCATGAAAAGTAATGGCTGCAATTTTTGAAACAAAATTAGAAGTTAAATTTTTCAGTCATTTAATTCTCTGGTTATGAGCATTCAAATAAGATGAAACCCATATTTTTCTAATCTGGCAAAGGCAAGTAGCAGTAGGTTATGACACATAATTCCTGCCTGTTGAGACAGTCTTCAAACACTGAGTGTTTTAATACAGAGGTAGTATATTCACTTTTTTAAGACAGATATCTCTTAAAATTCAGTAAACTCCAAAATTCACTGACAAAATACTAATATATACTTAATATTATGAATTTTGCTCAAGTCACTTATGCAGAGCAAAGGATTATCTGGTACAGCAGTTACATCTATTAATATTTTTTGTATGATGTATTGACAGGATGCAACTTTACAAAGCAAAAGTGGCTATAACATTTGGAATATTTAAAGATGAGAAAGCTGTCAATCAATATTAGCCTGTAGGGGAAAATAATTTTCATCCAAAGCAAAAAACACAACACGGTTGAGAATGAGTGATTAGTAGACAGGACTCCAAAAATAAAAGCCCTTGAGATGAAGATGTGAAAAAAAACAAGACAGGACAAGCAGGTGAAATTTTTAAGACTTGTTTCTGAAGAATGAGTTTTGGTGTTTTTCTAAGTTAACCACACATCTGCATATTGTCAAGAAGAGTGCAGCTTTGCAGCGCTCAGGATGGCAAGGTGCTATCTGGAAACCTGGATTGCCTCAAGGCCACTGAGGTACTGTTTATTCCTACATGGACCATACAATTTCCAGTACACCCACTTAATCATGTAGAAATCTCTTTTGTGCCCTTTGGCATCACCACTACCAGCTCAGCCTCAGAACTCACCAATTGTGTGACTGCTTGTTCAAACTGCTGGGAGGAGTCTGTATTTGTGCTGCATGTCATGCAGGTGTATATTCTCCATAGCCCAGTGGTTAGTGCTCTTACATTTACCCTCACAAGACTGTTAATGTGTTTTGTGATGAACACTCAGAGTAAAACAGAAACAAGTCCCACAAGGGGTTCAGGACCAATGATCACAATTACCCCCTCTGGCTACTCAAGCTATAAGCTCATATATCCACAGGAATACACTGAACATTTCTCTAGCAAGGTTTCTCTTTCAAAGAACTGAGTCTCTGACCAGCGCTTTGCCAATGCTGCAAGTAAACAACCTCAGGGTTCCTCAGCTGAGGCTCTTCCTTTCCTGTGATCACTCCAGATATCCATGAAACACAACTAGATACTGGCCAAAATCCTCTGGGCTATTAATAAATGCCATTTCTCGTTAGAATCGTGCTTTAGCAAAAACATTTCAAATGCCCTCATGTTACGAATTAGAGGGCTTCATTCTTGACCTTATTATTTTTCCATTTGACAGTCACCCCCCTGACAGATCAACACAGCTAAAAAAAATGGGTAAAATACTGCTGTAAGCAAGTTATATGTTACAGTTTTTAACCTTGAAAATAAAGCACAATTAATTTATTTTTTTTTTTACCCCAGTGACTCAAGAGGTAAATAAAACTTGAATGGGTTTTTTTCTCAAGTTTCTCACAACTCTTTGGGTCTGGTTAGAATCTACAGGAGTACCTGAAGTTGAATTTAACAAGTGAACAAAATTATTCCAATGGTCTCTATGTAAACTTTAACTAATAATTCTGAAGTATATACAAAAGACAATATATCAAACATTATTTCTAAAAATGTATCTCAACACTCTATCCAAGGAAACAGATCCTTGGTTTCTAGACTGTGGAGGGCAGTAACACTTCCATTTTTCACCACCTTGAAACTGCTTCTATTGAGGCAAAGCTCCAGACGGATATAGCTCAAAAGGCTTAAATTAAAGCAATGAAGCTCTTTTCATTCTTTCCCTTCATTCACTCACTGAATAAAACAATTTCCCTCATAATGCAGCTCTGTTTGTTTCCCATTTTACTTTTTTCATGTAAAATAGCTGAGTTCACTTTTATATTTTTGGAATATGGAGAATACCAATGACAAAATTTAAACACGGTGACTCTGCCAATATGCAGACTGATAGATAAATACAAGATTGAAAAATGATCCCTTGGTGTTTTGGAGGTTTTTTTAGGATACAGGTTTCCCTACTTCTATTTCTTTATCCTTTTAGTTGTGTTCTGTTTTCCCTTCTCTCAGTTCTTCCTTCCTCCTTTTCATTTATCAAACTTCCCTCTTATTGTTTTTCCATTGAAAATAACATTCCAGCTTCTGTTTTTTCTCATCAACCCCACTAAGAGGATATACACTAAAAAAAATCCCTACACTTCCTTTGGGAAATGATTCATCACAAGGGATGGATTTTCACTAATACCCCAGTATGAATAAACAGTGGGGGAAAGTGCCTCTTCCTTCTAGTGAATGCATTTCAGCTGCCTGTATCACAATGTGGCTCTGAGAGTTCAACCCCTGTTCCGCTGCTCTACTTGTGAATGTGTACATACAGAAGGAAGTGTTCATTTGACAGAGCTGTGGCCTTTTTCCTTCAATAGTCCTCCACACTAGTCCACAGACGTGGCTGATTGCAGAGAAAGAAGCAGATAGGCAGGAAAGAGAACGCATGGATCAGACGGAAGCAGCAGGATTGAGACACTGGTGCTACCCACCTGGGCTGCTTATCTCTCCAGGCTCCTTTAGGCAAAGTCAAGAGGGTGACTCTATGTACCTGATGTTGCAAAGTAGGTGTATTAAAACAAATGGGTCTAAATACATTCCCTACAATTCTTTTTCAGGTTTTTTTCTTTGGAAGGAAGAGGGAGGCTGTAGATAAAACCAGAACAGATTGGACTGACTAAACCAGAAGGCTTCCATCCACTTTCACTTCTTTTTCATTTCTATTTCCTTTATAAGCAAAAGTTGCTGCATTGTACTTGCATGCCACCACAAATGGCTAAATAACTTTGATTGCAGTATCACTGCATATTATTTATGAGATATCAAGGATAAAGGTTTTATGACAGGCAATTCCATGTTTGATCCTCTGTTGACTGATGCAAATGTTTCTACCCAATCACCCTCTGTCCAGTTGTATAGTGACATTAATTTTGAATGCTAATATTTGAAAGTGATGTTGAGCTGCATATTCATGTTTAATAGAGTAATTCACCACACCAGGAGGTGTTCAGAAACTGGAAAATGTAAGGAGCACTGCATAAGGGGATGTTTTATTTGTAAAACGTGTACACATGAGAAGCCATTACAAAAGGACTGAATGGCAACCTACAATAAGCAGGAGGTGTGTACTTGAGGAAAAGCTGTCAGGAAATATGGATGTGTCCATGCTGCATGGGCACAGCAATCAGCAACATCCCAGAAAACATAACTATGCTGCCAGTTATTCTCCCAAACCCAACTGTGTTGTCTAAGGCAAGGCAACTTACTGGAAAACAAGATTGATAAAACCTACATGGTGATCATGGGAAATTAAAACACCAGTTCTCTTGGCTGGAATAAAGCAACCTGTTTTTCAGAGGAAATGTCACATACCCTGCTCACCCCTTCTTTATTTGCATATTGTGTTGAATAAATACTTCTAGTACTGGGGACTGAGCAGTAGTTGACAGGAATAGGGCAGAAACACAAATCTCTACGTTCTTCTTGGTTTAGCTTATCAGTGTCAGCACCCCCACCTGTGTGTAAAATCCACCCTTTCTTATGCTCTCCAGCTTGAACGCCCTGAGAGTAATGCTGTGCTGATGTGGTAAGTTCAGTTCAATGTTTGCTGGTTGGAATGTGGATGAAACAGCTTGTGAATAGCTTGATGATGATCTAATTGCAGCCTACAAGCTTAAAAGAGACCAGTGACAATGCAATAGCCGTAATTTTTCATAGAATCACAGAATGGTTGGGTTGGACCCTTTAAAGGCCATCTAGTCCAACTACCCTGCAATGAGCAGGGATGTCTTTAAGTAGATTAGGTTGCTCGGAGACCCATCTGACCTGACCTTGAAGGTTTCCAGGGACGGGGCATCTGCCATCTCTCTCAGCAACCTGTGACATTCCTTCAATTTTTTTTATTCTGTTTCACATTATTTAGCAGCATTGGTTACTGCACAGAAGGGCCTAAGGAAGATTATTTATAGAAGAAAAATAGAGAATACATAGAAACAGTTGTTGTATCCTGTCCTTTCCATTTAGGAAAAAAAAAAAATGTAGGAAAGAAGGGATGCTTGTTAAGAAGAATATGATGCTTGTTAAGAAGAATATGATGCTTGTTATCCTGTATGTTTTACCAATTAATTAAAGGTAGCAAGAAAATAATTCATTAGAAATCATTTTTAGTTGCCAGGCAGGACAAAATCAAAACTGCTTGCATGTGGAAAACAGCCTTATGTTTTCACATATAAGCTTACTCACTTTTAATATTTTAACTGACATTACCATTTCCTCCCTGCACAGAAACATTTTTAGAGTTTGGGGATTATACTTTAAAAATGCAACAAAAATATTCTAATTTGTTTATTGCTAAAACATTTACTAAATTGATTTTAATTTCCAGAAATTAAGGTACAATATCATTGTGGAAGAAGCAGAGACGCAACCAAGGGATTGATTTCCAAAGCGTAGGGTTTTTATGTTTGGAAACAGAGACACTTCTTTTGCATTGGTCATTTTCTATTAGCTCCACCAGAAATCATGCTGACATGACAGTAAGACTGTACTTGAAACAGAAGTCTGTGTGTTAACCTAGCCTCTGATGTAAAAATAGCATCAAAATACAGATGTCCATTGCTAATCTGTAAAAAGTGAAGGAAGCTGATGGCACATGGAGACAGAAGACGTTCATCAAACATAGAAAAATTAACAAAGCAAATGAAAAACATTTTTAATCATACATGCAAGCTTGGAGCTAGAAATCTGCAGAAATACCTGAGCCATTTTTAACAGGGGCAACTGATGTCCTATTGCTATGGTGCCCCATTAACTCTTACAAGGAGAGAACATGAAGATAGATTCTCCTTTCCTTTTTTGTCTTCTCTTTAAAAAAGTACGACAAAGTGCAAGAAAGTACAACACTAGGTCAGGCATTAGCATAATGCCCAAGGTCTTGTGATATGATGCAGTGAAATACACTGGTTTTTAAACCAGGGGGAGCTGAAGAAAGGTTTGTGTGCTGCACCCCTTAGCAGATAGAAGAAGCATTACCTTCTTCCAAACAGTTGTTCATTTCCAAAACAGAAAACATCCTTGTTAGAATGCATACACAGAAATACCTGCATTATACTCTGAAAATACTTTTTGTTTCTTTACTAGACAGTTAATTTATTGATCTAAAATTACTTTACAAGGTGTTCTTTGGTAAGATTTCTTTTGAAAATGTGCATTTATTTTACACAATCTGTCTAGTCTTTCTTCGTTTCTTTACACAACACTGTATGATGAAACTGTCCCTTAAAAGAAGGAGACAAACTTTTGCATCCTTAAAATCATAAGTTTATCTCTCAAAGTAAACATGACTGAACTGCTCAGCATGAACATGGATTTTCTCACAGTGAATTCTCAAAGACAATATGACTGCTCCTCAGTAGTCTATTGATCTTGACAGGGGACCATTCCATGTTTAGCACATAGCAATCCACATAACAGCTAACCTGAGCAGGCAGAGGGCTGTGCTGAATATACAGGGTGGCTTTCAGGGCTGTTTTGTGCTGCACAAAGTCCTGGGCTGCAGGATAAATTCAGCAAGCTCATAGAAACAGAGGAGCCCACAGGCAGGTCTCATCGGGTATCAGTGATTACACCACCTGCCTGGCCTTGCCTTTACCTATAAGAGCAGCAAGAAGTCCTCACGACAAAATGCTTTGGGAATAGGGCTGTTTTCTTGTAAAGAAAAGATATAACAGCTCACAGGACTGAAAGGGAGAGCTTCTCTCCAGAGGCAGGATCTACTCTGCACAGTGTGCCATGGGAAAATCCCTCCAGGTTCTACCTGATGTTGCAAAAACTCAGGGTGCCCAGCAATTGATGGGACATAAGATTTACCTGCTACCTCTATTATTCTTCTTACACTGTCAAATTAAAGCAGTTATTTTACTAAGCCACTTGCTGTCAAAGCTTTTCTTACTGATCCAGGAAAAGCCTTGCCCCATATCTCTTTCACTTCACCCCTCATCTCTAACCCCAGTATAGAACAGGCAGGTACAAGACAGGAAGAGACAGGTTTTCTCGCACAGCTTATCCTCTGCATTTGACTTTATTCTAATACTTTTTTGTATTAGAAGGTTTATACCTATTTTCCAGGTAAATAAATTAATTCTTCTGACTCATGCAAATTCCTAATCCATAATCCATAGGCTGTAACCATGGAAGTGCTTACATAAATGCATAATTTTTTACAGCACTACCCTTCAATGAAAAAATTTAAGTAAATGCACAAATGTTTCTATGACTGAGGACTGAATTTCTTGCAGTACCATTTATTTGATGGTTGAGTTAAGGCATATCTGTTAACTTCTTTTTCTTGTGTCTGTCTCTGTTTCCTTGCCTACAGTAGCAGCTGAGCAGAGCAGATTTCTGTAAACAAGGTAAGTAATCAGAGAAAATCAGAAAGACATCAGCGAACAACTGAGTGAAGGGGATGATGGAGATAGTAGTAATATAAATGTCTTTATATGCTGAAACTACTTTAAGACCACACTTCTTTATTCAAAAAAATGTTGTAAATATTTATTCTTTAATATTATGAAAACATAAAGCTGCAGATATTAAACAGTTACATGTGAATCAATTTGATCTGCAAAAAAATAAGCTCATAGCCATACATTTTCAAGGTCCCAACATCAGGTTTTCTCTCAGGCCTGCTTCTAATTATTTATCATTATCTGTTAACGTTACTATTTTTTTTTTTGTTCATTGATTTAATTTAATACTGTCTTGAGAACACAGATGAATTTAGTCTGCTTTTTGATGAAGTTGTTCATTATAAGACATTTTGAAAAATATAATGAATTCATTTCAGAAACTGGCAGAATATCTAACATAATCACATTAAGCTTGATTGAATATTATTTCCAGAAAATATATACATTTTGGGGATTTTGAATCCATAAAGCATTAGACATGAATTTCCAGATTGCTAGATGCAGATTTCTTTGTAAGTGTTAAATGAAATTATCAGATTAGATTTCACTTATTTCAGAGCTGAGGACATAGCCCACCCTTTGAATATATAATGGATAATCTATTCTTAGTATTTATTTAAGTATCTTATAATAGCGACAGAGTTACAGGAAAGAAGAAGGGTAAAATTGGCTTCCTGTACTATTCTGCCCTTCCTTATTATCTCCATCTAACGAACTGCATAAGAAGTGAACGATGCCTTTTTTCCATAGGGTATTTATAGCTCAGCCAGTTAGAGTATTTCATGAATAGGAGAGAATGTGTGCAGAAAACAACTTCTCTATTAAGATGCAAACTGTTCAGTTAAAGTATTTAAGAATCATGTAGCAGCAGCTGTGACAGCACCAGAGGTAATTAAACTCATGTTCTAAAAATAAATTAAAAAGTGAATGGTGATGCATCCCATATTTGATTTTTCCTCCAACTGCTAATTATGTAAATTTATCCTAACAATTGTTGCTGAGACTGGAATCTTCCTGCTATGTATTCATGTCAATAACAAAGATTGAGTCAACCAACCTGTGTGCTGCTTCTGCCAAGGTCTTCATACACAGTTAAGCTTCTGACAACTTTGGCTTCAGTTTTTGCACTGGCTTTAATGCTGTTACAAATTAGATAATGTCAAGTATGTCAACAATCAGTCACCCAGGGAGGAGGAGATGCTAGTTCTCTTGCTTATGTTGCCTCTCTGTGTTACCAGTCTGTTGGTTTCTATTTGTTTTCACATATTCAAAAACCTTCTCTTAAGGTAAGGAACACTGTACTTGCCCTGTAATTTGAAGTCTATGTATGACCTGATCGCACAGAGGAGCAGGCACATGTGTCAATATTTTGGAGCTACTTCTCATATGACTTTTAATCCATAATCACAGAAGTTGAATACACTTTCTGCTTCACTTGTAAATAGCAACCCTAATATTACAGTTAAATCCCAGTTCACTCATTTTTCTCTTTTTCTGTAGTTGTTAAAGACTTGTATGTTATCTTCTGCATCTGAAAATACACTTTTCATGTTAGTCAGAAGATGTTTTTGTCTAACTTTACAGAAAAGCACAGAAAAACATGGATGAAATACTATTCAGATTTTGTGCCTAATTAACTAAAACTGACCAGGAATAGAAATCTCAGATTACTATTACTTAGAAAATTAGACTGTGGTGTAAATATTAAGACATGTTTAGGCAAACATGTTTTAGCACTCTAAAAATTACAAACATTTAAATTCAGCAATTTGAGATCAGCACATTAAGTTTTTCAAATGGATTTGAAGTATGTGCTTATTAACTCAGTCCTATTGCACTACCAAATGAGTATGCAGAAGTGTAACTTTCACAATATTCTTCAACACAGACTTACTAACATGCAATTCTACTTGGACTATCAAGTCGTGCAAGATTTTGCTCCATCACTTCCATAGTTTTCACAAACCTTTATATTTTTTTTTCTCTTTGTTCAACTACAAAATGGTTGGTGTGACACTGACTTTTAAAAGGCTTCCAAAAGAGCTGCAGACAAGGAACTACAGAGCAGTAAACCTGAATTCTGCACCAGGCAAGTTGGTGGAAGCCACCTAACAAAACACAGTTAAATGGGAATGTGGATAAATTATTTCAGGTGTGGAAGAATCAGTATGAGCGTTTTATGACTTCTCTTTACACATGAATCCAATGTGATTCTTTGAAGGAATCAAATCATCTGCATTAGACAGGTCCTGCTGATACAGTCGGCTTCAATCTCACAACAATGTACCTGTGTTTTTTGAAGACTGGGTACAGTTGTGCCTCTGTCTCAAAGTGCATAGAGCAAAACTCGAAGAGGCACACAGATGAGTGTAAAAGACTCAGTAAGCCTTCTATATTGGAACTAAATTCCTCAACTAGGACAGTCATCCAGGGAAGAAAGACCACTAACAGGGAATTTCATATGAGAAAGGATTGCCAGAGGATGCTTTATTGTCTCTATGAACACATGAATTAAATGGCTTCAAATAAAATTAGCAGTATCCCCACTCACAGAATTCCTCATAAAGAGCAAAACTAAGCGACACCACACTATTACATTTTTACTAGATGTGTTTCACTGCCTGATCCTTGATTCCCACAGAAAGAATATCATGATTTTATGAGAAAGCATTGCTTCATAACATGAAACAATGAAAAAATGTCCAAATCAAATTAGTTAATATCACACAGGCTAACTTCAAATTTCTTAATATTTAAGTGCTTTTATTTATGACTAATCTTTTTTAAGTTCATTTGTACATTGTGCCTAATAGCTCTACCACTCTGTGAAGTGATACACGTTGACTCTGAAATGATTGCAAATGACAGCATTCTGATGTATAGGAAGCACACATCTATCTCCAGTACTCCTGCAGCATCCCACTGCAGTTTTCATCAGTCTCAGAACTGATTTTCAATTGTAACTTTTATTCTGCATGAAAGCTTCTGTCAGCTGTCCCAGCGCTGGAATTTATGACTTGATCAGCACTATTTGTAGCCAAGCAGTGCCTCAAAAAGTCTACACCTGTGAATGTGGAAATACTGTCGGCACTTCATGGTCTAGACTAACAGGCACGTCAGAACAGCTTTCCTTTTCAAGTAACCAATTGAGTAACTACTTAGAAGTATTTATTTCTGAATCCTTACTAAAACCCTTGCAGTTTATCTTCTACAAAAACATGAAACATGAGATCAGGGCAGTATAAATCTTAGCTGTGCTGAAATATCCTGTCTCTGGAATTAAAAATACCTGTTTTACTTCTAAAATAAGATTATGTTCTGTAGTTTTAGTAACATACGAGGATCTTTTTTTAAGTGGTCATGGATGTGACCTTTTGTGTGGTCTTTCCCATAATGACAAACTCAGCAATGCTAATATCTCTAATCTAACAAAAGATCTCTCTTATTTTTCCTTAGAAAATTGATTAACTCAGCTGGCTTCTACTGCACAAGAACTGTAATTAAGGTATGATTCATCACATAGGTACTGGCAAAACTTTTTGGGCATGGACTAATCTAAGACCATATTTTCTCACTCTAATTTTTCCTAAATTCCTACCATTTCTCAATTCTTAACACGTGTCTGCAGGGGCCCTGAGAACATGCCCCTCCTGGCTGGGACTCCAAATCAATATAGGATGATGCAGCTGAGGGCTGCTGTTCCTTCCAGCCAGTGACTTTGGGGTAAGGCTTCCAGGAAGGTTCTCTGTCTTATGGGAGCCACTTTTGGATGAGAGTCCACTGCTCAGCCCCAGCTCCTGAATCGTGTAAATGAAGGGAGCTTGGACATTACACAAAATCAAGTTTTCAACAAGCTTTAAAGGAAGCAACTTGGCCTCTAACCAATTTTTTTCTCACAATTTGTCATTTGTAACAGTGATGTAGTTATATTCATGAGCGTTCAATTTAGGCAGCCTTCAAAGGTTTTCCCAGATAACTATGTGAACAGAGGGATTATAGTTTTCTTGAACTTTACATAAGCATTGCAAATACTATTTCTATCAGTGAACTATGATATAGATTTTCTGAAAGAAAGACTGTAGAGATGGTCATGTAGCCATTTGATCTCACTGATACTGATGTGTTAGTTTAAATTGAGTTATATCTGACCTAGATCTGATAAATCAGGCCCCAGAAGGTTTTTTCCCAGGGAAACAGTAGCAGTATTTCAGATAAAGATTATATTATTTAGGAAAATATCAATGACAGTAAGAATCAGAACTGCAAACATTTCAAATTTCAAAATTTACATTTTTCTACACAAATTTATCTATGTGTGTTGATTCTTACATAGCTTGGTAAAAGTGCATTGTTTGCATTAATTTATTGGATTGTATTTTTTATTATCATGATACATAAGATGCAATTATTGTGTTTTTATTTAAGAATATAAATGATAGACTATGAGTCTAAATTGGTTCCTCTAGCCTCTACTTATAATCAGCAGACAGAATCAGGTAACCCTAGCAGATAATTTACCTTAAATATCTAAAATAAGTTAGATTAATTGCCCCATGTGGTACATTCAAACCAACTTCAGGTGGCTGAGATGAAACTTACAACAGGGTGTACAAAGCTATTTCCTATCCAAAGAGCACACTGTATTATCTGCCATACTCACTCAAATCTGGCAGAAATTAATTTCCCTTAATATGGAAATAATTATTGTAGTACCTGCTGGAGCATAAGCATGCTGAAACCAAGCATGAGACTTTCATACAAGATGCTGTATTATGCAAAACACTGAAATGTACTCCCCCATTTCCCTCCTACAATTTCTAACTCTTTTCCTCCAAGAAAACTGCAAGTGCAGATACTAAGTGTTAGTTCATTTTTTCTAAATAACAAGCAATAGAGAAGAAAATTTTGTTGAGCCCACACTTTGATATAGATGCTTCCCCGGTAAAGAAGTCATATATGACCAACAGAAAAATTTGAAGAAGAGAACAGAGATTTGCTCTGAAGGAAGAATACATAAAAACTTGTTTAGTAACAATTCTCCTGGGTTTAGGCCTCATCTGAAATCCAGATTATTCTTGTCGTTTGTAGGAATAAGTTACTCCTATGCAGAGAATAGACACAGATTTTAACATTTCACTTTTGGAAATGACCACATCAGCAAAATCATACACCTTTATTTATAAGTCAGTTTTAGTGTCTTCACTGCGTAAATTGTTTATAGTTACTGTTTGTTCTGTGCTGAAATGTTAGTAAGCAGATGGCTGCCTGTCTTTGCTCATATTGTAGTAGCTGGGGGTACCATACATAATTCTTCATCATGGGCAATGTTTCAAATGCAACGATTGGTTTATAATTTCTCCAAAGATTCTATCACTTGTGTCCTGACCTTTGGTAGCTATAGCAGACTTTTATCTAAAATTTTCCTCAAGAGCTTCCTTTGCCCATCTGTTGTATACCAGCTTCTCTACCCTTTCCAGGTCTTTGGAGTAATCCAAGAGAAAATTTCTAATTATGTCTCTTTGCCTACTAACTCCACTTGTTGTAAAGCAAGAATTACTCAAAATCTTCTAGGCTTAATAGACCTTGGTGGTAAAGCATATGAACTGAACTCTATCTTTAGGATTTCCCTGTCCTTTCTATCTCTAGAGGGGGGTACCAATGTTATTCAAAGATGCAAACATTTGACTTTCATGAAAAAACCCACTCTTCTTTTAGAAAGATGAAGATTCAGGGTGCAAGTTCAGATCTCTTCTGATGTCAGGACTTAAGCATAACTCAAAATGATTCATTCTCTGGACTAAACTCAAAGCCATTTTTCATGAATATTCAAGACCCTCATATCTCTTTTTTTTTTTCCCCACTTCAATTCCAGCACCGGAAACTTGAATGTATTCCGTTCAACTCTCCCTGTCTTTTATACTGGCTTTAACTAGAAATCCTGTAGCTTTCAGAGCCATCTCTCTTTTTGACTCTGTAACCCCGAGTTGGGATTTCTTTTCTGGCATTAGTGTATAAAGTTATTTTTTTAACTTTTGCTTTCCTTTAGAAGTGTGAAGCTTAACGTGAACCAGACTACCCACCACATGCTTCATTCCTTCAGTTTCTCTGATCTAATTAGCTAATGGATTGATATTTAACTATACCAAAAATAAAATTATAAAAAACCCCCAAACTTTCCAGTTCTAATTATGCCTTTAGGATTCTGGGATTAGAGGATAGCCAAGTTTATGACTATTTCTCCTGAAAATTTTTTTTTTTCCTTTGGAACCTTACACTTAAAGTGTTGTAGGTTCTTGCTTTCCATTTTCTGTTGATTAAAACTACTGTTGTCTAGCACAGGACTAAGTACATTAATGAGGGACCTTTTAATATTTAACTATTAATTGCTCGAACCAAACACAAATAAGGGAAGTAATTCTTACTAAGGGTCATTTTGCTTTGTGATTAGCAATCCTTAAATACAAGTGGCTGTAAAACTGCTATCTAAATTTTTCTCTCTTTAGTTCTACTTACTCAGGGTTCTCTGGACTGGCCTTTGTCCTGAAAGGTAAATGTTGCCAAAACGGCTCCTACAAAATGCTGTTTGAATCCACAACACTGCAAACTGCCACTGTGAGAAATGTTTTCTCCCAGAAATTATATTGTCCAGAGTTTGGAGAACATTTTTCTACTCAGTAACACTGTTAACAACATTGACATTTTTCATGCTTTTATTTAAAACTTAGTCCAAGAGGAAAGCTTTTCACAATGAGCTGTAGAAGTGCCCCTGTGAAAGCACTTCTGAAAACAGTCCATCTTACAACAAACATCTGAAGATACAGACCAATAGCTGGAGAACTTTTCTTGGTGGGCAAATTCCGCTTAGAACAGGCTATAACTTTTCACAATGAATCTTCAGTATTATCATAATCTAATTCTGTAGTTGTCTACAGAATTAGAGCTGCTGTCATTTTATGTCACCCAGTAGGTTTTGGGCTCATTCTGGCACAGGGTCTTTTGTTTACTGACTGAGGGCAGAAATTGACTTCTAGACAAGTGTAAAACATGTAATATAGTGGAATACTAATCTGATCATCATCTGAACATACTCTTAAAAACTGAAGTATAAATTGTAATAATCTTCAGGTGACTGGCCAGCCAGCTGAAAAGATAAGAAAGTAGATTATTTGAAAGACTATTTTAAGAAACATATTCTAGTCCTTTACTTTAATGTGTCCACCCTATACCATTTACCCTTATTCAGTTAATTCCCCAGCAGGCACACAGGCAAATCCTGTGTTTACTTCTGGAATGGGTATTCACAGCAGTAGAAGCCACAATGGGAGAGAAAGGAGAGGTCATAGCTAGGGCAAATTCCTACTGATTTCCAGTGGCATATGCTTCCTTATGCCACAATTTAGAGCAGTTACAGCAAGGTCCCTTGAGAATCATAAGTAGTTATTGTTTTTCCACCTCTCTTGTGTATCTTTGTCCTCTATGAGGCAGTTTAGCTTGAGAGTCTAATGCAGTGACTTTCTCTCACTTTGAAGTGAGGCAGATGGTGTAAAAGCCAAAAGTTCTTTCTTCACTAGCAGGTGTTCAGCCACAGGGGCCAGGGAGGAGCTGTAGCTGCAAAAGTGCCACAGCTGCTGCTTTAAATACTCTCAGCAAACCTCTGAGCAGGGTCACACTCCTGGGGCAGATACACTCCCTATTTTTTTCATGTAGCAATAGTCCTGTGCTACACTTCAGCACAAAGGCATATCTCATATATGTTCAGGTATGTTCACTTTATTACCTCAAGGAATCAAGGGACTACAAATTGTAAATGTCCACTGCTGTAGTTTCATTTTCCTGAAGTTGTTTGGACAAAGTCTCTCCAGGCTGAACAACCACAACCCTCTCAGCTTTTCATCATCAGCCCTCTGACCATTTCTATGGCCCTTCTCTGGACTCACTTCAACAGGTCTGTGTCTTTCCTGTGCTGGGGACTGTATCAAGGGCTTTTCAGAAGCCCAGGTAGTGGACATCCATAGCTCTTCCCTTGTCCACTGATACAGTTACTCCATCATAGAAGGATGTTAAGACAGATTTCTACAAATTGGATTCAAGAAATTTTGAAGGTTTCTGGTTTTTTTATGAAATGGAAGGTTACTGGGGGTACCACAGATGCGCTTTAACTTGTCTTTATTTAGACTGTCACAAAGCTGGACATTCTTTGATTTAATCCAAACTCCTTAGAATATAAAATTATTGTGACTCATTATTCAGCTTTTAGGCAATATGCTAGGGAAACTAAAGTTGACTGAATTTAAAAAAAATATTACTTGGGTTGGAAGGGACCTTATAAAGATCATCCAGTTCCAATCCCTTTGCCACCAGTAGGGACACCTCCCACTAGAGCAGGTTGCTCAGAGCCCCATCCAACCTAGCCTTGAACACTTCCAGGGATGGGGCATCCACAGCTTCTCTGGGCAGCATTTTCCAGTGCCTCACCACCCTCACAGTAAAGAATTTCTTCCATATATGTTCACTGTGCCTGTTTTTATAATATCCATCAAACTTGTGTCAGCTTGTATTTAGCTATTCATGGTCTGTAGGATACGATTTTATCACACTTGAAGCAAAACAGGGACCATCAGGACACAGCAACAGCAGAAACTGAAATTAAAAGTTACATTTCAAATCCCAGGAAAATTTAATTACTAAAATAAGCAGTACAAACAGTACCAAAACATAAAATGCACCAACTCAGCTATTTATCAGCATGGACTGTCTCTCTTTATGTATGTGTTTAACACTCACAAACAATTGTGGTTTGACAGCCGCCTGTCACAGCCTCCAGCAGGATCCCTGTCCAAGAAGGATGAGAGAGGGCTTGGCAAGGCAATTCCTTTGATAGTAATGAGGGGGCAGAACTCATCTCGGCCGAAATAAAGAGAGCAGAAAGCTGTAAAACACGGCAGGTCACACCAAGGCAGGAAATGAAGAGGACTGAGAAAGGAATTTGAAGAACACTTTGTAAAGGATGCTCAAACCGGTAGTAAAAAGGTCCTTACACACATCAAAAGAAAGGAGGTAGTTACCAAACCCTTGAGATGGCTTGGTAACAAAAGTGTGGACTGTGGAGGGGTGCGAGGGGGTGGCAAAGGTAGCACAGAAAGGCCTGAAGAGCCGCCTGCCCCAGCCTGGTGGGTGGGGGGCCGGGCATTTGTGCCCCCACACCGAGAGGGGCAGGACTTCTGCCCCCACCTGGAATAACTTCCTGGGAAACACGACCCTCAGCAGGGAAGGGAAGGCAGAGCCCACACAGGGGCGTGTAAGTGTGGTGTGTGGGAGCGGGGGAAGCCACGCTGGGCAGGGGGCACCCCCCCACACAGACACACAGAGAGGGGCTCGGGGCCTCAGGGGCCCCGCTGCGGCCGTGAGAGAGCACACCGAGGGACGGGCCTCTGCCCGGCGGGACGGACGGACGGACTGACAGATGGACTGACTGACTGACTGACTGACTGACTGACTGACTGACTGAGTGACTGACTGACTGACGGACTGACGGACGGACGGACAGATGGACAGACGGACTGACTGACGGACTGACGGACAGATGGACAGACTGACTGACGGACAGATGGACAGACGGACAGACAGACTGACAGACTGACTGACAGACTGGCAGAGGGACAGACTGACTGACTGAGGGCAGACTGACTGTCTGACAGACTGGCTGGCTGACTGACAGATGGACAGACTGACTGACTGAGGACAGACTGACGGACGGACAGACGGACGAAACGCCCACCCTCCCTCCTCCCCCCCTCCCCGCCCTCCTCCCTTTCCCTCGCCCTCCTCCTCCCCACCCCCCAGGTGCGCGCTCCCGGGGCGGGGC
>JAWWEE010000085.1:13104334-13126178 GCA_035221455.1 Xenops minutus | reverse complement strand
CGCCTGCGCGCGCCCCTCTCCCCCTCCCGGCCAAGATGGCGGCGGCGGGGGGACCGGCCGGGGGCGGCGAGTGAGGGAGGGGAGGAGGGAGCGGGGAGGGGAGGGGAAGGGAAGGAGGAGCGGCGGTGCCGGGGGTGCCCCGGAGCCCCGCGGCGGGCATGAGGAGCCGGGCGGCCCGAGCGGGGAGGCGGTGAGGAGGCAGCGCGGCTGCCCCGTGTGCGCGGCTCCGCAGTGCGCGCTCCCCGCGCCGCGGCCCGGGCAGAGCCAGGCGCACAGGTGAGTGAGTGAGTGAGCGAGCGAGCCCGCACCGCAGCCCTCTCGCAGGGCCGCTCCCTTCAGGTGTGTATTTAGCGGCAGCACAGAATGTGGTTCGGCTCTCCAAAGCGAGCATTCAGGTACGCGGTAGCCAGAATGTCACGGAGCGAGAAGGATGCGCCTCAGGAAGAGCTTGAGCCTCTGCCCGCTGTGAAAAGGTGTTCAGGGGCCTTGACCTGCAAAAACCCGGGCTGTCAGAGGAGTTGTTAACCTGGAAGCT
Organism: Xenops minutus; assembly: GCA_035221455.1. NCBI lineage: Eukaryota > Metazoa > Chordata > Aves > Passeriformes > Furnariidae > Xenops > Xenops minutus. The sequence goes on along the minus strand of JAWWEE010000085.1, from coordinate 13,125,643 downwards.
CTCTGTTAGCAGGTCGTGTTTCTCCTGTGGCGTGCCCTCCCTGCCCTGTAACGAGGGGTGTCTGTGCACAGGTGTCTGTGGACAGGTGTCTATGCACAGGTGTCTCTGCCTACAGCCTCGGTTCCTGTAGGAATTTTACCCTTCGTGGCCATCCACAGCTTCAGAAGTGACTGGACGTAAAGCAAAGTAGTTCAGATTTCTGTAAATGTCAGCTTCATTGAGTGACTGCTGAGAAGTGAAGATGCAGGGGTACTAAACTATCTGACTCTACTTGTTTGCCTTACGTGTCCCCAGAGCTGCTGCCAGCTATAAACAGCATGGTGGTAGTGACCTGTAGAACTGTGAAGACAAGCCTTTTGGTAAAGGTGCCACAGAAACTTTTGACTTTTGGGCTAAAAATAAAATAAGGTTCTGCAGAATCTCTTTTTATGTGCTTGCTTCTACCAACTGCTGATTGGACCAGAGGAGGTATTTCTGTGTACCAGTGGAGTAGCACAGATTTGAAAGCTTTGCTTCAGGAGTATTGCTAACATTTTGGTAAGTTAAAGCTAAGGCAAGGGTTAAGTGAGATTGGGTAGTTAATGGGAAGGCAGATAAACTGACCTGTTTTCTTATCCAGGTGCAGTAATCTTGTATTTTTAAACTGGCTTTGAAAATAATTGTGTGCCAGGTGGGTTCATCCAATCCTAAGCACACAAGAAATATTAGTCTCACTGTTGATGTCATGAGGTCATTGTTATGCTTCAGCTTCAACTTCCTTGGTATGTTTTTTCCTTTAGTTACAATGAAGACTATTTATAGCATAGTTCTGCCCAATGACAAAGATCTTGCAAGTACTTGCTCTCCTTGGATACTTTAGGAGTCAAAAAAGTTTGGTTAAAAAACTTGGTTGCATAAAGAAAAAAACAAAACAAAAAATTGTGGAAATCCATATGGTGATATAGTGACTTAAATGTTTTTTATTTCTAAGTAATACCGTAGGAAACTATTGAGCATAGCACAGCACATGTTTTACAGTCTGTCTTCTTTATGCATATCTTCTATGCAATGAAATCCATGTTCGGGTATGTAGAATTTTGGTACTTGGACATCTGTTGCACAAAATATTCCTCAAGTAACTGACATCACAACTACAGTTTTTTTAGAGTGTGGAATGAATACCTTCAACACTGTGCTGTGTCACTGCGTGCAGAGAGTTTCTGGTACTGATTTGGTTTGTATTAGTGCTAAATCAGTAGCTTTTGGCCCCAATAAATACCTTCATTTTGTAGCTACAGTACTTGTTGTAGGCTTTCAAAAATATATATGTATTTTAGCAGATACTTCCATGTTATTTCTGGTATCCTTTATATCTGGATAACCTCTTAGACTAAGGGAGTTGTATATCCCTATGATTGTATTTAAAACTAAACAGCTTAGTTAACAATAAAGCTTCCTTAATCCTGTAATGATGAAGAAAGGAAATTTTGTTTTGGCTGACTTTGTTTAGGTAACCTCTGAAAATTCCTTCTTTGTGTATGAGCAAAAGAGTTTGAATTGTTTTTTGTTAGCTAACTTCTCATGTTTATTTCAAGCAGCTCAGTAACAATAAACAATTGATGACACAGGTGTCATATATGTGCCTTTAGAAGTATTAGCAAGCTATTCTGAAATACCATGAGTGTGTGTAATATCATGGAGGAAAGACTGAGGGGGTGGGGCCTGTTTAGTCTGAAGAATCTTACTGATGTTTCAGAGAGAATCTTATCCATGTCTGTCAGTAGGGAGGTGTCAGAGGATGGACCAGACTCTGCTTAGTGGTGCTGAGCAACAGGACAAGAGGCAATGAGTAGAAACTGATGCACAGGAAGTTCCACCTGAATATGACGAAGAACTTCCTTCCTGTGTAGGTGACTGAGCACTGGAAGAGATTGCCCAGAGAGAGTGTGGAGCTTCTGTCTCAAGATATTCCAGAACTGTCTAGATGCAATCCTGTTCCATGTGCACTAGGGTGATCCTGCTTGGGCAGAGAGCTTGGACCAGATGAGCCACTGTGGTCCATTCCAGCTTTACCCTTCTGAAAGTGACAGGTGAAAGCATAGCACTGATTTGGGATAGTGTGCATCTTGTTTCTGCTTTATAACTACGCCTTAGAAGTTGTTTCATAGGATCGTACAAAATGCATGAACTAGGTGTAGTGAATGAATAAATGTGGACTCCACTGGATGGTATTTGTAACTGATAGTTCAATGGATCTTCTAATTCTTTGCTGTTAGAGCTCATGTTTTCATAATTCATTTTTTACCAGCGTTAGCCAAGCAAAACAACTTTTACCTTATAGTTTTGACACCCTTCAGATTGACATACCCATTTTATAATGGTTTAATACCTCACACTGTTGGGATTTTGATCCTAATCAACTTGAATTGTGACTACAGGTATGACTTTGTTAAAATAGTGTTTAAATAAACTGTGATGGTGATTTCAATGGCAAGCCATGCAGTACTGTTGTAGAACATGAGTTGTTGGGTGATTGTCATTCAGCTTTAGTTGAAAGTTTGCATCTAGTTGCATCAGTTCTAGCTGGTGATAAAGCTACAAGGCATTAACCAGTTGCTCAATATTGCACATCTGTATTCAGCAAGGGTGGTATGTGTCAGTGAAGGTTAAGAGAGAGGTAGGTGGTTGCCAGAAAGGTTAAAAACATTAATACTTGTTTGGTTTTGTTTTCTCCCTGTGCTGCTGTAACAGTACCTCCCATACTGCTTGCTGGTGATGGATCACGAAGATAGTATATGCTAATTTGAACTGACTGACAAAGATTATTTGGGTTCATGAGTGTGTTCATTTGTGTCTTTAACAAGAAATGATTGCTTTAACATTAGTGATCACTAGTGGAAATAAGAAATTTTAAAAACATAAGTGCTTTTTGAGATCAGAGAGAATTCATTTTGCCATTACTTTAACATGGTTTTTTCAGAAGGTGAGAAATAAAATTCAGTAGACAAGAATATCTTCTGAAGAAGTAAATACAGTTGTATTAGGAGGGCAAGTATTTTGATTTCTCTATGGAAATGCTAAACTAAAACATTGAAGTATCAATGGCATTTTGATATGTCTTTCATAAGCGTAATGTTATTCTTCAGGCATGGATTTTAACCACAAATTGATAGAATATTAGTCTCTATTGGAAAAAGAGACCTTATTCATGTTTATTTTATTTTCAAAATAAAAAGAATTGGGGCTGTGTGAAATAGTATAATGATGCCTTTCTTAATGATTTTTTTGAAGAGATGAGCTTTATGTTCTTAACCTATAATAGAATTCAGGTGACATAGGAAAACATTACTTAGGGCTTAGCTTTTCTCACATAGGTTAAATTCTGTGAGTGAAAATTGTATATTTTTCTGGAAATCAGATATCAATAAAAGCTTTCTTATTTCTGCAGTTAATACACAATGATTGTTGGTTGCTTTAAATAGATTCTGAAAGGTACTCAGTTTCACAAAACCGAGTTTGTCTGTTAGTAGATTGGCCTTTCTTGTAGTAACTGGCATGTGGAGGGAACTGGAAGGAAACTAGGACTTCTCATTGTTGTGTGACAAGAGTGCAAAGAAATCATGAAAGCATAAACTGTGTGAGTTGGCTCTCCCTTTATTAATGGAAAAAGGTTCTCAGGATCACATGAGCTTTTTCTCTTCTCTGAAACTCCTGCTATGGAGAGCCCACATTGCTGCTGTTCTTCCATTTAAAGGGCCTCAGACAAGAATCTCTTTAGAACTAAGCAATAGTTTTTCTGACAGAATAGTGTTAAAAATTCCGATTTAACACATTTTATACAAAAATTTAGTTATATTACTCAAACATGCCTGCTTTGTCTCATTGTTTTTTCCACTTTAATCAAATTGAGTCTTAAAACTCAGTATATGACGCGGTTGTGCTTTCTATTTCTTGGAGTAAGATTTCAGATTTTTTTGCATACTGTAAGTCGTAATCTAGTTGATCAATGAGAAGCATATCTCTGCAGCCCCCTCTGGGTTGTTTTGTTACTGGCTGTACTGGAGTTTGTGTTTGGATTGTAGAGACTTCTTGTGTAGGTAGTGAGGTGACTTCTGTTTCAGGTCTGTCAACCTGACCTCACTGCCTGGGACTGTGTTGAGTGCCATCCCATCCCATGGCATATACTGGACAACCAGGGGACTGGGCCCTCCCAGCTTGGGTTTAGGAAAGGCAGGTCCTGCTTGACCAACCTGGTCTTCTATGACAAGGTGACTGGCTTGGTGGATGAGGGAAAGGCTGTTGTCTACCCGGACCGTAGTAGAGTCCTTGGCATTGTTTCCCACAGCATTCTCCTGGAGAAACTGTCTGCTCATGGCTTGGACATTTGCAGTGTTCGCTGGGTAAAAAACTGTTTGGGCATCCAGGCCCAGAGAGTGGTGGTGAATGGAGTTACATCCAGCTGGGGCTGATCAGTAGTGGGGTTCCCCAGGGCTCAGTGTTGGCCAGTCCTGTTCAATGTATGTCTTTGTTGACAAGGTGATGGAGTGTTCCCTCAGCCAGTTTGCAGGTGACACCAAGTTGGGCAGGAGTGTTGATCTGCCAGAGCACAGGGAAGATTTGCAGAGGGATCAGGACAGGCTGGATCAGTGGGTTGAGGCCAGTGGTATGAGGTTCAACAAGACCAAGTGCCAGGCTACAACAACCCCCTGCAGCACTACAGACTGGAGGAAGAGTGTCTGAAAAGCTGCCCAGCAGAAAAGGACCTGGAGGTGCTGGTCAACACCAGCTGAACACGAGCCTGTGTGTGTGCCCAGGTGGCCAAGAAGACCAATGGCATCCTGGCTTGGATCAGCAGTAGTGTGGCCAGCAGGACTAGGGATGTGATTCTCTCCCTTTGTTGGGCACTGGTGAGGCCACACCTTGAGTGTGCTCATTTGGGGGTCCCTCACTGCAGGAAAGACATTGAGGTGCTGGAGCTTGTCCAGAGAAGGGCAGTGGAGCTGGGGAAGGGTCTGGAGCACAAGTGAGGGGCAAGTGAGGGAGCTGGGGGTGTTCAGCCTAGAGAGAAGGAGGCTCGGAGTGGGACCTGAACACTCTCTACAACTCCCTTAGAGGAGGTTCCAGCCACCTGGAGATCAGTCTCTATCAGCCAAGTAACAAGCAGTGGAACAAGAGAAAATAGTCCCAAGTTGAACCAGGGGAGGTTTAAGCTGGATATCAGGTAAAATTTCTTCTCCAAAAGGGTTGCCAAGTATTAGAACAGGCTGCCAAGGGAAATGGTTGAGTATCACAAAGTGATAAAAAAGTGATGTCTTAAATACCTGGAGGTATTTAGAAGACACGTAGTTGTGGCACTTAGGGGCATGGTTTAGTGATGGACTTGGCAGTATTATTGGTGTTGATGATCTTAAAGGTCTTTTCCAGACTAAACTCCATGATTCTAAAAAATTATTTGCATGCCTGAGTAAGCATGTCAGGATAGAGCTTACAGCTGTCACTGTGATACTCTGTGTAGTCAATTCCTGATCCTTATTTTGGCTTGTCTCTTGATTAGTGAATTGTTTGGGGTTTGGAGAGTATTATTTTTAACTTTTTTTTTTTTTTTTTTTGAATATGGAAAGGTAAGTGTGAATAAAAATGAGATATAGGCTAAGAATCTGATTATATGAACACCAAATGAGGTTCAAACGTAGTGATAAAAATAATAAGTACTGTAACATTGAATGTATCCCTGTAGCTTCAGAGGAAATTACCCACTAGTTTGTTTTTGCAAGACTTTTTTAGTGCAAAAGTTCTGTGAACATCTTTGGACACACACTTTTGTTCGTGTATATACAGAAGAATAGGCTTCTATCCATGTTGCTCTTTGTGTTACCCTTGGAGAAACAATGAACTTCAGGGTGATAGCAGGAAAGTGTTGCTACATCAGAATTATTATAAGGAATTTGTCCAACCTACTCATTTTATGTAATGTTGCTTTGTGTTGGAATAATTTCCTGGAAATTCTTGTGTGTTATTAAAAACAAAGAAATATGGCATATAGCGTGCAGAGATTTTTGTTGTGACAAGTGTTTCTTGTTTTGGGGTTTTATGATTAATAGTTTTTCATAACTATTCTTTGTAATAAATTTTTGTCCTCTGCTGGGATAGAGTTGTAGACTTTTTTTTCTAACAGGTAGTTGTTGCTCATTGTGGGTATAAAGTTCTTGCTTGCAGCTGATCTCTGTTCTCAGAAATTATTGATTTTCCAAGCAGTGGAAGGAGGACTACCTATTGAAATGGCTTTTTTCACCGGTATGTGGGCTCTTAGTTATGCAAGAAGATAACTTTTTTCATATATAGTATGTACTATTTTTTATGTTCAAACTATTTGTATGCTGAACATTCATTCTACATTCTAGAAAGTCCTTCTCTGTAGTTAACATTAATGAACCTTTCTTTGTGTATGTTTGAGAGCATATGAAGGATGCGGTGGAAAAGTAATTTATCGTGTTGATACCTGCTCAGGGCCACTGGAACTTAGTAGCTTGAACAGTATACTCTTTTAGTTCCTAATTTTTTTGGGAGTGTTATTTATTTCAGACATGGTAACAGTATTGTCCTGGAATTCATTAACTGTAGGAAAAGTATTTTGTGCGTCTGTGGTATAAGAATTTGAGCAAATATGTTCATGTTCTACAAGAAGCAGTGATGCTACTCATAGATGGTCAATCCTGCTTCTACTAGTGTGATGTAATAATTGCTTTTGTTTTTATTGTGATTGAAACATTTAAACATTCAGTTATCATTTATAATTTAAACAGTTAAAATCATTGTGGGATAAAAATCGCCTGATTTATCTTTAGTTTTGTTTAATAATATGCTTCATTCTTTGCCTGCTTGAACCATCTGAAAAGAGGTTGAAAAGTGCAACATTTTTTAACTGCAGCAGTGCTAATTGTCATTTCAGTCAGCAGCAGTTGCCTCCATTGCTTTGTGTATGTGTAACGTTCTTTGGAACAGGCTCAGCTTCACCAAACTATGAAACAAGACATTTCTTTTGGAACTGGGGTGCAGTAGTTTGATCAAACAAGCTCTTGCTCTTTCTAAGTTGTATTTTGTGTGTACAGTGTCTGAATACAAATATTAAGCTCCTCAGCTGTTCCTCTGAGACACAGGTCATAGTAGTGCCGTCTTTTATGGTTCTAAATTCAGATGCAAGTCTTGCAAAGAACTTCCACTTTGTCTCAAGTTGCTGAGGTCTTACTGTCATACCACCACTGTCCGTCTTGGTTTGTGCTGCTCAGGTTACGTATCTCTTTGCCGTGGTTACTTGTTTCCAAAACAGCATTCTAATACTCAATGTGTTTTAAAAATATAATTGAAAATATTTTTTTGTGTCGCAAAGTTGTTTGGTACTCACGTTGATCTTGATGGTTGCTTGCATTGGTCTTTACTATTCAGTAAAAATTGTTCTTAGGACAAAAAATTTGGCATGCCTTTATTTGTGAAATTTTTCTTTCAATTAAATGCTGAGTTGTAGCTCCCAAAGCTTTGAAACATTGTCAGAAGTCTACTTAATGGCTCTTAAGGGTCCAAGTGGGTGACCTTTGCACTGCTCTTGCTATTTAGTAAACAATATCTTTCCTGTAGTTGACATAAGTTCCTGGTTTTAAATTTAGTATTTAAAGCAACCTGCCTATTTCAGTGAAAATGCTGATGTCCTATTATTTTGCTGTTCAATAAAAGCATCAAATATTTAAGTAGACACTACATTTTCATGATGAAATCAGTTTTCCTTCTGAAGGAAAAGTTTGTACTTTCAGGCCTGCATCAATGTCATTCCACTACTCATAATGCCCACCCCAAGGAAGAGTGTCTCTTATCCACACATTTAAAAGTTTCTGGAGTGAAAAGTTCCCATTTGTGATGTGCAAAGCATAGGTCATAAAGGGCTAAGTCAGCTGTGTTTCTTCTACTGTGGTATAAGGGATACAGGATCCAAGTAGTTTTGAACTCAATATTTTTTTTTCTTTTTTAGGGGGTTGGGTTTTTTGGCTGTGTTTTTTAGAACGCAGCTGCGTTGGGGAAGAGGGGTGTACAGGTACTTGAATTACACATTCTTCAAACAAAATGCTGTACATGGCTTGAATAACGGGGTTTCTGGAGTTAAATGACTGCCTGGTCTCACTGAGGTTTTTTGCAACTTCTGCTCAGAAAGACCTGCATTTAAGATCTCCACTCTTTTTCCTACAGAACTTGCAATCCAAGGGTTCACATAAAGTCTCCTTGACTTCGTGAGAGTTGGATGTGGAATGAAGTTTGGCTAAAATTGTTGGCTGTCAGCAGGTGCTATACAACAAAAATAATTGTTGTATTGTTGTATAGCACCTGCTACACACCAGGACCTAGACCAATTTAAAAACCAAATAATCTAATTACAATAGAATTTACTTACTTGTGGCATCAAAAGCCTACCTGTCAGCACTTTTGGAGTAAAAGTTTCCATGCCAGTAACCTTAACACTACTATTGTCATCTATTGCTGCTGAGATTTTGTCAGCAGGCAGTGCTGAGATAGCTGAGATTCCAAGCTTTGCAGTGTCTAATATATGACCCTATTCCTTGCACATTGTTACTTTTTAACATAAAGCTAAAGTGATTTTTGTTAAGACAGTGTAACAATTTTTTTTTTTTTACAGATTTTATCAATACCAGGATTAAGGACAGCTCTGAATACTTCCCAATTCCCTTATATATCTATTTCTTTACTCTTTCTTGATATCAGTCTGTCTTCTCCCCTGTACTTCAAGAGAATTACTCTCTTAGGATTTTGTTCCATGGTCTTCAAATTGTTGAACTACAGGCCTTTCACTGTATAGGATTCTAATTTTAGCCCAGTCTAGTGTAGTGCTGACTCAAACTTGTGTAAAATCCCTGTTTCCACAAAAGCAAGAAAAAAACCCTACAGAATTTTTACTATTTCTTCTAACATTTTTCTACATTTTGTCTTTGTTTAGTGAAAACTGTAGATCTAAATTAGAAATACAAGCTGAAAAAGGGCACTTGCTGATGTGATTTTTTTCTTCGGTTACAAATATCGCTTATGTATTTGGATGTATTGTTATATATGTTAGTAGTGACTTTTTTTAAAATCTTATGCGCTGAATATATCTTGTGGTAGAAATACCAGAATAAGTCTGTAAATATGGTTCAGAATGAGCTCCAGGAAGGTTTAAGAACAGGACTCAGCTTGGAATCAGTGAAACAGTTTTAATTCAATCTTTTTTTTCTTAAACGTTTGTTTGTGGGTTGTTTTGTAGTTTGGTTTTCTTTTCGACTTGAATGTCAAAATTTCATCCAGGCTTCCAGGAAGCACAAATCACGACTGAGTATCAGTTCATACACAAGTGTACTTATTATATTTTATTCTTAGAATATTCTTATTAGTTTAATGTATGTACACTGTATATCTGTGCTTGCATTCAGTTAGACTCAGCCCACTGTTGTGTCAATGCATGCCAATGCAATCAAGTAGCCAGAATATTATGAGACTTCTTGTTAGTTAATATAAGACTAATGGGATGTTTGAATTGGCATGGAATTAGGTCTCTAACAAAAGGTTTAGATGCCAGTCCAAGTGATGGCTTGCTAATTAAATGTCTAAATGTCATTAAGACCTTGAGAACTAGACTTGATTCATAAAGCTTTTTCCAAAAAAATGTTTCAAGTGCTGGAAGCTGAAAAGAATTAATTGAACAGAGAAAGAGAGCTTGTCTTCCTCTAAAACCAGAGGATTTGTGTATTGCTTTGTTTGCATGAAAGAGTAGTTGTCTGTACGTGACTGTCTTTATACTGTTCCAAATCACTTTCTCGATTTTACTTGTCAGCAAGATGTCCACGTCTTTTTTTTTTAACAAGTGAAATGGTGCCTTGAATGATGTAAAGAGCTACTGAAGAGTCCTTGTGACAGTCTAGTATGTATGCAGCAAGGAAGACCTGAAAGTACTTGTAATGACAAAGCCTGGTTGTAATTCACTGTTTTCTATTATAGAAGTTTCAGGTGGCTTAAAATGTTTTAACTTGTTTGGAAAATACGGGGGAAATACCTACCTTCGACCTAGTGGTGCTGTCGTGGCTAAGTTTTATTTTTGCTCTCTGACAATATATTAATTCTTGCCTTAGTAGTCAACTGCTCTGAATATAGGTGGCTTTGGAATGTACTTATTTGTTCTTATTGTGCTTATTGTTTATTGTTTTAAATTTTTCTGACTAATGACTTACAAGTGATGGACTTCTTTACAACGCCAAGTAATTGTTTTTATGGGGAGTTTGCCACCTACTTCTCTGTTTGAAGTATTGTGTATTTTATTAGAATCATGTTCTTTGAAGTTTATTGCACCATTTCTGAACATTGATGGATAGTGCTTTTCATCATTCTTGCCTCTATTCTGCATTTTCCAGGTTGTTTTATAATTATATTGCAGGAGTCTGTAGAAGCCCCATAAGCTTTACAATTGCTTTTTGTTGCGCAAACCTCAAATCCATAAAAAGACATGATTTTTGTGCTGAAGCAGTTGAATTGCTCTACACTGCAGTGTGGAATGCTAGAACTGTGGAGTAAGGCTGACATGAACCCCTCTTAGCAGCACTCACCAGCATTTGCTCTTTGGGGAAGGGAAGATAAGAAAGAGTAAATAAAAGAACGCCAACAGAGTATCATCCGTAAACTAGAAAACCCCTGCCCTTATAGCTCACTTAGCTCACTTAGAAAGTCATGGCACTTTCCTGGGAGTGCTTGGAGGTTGTGTGGCAGCCGGGTTCTGTCACATTCCGGGAGCTCGGGCACACCTTCTGTGTGCTGGGTGCACATCCAGGCATACAGGGAGAGTTCCATTGAGTCACTCGTCCAGGTGATTTCAGTCACACCCATGTGCAATAGCACGATGAACAGGAGCTGTGACATGAATGTCAGGTGGAATTTCCAAGTGTTAGGACATGTCTGGTCCCAAAATATGGCAAAAAAATAGTCAGAAAAAGCAGAAAAAGAAAGAAGCGAGACTGGGGAACAGCTCATTTATAATCTGAAATGAGAACATTTCAATTACTGACAGTTGTGCTTCTGCAGAAGGGCGTTGGTTTTCTGTTCATGTGACAGAAGGGATTTTGCCAGTGGCATGGGATATCTCCTATTGTTCCTTCCTTGTTAGAACAAATATTACCTACTGAGAAGATTTTTGCCTTTCTTTTGCCACCTGGGGTAATTACCTTGCAAAATTAACCCCTCCAATGTTGTAGGAAATGCTTAAAATTCTTGAGGTGTCAGCTTACCTTAATTTGCAGGCACTAAGTCTCCCTGCAAGACTACTTTGTGTGGATTTTTTGTGTGTGTGTGTAGAAACAATGCATTATGTTTGTTTGCCAGAGTTTACTTGGGATAGCTCAGTGCAGGCAAACTTAAACTTGAATGGTTTGATCTTTAGCATTAAAACAATACAAATTATTTCTAGTAAGGGATTCAGTACTTGATTAAAAATATATACAGACATAAAAGAGTAATGGATCAATAAAATGCAAATCCATGCTGAGAAGGAACATCTGTGTCAAACGTGACTTTCCCTAAATTGCAGCTAGTTAGGGCTGGGGTTCTAGCTGAGTTGCATTTGGGATCTTTGAAAATACAATCTTTTCATTTGAGATTGAAGTATTTGGGTTATGTGTTAGGAGAAAAAAGTGTTCTTCTAGTACATTTAGTGATGGAAAGCTTTTCTAAATATGGTTATGATTATTTAAAATTTTCCCTTCCACTGTGTGTACCGATCTGTTATGGGGAAGATGTTTTTCCTCTCTGATAGTTTTTTTTTTTGCATTTTTTAATTTGTACCTCTTAGCCTGAGTGTTTCAACAGAGTCGCAACATTATATACTTTAATCATGAAATTGTATCATCTGGTTCTATGGTCTAATGTACGCAGCTTTGGTATTTTTGTTGTCTTAAGTAGCTGGTGTCCTCGGATCCAAGCTGGGGGAGGGAAACTGGTACTCTAGATGAAGGAATTCCTGGCTTCTCAGTTTTTTACAAACTTGAAGGAATTTTTTCTGCTCATTACTTCACTGATGCTTTATTTGTTCGGGGCTATCAGTCCTTTCCTTCAACTGCCTTTTTCCAGTACTTTACTGGCATAAATTGGGTATTGGTAAATTTTCAGTAGTAGCTGTCTCAGATGCCTGTTTGGTTACTTTGAAGTTGCATGTTGATTTCCAAGAAGAAGGATGGCCCAAAGAAAGGCCAGCTTTGTGTGACTCCTAAAATCGTGTGTGTAGAACTTGGCACCAGAAGCAGTCTAGAAATACAATGAATATTTCAAATTTGCATCCCTTTTCTGCTGAGCAGGTAGATCAATTTCAAAAGGTATTCATGCTGCCTCAATACTGGGCAGGGCAGCTTATACTTGAATTTTTGTCCCTTACTGGCTATTTAGTAAGCTAAACCTTCATTATTAGGTGAAAATATCCTAAGACATGCTAGACTTCTGAGACCTTTATAAAAACAGTCCCCACTACTGAAAGCAGTTTTTTCAACCTCACTAATGCTACTGAAATTAAGATTTAAAGATGTCATTCATTCAAAATCTCTAAAGAAAAACATAACTCTTAGCACCCACTCCAGCAACACGTATTTTGGAATGAGGCTGTGTATTTTCAACTTTCAATAAACTCACCAAACTGTGTGCCAGAAGAGGAGGGGGAAAAATTAGGGTGTCACTAGTGCCTAGAGGGTTGTATAACAGCAGTTCCCTGAGGGAGTGAGACCCAGATCATCTGGTGACACATTTTTATGGTGAATAAATAAGCTGAAGAGAGTAAGAATGCTTTCAAAACAAAAGCTAACACAAAAATCTGACATGAATAATTTTTCATAATGATTAGTATGGCAGAGAGCAAGAAAACTGCGTGCTAGCCAGGTGTCTTGGGTGGCTGTGCTGCCTGGGAGCACAAGTCCATTCTTGTCCTGGTTTTCAGCTGGGATAGAGTTAATTTTCTTCCTTCTGCAGGAGTGCTGCCTCCCACAGCAGCTCATCTCTGCATGCACCGAAATCAATTAATGCTGAAGTTCTGCATTGGTCCCAAGGAAAGAGTTGCAGGGCTTTCTTAAACTTATCAAGCAACCAGATAAGGCTCAGAGGTGGTAGACTTGATAATAACTGTTGCAACACATTATGAGTGTGCACACATCGTGATCAATTAAATACTTGTACCATCAAATGAATTGTAAACTTTTACGCATTTTAGTCCTTGAGTAGATCCCAGAGATGTTGTATGACTCTTATATCAGAGGCTGGAGAACAGGAGAAGTCAGTGTTTCTTGGAATACCTTGTCTCAGTTTGTGGGCTCAGTTCCTGCTGATCTGTGATTTGATTAACCACACCAGTGTTAGCAAATTCATTTCCAGTTTGTCTGATCTGTGCTCATACATATCTTTAAACTTGTGACATTTGAAAATATTTTCAATATACAGTGATTAAAACACTAAACCAGCTGAGTTGTACTCCTTAAACTGTACAGCATAAATCTTCCTTGACAAACTGAGCCATTTTTTGTGGTCCTTCTTTGAATTCCTGAGTAATTACTGTTAGGTACTGAAATGTGGAATTTTTTTATATTCCTGAGAATGATATATGTATCCTCAGATTTCTTGCCAACACTTCTTCTCGTAAAAGACAGTTTTTCTAGATTGATTTGATACAGTTGTCCTGTTGTAGCTAAGAGCCTCTGAGGCTTGGGCCTTAATTTAAGTGTTCAAAAGATTATAATTACGGTGAAAGAATTCACAGCCGTGACTTAGCAAGACCTTTGTGTTTCTAGACTTTGTCACAGCATTTCTTAATGCAGTGGGCTTTGAGAAACTTGCCTCTAGCTGGAACTTTTTTAATCTTACCAGACTTAGAGAATGGTGATGGGTTTGTTTTTTTTATAAAAGGCCTTTGCTTACAGGATTCCATGAAAATTAACCTTCCCTCTGTTTCAAGATTATTGGCAAATATATGTTGATGACCTTTAGCTAAATAGATTTTTAACTGATTTATTACTACTAAAATGTCAGAATGCTTACAAGAAATCAGTTCTTGCATTAAGAACACCTGGCTCAAACCAAACAAAGGGAGGACTGAAAAGAAGATTGTGAAGAAAAAGGTAAATATTCCACTAATAGAGCTTCCATTTGTCAGAGTGGTGGGGAATTTTGGGATGCTCCTGGGTCCTGTAAAGCTTACATAACTGTGTAGCATCCATCTTTTTGAGCAGTGACCTCTGTCAGCTGCAGAGTAACAAGAAACTGAATGTGACCATCCACTTGCATGTGCAGTTGTTCATGTGTCACGTGAGTACTGCAACTTCTTATGACCAATGCTGAGTATTCAGAAGGAAAATAGGACTTTGTCTTTTCAGTTGGGCCACTGCAAGTATTTAAGTGTATGGTCAGTGTCTGCTACTGATCATTAGTCTCTGAGCAGCTGTGGACCTGCAGCGCTGGGTACATCAGTGCCAAGACTAAGGATAAGGTATTGTAAGATGTGCTTTGTTTACAAAAGACAGCTCTAGTGGAGACCAAGCAGATCTTGGCATTCCCCAAGAAACACTGGAAGACATAACATGTTCAGCCTTCAATATCATTAACAGATCGCTGAAACAGAATTACAGATCTGTTAAAAGGTGCAATTGTTGGTTTTCAAAAGTGCTGAATAAGCTTTTCTTTTGGGGGAGGTCTGGAATGAGTGGGTAGGCACATGTCAACACAACCCCATCAGTGGCTTAAACTAAACTACACCTGAAAGTCAACTCTCTACTTTATCTGGTCGCTGAACTCACTTTCTGCGTGTTGCAGAGAAATGGTAAGTTTTCTAGCTCACATCTTTAAAATCAGCTTTCCAAACTGCTGTGGAAGTCCAGCCCTTCAGCAGATTGAATAAGCACCATCCATTTCTCTTTTCTGCCTTTTTAGCTTGTTTATCTTCTTTTTATGTTTTTTGCAACACAGCTTTTTGGATGAGATTGTTTTTCCACTTAAAACCCAGAAAAAGATGTGCAAATTAATGCACAATGTTAATGTTGTGTAAGATAAAGATATCTGTACTTATTGGGGGAAGGCAAGAGTTCATTAGGGTACGTTCTGAACTTCTCTGTAGCCTTTCACCTGAGGTAGTGCGTAACACTGATCTGACTGATAGGTGGCAGATTAAGAAACAACTCAGTTGATGTTTGAACAGAAGTATTTCTGATGAAGACTTGTAATCTAAATTAAAGTTCATTAGAAATGAGGCCTAACAAATGTCATGCTTTGCCATAGTTTT
The DNA here is from genome assembly GCA_035221455.1 of Xenops minutus. Lineage (NCBI taxonomy): Eukaryota > Metazoa > Chordata > Aves > Passeriformes > Furnariidae > Xenops > Xenops minutus. The sequence continues at coordinate 13,110,336 of JAWWEE010000085.1, read as the reverse complement.
AAGAGGATGTGGAAAAGAAAGGTAGATGAAAGGAAGGTTGGAAATACCATATGCAGCTGGTTACAAAGGAAAGAAAACACAAGGCATGGCTGAAGAAGTGGAAATTACAGTACACAGATACAGTCAACTACCTAACAAGTCCAAGAGAGCTATAGCAGAGGAAATGAACTAATATAATGCCAGTATACTATGATGTTCTTAATTAGAGGATGAGGAAACCATAGGTAATGTGACACAAAGTTCTGTCAGGTGGCTTATTATATGGCTGAGATAGAAGAATGGGTGGTAAAGTTTACTGGATTAATGGTTATCTATACAAACTCTCTGCATTATTGATTTACTGTTTTTAGAAAATGTGACAAATAGTACAGGTTGGGCCATGGTTCCATACTAGAGCCAGCAGATGTGAGAAAGGAAGCAGTACTTCTTGAATTTTCACTTCTTTGATTTGAAGCAAGAAAGCTGCATGAAGATGGAAAAACTTAGTGAGAAGGAAGAAAGTATGAGTGGGAGATGCCCCAGAGAGCAGAGTACGTCTGGACAAAACGAAGGAATTGGCAAACAGTGAAGAGCATTAAATAGAAAAGGATTTAAAGAGCAAGTGATGTGTTTCAGTACCTCTGACTTAGTTATGAAATAACTGAACAGCATGCATTTTTCTGCTTTTCTGAATTTAGTTTATGTTACATGACTGTGTGGTAGTTAAGGGACCCCTGTGAAAGATGGATCTTGTCATTGCTTGTGGAAAAATCTCACATTCAGGAGCTGGTGTCACAGCTTTCTGAGGAAAAAAAGGTGGAATTTTAGTACATTAGTATAGTAAAAAATCTTATAAGAACAAGATTCTTAGTTCTTACTACAGAAAATTCCTGTTTATTTTTGTAGGACTAGTGCATGTGTTCTGGAGGATACCCTGGGAACAATGACAGTTCTTTTCCTCATTCTTCCTTCCTCTGCATGAGAAAGGTGATCCTTTAGGTTCTTGATCATCAGGAAACCTTTTTCTGATGGTCTTTCTAATACTGATATTTGGAAGTTCCCATAGTTGGGGAATTAATATGTAACATTTCTGAGGGAATTCTGATGGAAACAGTACGACTACAGCTCTTCATGATCAAAACAGTGATGCTAATGCTGATGAGAGCAAGTTGTGAACATGCCTAAGTCTGTATATCCAACCTTTATCTGGTCCTGTTCACATGGCATGAAGAAGGCTCAGAGGGAATATGGTCTTTGTGTGGTAGTGAGGGAGGTGAAAGTATCTTAACAGTACTGAAGGAAGTAAGAAGCAAAGAGCATGTTCAGATTCACTGATTTTTTTTTTTATTTTTTTCTTTCCAAATAAAGTTGAAAAGCACAAGTCAATCTTTGGTTATAGCAGCTGCTAAAATACTTCATGAAGTCCCGTGTTGAGATGAAAATTCTGTCAATGTAAAACAGACATGAAATATTTTCAGTTTATTCTGTTAATGAAATGTTTGTACCATCTTTCTAAAAAATGCAGCCTGATATAAGTCCATGTGTAAAACTTATTACATAAAACATATTAATAAGTTCTGATGGCAAGATCTTGGCAATGCTGTTTCACATTTGCGAGTAATACCAACCATAGTGCCTGTCACCAGAGAGAGATTTTAGCTCATTATCCAACCACTCCCTGCCCAGAGTCTCTGAGGTAGATAGTACCATGCATGTTCAATGACTAATAATGAAATATCAATCACTTTAAATACATTAAATAGTGAAAACCTCCTAGGGAGGAGGGTATTGCTGGAGAGGGTGAGGTTGTAAAGACTGAGAGAACTGTCCCATTTATGAGCCAGTTATCTAAAACCAGAAAATCTCTTGCATTTTCTGCTGTAGCAGTCTGGCTTTTATGAAGCAAATAGGTATTTTGGGGAAGGTACTTTGTTTTCAAGCATGTGGATCTTAAACTGCTCAGAGGTTCCACTTAGTAGTGGGGGGAAACAGTTATGACAATTTTATTTGGTCTCAAACTGGACTTTTATAAATGTGATAGGAAGTTGGGAAGCAGTGCATAGATTGCATCAAACGTTATATAAAAATATTACCAATTCCATTTCTGGACTCAAATTCCCATTTGATTGTTTGAAAACACTGTGCTGAGTAGACTGCAGGGATCTTATCAAAAATAATAGAAGTAGGTGTATTTTTGAATACGAAAACTGAACTGATATTTTTCAGTACTAAAATTTTCTGTCCCTGGGATTTGATGGCTTACATAGGGTTCATGCAGAGATTTGATTCTTTTAATAGATTTTAAACTGTTCTTTTATGTAATGTGTTGCAGGTATTGCTAAGTCTGTCTTGGTAATGACGTATTTCAAAGAAGAAAAAGCCATTTTGGTCCTTTTGCCTGTTAGAAAATAACTAACCAAAAATAAGCTTGGTCTAAAGAAGACTTTTCCCTGTACAATTCCTTTCTGTGCTTTTTTTTTCCTGAAAGCCTGAGGTGTTTTTTTGGTTTCGTTCGGATTTTTTTATTGTTGTTGTTTTTTCCAAATGCTGTTTTGTTGGCATCATATCTATTAGGAAATCCAGTACGGCACATCGAAAGCACTTTTGAAAGGAGGTAAGAATATTTGGCACAATACTACTCACCTGTTTGTCTGTATTTCAATGTTTTAACACCACTGGAAGATACAGTATGAGAAGGGTCATCTTATTGCTAGTAACATGCTCTTTAGTAAACTAGATTTCACTTGGAAGTGGATTTTGCTTCAGAGGCAAGTGCACGTGACACAGACCATAAGCTACCATTTTTATGAAATCATAACAGAATGGGCATTACTGTCAGTGAAGAAGGAAAAGCTTTTTCCCTCCCACCCAGCTGTTCATCTTGGCAGAAAGCATTAGAGAATTTGTGCTTCTGCTTGTTCTGCAAATAAACATAGGAGTTCGGTCTACAGAGCAGTGAATTTAACATCATTCATCAGCACTGAATTTGCTCAAACTTAAGTAGGTTGTGACTACCAGGCTCTGAAAGAATTAGCCATAGGCACTAGCAAGACTCTCTTCACATAGTGAGAAGTACTGTTAGTTTTTGAGAGTTGCAGAAAATGCAGTATGATGTGTGTAAATGAATGGAATACATTATGTAGCCTTCCACGTTTAACACTCCTGTTTTGGGTTGTATGAAATTAACCATACTTCTTAAAGCTTTGTTTTTTCTCTTTAGCTTTAGTACACAGGGTTTCAGTTTCTCTGGCATTTTCTATGTCATTGGTTCTCTGGTGTTGTCTCTGCACACTTAAGGTGGTCATTTCAGACTGTGTTGCGCTTGCCACTTGTGAACATGATTTAAAACTATTACTGGAGTAACCCGATTGCTGTATAAACTACAACTCGTATTGCAACAACTTGCCAAGTGATAACATTTGGTTATACACTTACACCAATGTAAATGATTTTAGGATGGAGAAAGCTTCACAATAACAACTTGGGAGCATTTTGGTTTGCTTTTCCGAGGATTGGAGCAGTCCTGTATATCAGTAAGATGCCAAGTGAGATGGCTTTAGGTCTAAGGCCTAGCTAGGTTCTAAACTTTAAACGTGTTAAGAGGAGTGGGATAATTTGCTACCACTGAGGGAGGATGAATTTGGTCTCTGTGAAATGGAATCAAGTGGATCAAGTGGATCATAAACCACCATAAACAGTAGGATGTCAATGATTGCTGTAATTAATAGAAGCTTTGTGGGAAAAAATCATATAACCTGAAACTGGCCTACTTAACTTTGGTTTAGGATGTTTTACCATAGCAACTGAAGTGACAGCACCTCTGTAGTTTGCCATCCTGGTGAAGTCAAAAAGGGTTTTGTGTGATACTGTGCTGAAGGTAGCAAATGACATGTCATACATCTCCTGAACAGTGAAATGTTTGATGAAAGTTTATCTGGTAAAGGGTATCTTTCCTGAGAGTGGATTGTTGCCTTCTGTGGCTGAAAAAAGGCCCTGTGAAGAAACAGCTGAAATGAAATTAGTAGCATTTAAGTAATCTGTGGTGCAATTGCTACCATGCAGGCACAGGCCTGTAGTACCTCTTAATTTCATCTGCTCCCAACCACGAGATATCACAAGCCTGCTTGTTTCATGCAAATCAAAGCAATTATTATAGGAAGAGTGAAATTTCCTCGGGCATGTAAGGATATATATTTTTAATGAGCAATCTATCCTTATGTCTACTTATATAAGGATGTAACTCCATAATTCTTGACATGGTGCAGGGAAGGGCATTAATTTGTTCTAGAGGAGGAACCGTTGCACCTTTTCGGATCTTCTGTCATGGATTGTTCTGTTGAGATGGGCTGTGCTTCCCATAGATTCATTCTTGAATTATTCTAGAGGATTAAAATTACTTAATATTGTGATGTTTCTAGAAAGCTGACTTTTACATTAGAGTTGGATTTTTTCCCAACATCTCCATAGTACCTGTTACGGAGATAACTTTTAGTGGTAATACAGACTACAAACTCAAACAGCTGATATGTGCCTTAATTTCTACAGTCTCCTGTGTTTCAGTAATGTGCTTCTGTGGGGTTTTAAGTCGTCTTCATGAATGCTTTGTTACACCCTTCCCCGTGGAGAAAGGTCAGTTTTGTGAGGTTATGAAATAGTTTCATGAATTGATTTGCTTATTCATTTGTCTTTTAGACTTTTTCCAGCTGGTACTTATTGTTCTAATGTGGTATAGCTTAAACGTACATGTTTGATCTGTTATTAAACTACCAAGTAGCAGTATCATGTACTGAAAAGCACATGAAAACAGCTTTTCACTGAACCACAAATAAATCTGGAGGTGCCCTTGAAGGATGTGCTTGCTGTTTCCTTTTTAATACGCAATGCATCTCTTGAAAAATTAGGTGAAGTGCAGTAGCTTTAATTCGAGCACACACAGAATTTTCCTTTTTACACAGAAGCATCTTCCTTCTTGATAAGTGTGGGAGGTGTCAGCGTGATGGTGTTCAGTCCTTGAGTGCTTTGTGGAAGGCGGATCAATGACTGGTGGATCAATGACAGGCGGTGCGGGCGCCCGGGCTGGTTCCACAGGGTGGGCTCTGTCCTGGTGCTCGGGCCCGGAACTGGCGACTGGGTGGGACTGGGACCGACTGGGTTGGGCTGGGCCGGGCTTGGTTGGGCTGGACTGGACTGGGCCGTGCTGGGCCGAACTGGCTCGGACTGGGCCAGGCTAGGTTGGACTGGGCCGGGCTGGGTTGGGCGGGGTTGGACTGGGCCGTGCTGGACTGGGTTGGACTGGGCCATGCTATGCCGGACCAGGCTGTGCTGGGCCAGACTGGGTTGGACTGGGTTGAACTGGGCCAGACTGGGTTGTGGGTTGGACTGGGCCGTGCTGGGCCAGGCTGGGTTTGACAGGGTTGGACTGGCCTAGGCTGGGCCATGGTGGGCTGTGCTGGGCCGGACTGGGCTGTGCCAGGTTGCACTGGGCCAGACTGGGCCGTGCCGAGTTGGACCGGGCCCTGCCGGGTTGGACCGGGCTGTGCCGGGTTAGACTGGGCCGGACTGGGCCGTGCCGGGTTGGACTGGGCCGTGCCGGGTTGGACTGGGCCGTGCCAGGTTGGACTGGGCCGCACTGGGCCGTGCTGGGTTAGACTGAGTTGGACTGGGCCGTGCTGGGTTGGACTGGACTGTTCTGGGCCGGACTGGGCCGTGCCGGGTTAGACTGGGCCGGACCGGGCCATGCCGGGCCGTGCTGGGTTAGACCGGGCCGTGCCGGGTTAGACTGGGCCGGACTGGGCCGTGCCGGGCCGTGCCGGGTTGGACTGGGCCGTGCCGGGCCGTGCCGGGTTGGACTGGGCCGGACTGGGCCGTGCCGGGTTGGACTGGGCCGTGCCGGGCCGTGCCGGGTTGGGCCGGGCCGTGCCGGGGGCGGGCGCTGCCGCCATTGGGCGGTGCGCGCGCGGGCGCACGTGACGCGGCGGGGCCGCGCGGTGTCTGCGGCGCTGGCGCGGGCGGGGCCGGGCCGG
>JAWWEE010000085.1:13082535-13104234 GCA_035221455.1 Xenops minutus | reverse complement strand
GGTGCCATCAGAGCCGCCCCCCGTGCCATCGGAGGTGTCCCCGGTGCCATCGGAGGTGTCCCCGGTGCCATCGGAGCCGCCCCCGGTGCCATCGGAGCCGCCCCCGGTGCCATCGGAGCCGCCCCCGGTGCCATCGGAGGTGTCCCCGGTGCTATCAGAGCCGCCCCCGGTGCCATCAGAGCCGCCCCCGGTGCCATCGGAGGTGTCCCCGGGGCGGGGGCGCTGCCGGCCCGTGGCCGCGGCCCCGCTTTGTTCGGTGCCGCAGCGCGGGCGGGCCGGGCCGCAGCGCCGCGGGTCCGCTGACTTCTCGCGGGTTTGTTTAACATCACAAAGCGGTGCTTGGCTCCGCCGCTCGACCTCGGCGCGGGGGGAAAGCTCAATAAATTATGTATGAAGCTCTGGGTCCTTTTCTCCCCCTTTGTCAGACACGCAGCTTTTATTCCAGTAATTAGGTCATTGCCCGCAGAGCCCTCCTTGGTTTTGCAGAAAAATGTGTGGCGATTTTTGGAGGGCGCGTACGGCTGACAAATTATCCTATTCGCTGTCTAGGTCAAGATGTAAAATTCTTCCTGTCGGCTCACATGGACGACCTTGCCCGTGGGCTGTAAGGGGCATTTTCATTTGATAGAATTCCCTTCGGGGGACCAGTGGGGCCCGATTTTGACTTGATTTGGAGAGTCATACCCTGAAAAATGCCTTTTAAAGGCGTAGCAAGAAACGTGCAGCTTCTTGGTTTGCAAAGAAGTATTTTCAATGAATTTCGGTGAATAGCACAATATAGATCTAATTCTGTTTTTAAATACTTCTTCCACCCTTAGCTGTTTGTTCTGTTGAAAGCGCTCCTTAATCTTTTTTCCACTCTCCTCTTACTGTCTAATTTGGGGATTTTTTCTGTTACCTAATACAGGTAATAGGTTTATGACTATTTTGTCAGAATTACAGTTCTTTGAAAATACACATAAGCATGTACTGAAAGCCATTTCCTGGGAACCAGACTCTTCTGTATTTTTAAGGAGACTCGAAGTGCCTGGTAAAATACTGTTTTCTCCTTCTCAGTTCTGTTAAATACAGTGATGCACAAAAAAAGGCCTGATGAAGAAGAGTTTGAGTTTAAATTTTTGCTTTAAACATCCGCGCAAAACATTTTCTATACTTATAATTTCTTTTAGAATCATAGATCTTTTGTTTATCAGTAAGAGAGGCTTTGGATGATACTAAATTTTGAAACATCATTCAAGGACTTAAGGTTTGGAATAACTGGTTTCAAAAGGTGAATTGGTGATACTAGATATTTTTCCTTGGATGTTTTCAATGTTAGTTACAGTTACCTAAATGTTAAAAGAAACAGTAGTTGCACAGGTGCTTTCACTTCTTTTTTCTCTAAAGGGGGATGGCAAAAGCACAGTACTGATTATGATGATCATTACAGTTATTCTTCTTCCTGTACCTTTTTAGTCTGAAGAAGTCTTAATATTGTTCTGAGTAACCAGTGGAGTAGTTTCTGCAGGAAAATGTGGTCACTTTAAAATACAATGCTTTAAATTATTTATGAGTGCAGACTTTGCTAAACATCATCTCATGTACAAAATACTCGATTATGATAAATGTTTTGATAGTTGTTGTCATAGTACACTTCTTACATCAGCATGGAATAATACAGCAGAAGCTGGAAATGCATATGGCTAAAATTGGTTCCTTTGGTCTCTGAAATCTGATGTTGGACTTCAGTATGCATCTCAAATTAACCGGTAAAATGTTTATGTTGATGATATGTGATTAATTATTTCTCCATCAGTATAGTGCAATCCCGTTTAAAGTGGTCTACATTGCTGATGATACGCTGTGACAGTAAGTTATTGTCACCATAGACCAAGTCTACAATAATGGTTTTCCAAAATTCTTGCAGGACGTGTGAGATCAGATGCTGCTGATGCATTTTCTGCAAATGGTCTTCTGATCCCTAAAAGTGCTGAAGGGAACCCTGGAGATGACCCTGTTAGGTCACCCAAGATAGATAAATACTTCTTTATTATAAAATAATTTTTTTTGTTTGTTTAAATAAAGCTGATTTATTTAATTTAAGTGGGTTTGAGTTGTTTTCAGTTAAAATAGGAAAATAAAGACCTGTGTCAGACTTTTTAATACCTTAAACTTTCTAGAATTGAGTCCTTAAAAGATTATGACAAATACAAAAGTAAACAGGAACAAGTCATGTGCAGTGAGGGCATACACAATTAGCTATGAATAACAAAGATAATCATCTTGAAGGATGAGTGTTCAGGCTTGTGAATCATCCTTGATCCAATATAAGTTATGATTCAAATGATGTCTGGAGTCGTTTGTGTTCAATATAGTATTTAGATGCAAATCATATTTTGAATTTTCACAGTCGAATTCTGAATACAGCAAGACTAGCTAAGGAACCTCCCAACCCAGAATTATAAAGGAAGAAGTGGGAATTTTTCCTGACAATGTAATAAAAGGTGAACTTGACAGTTCATAGCCTGAAATGTATGACTTACTGATTTTACTCTTTTTGTAGTAATAGGAATGGTTTTTTGATAGTTACCATTCTTTGGTAAAATTCTAAATGTGAAATTATTTCTATTTCACACACACACCCCTGACCTCCATCATACTTGACCTGTAATGAGCCACACAAGAACTCTGACAATGATCTTCTCATTCCTTCTCCTCCTGGTCTTAAGGAATGTGGAGAACATGGATCACTTATTAGGATGAACAGATGATGCTTCTGTTCATGATTGGTGAGTGCAGGCCAAGTTTTGAACTTATGGAAGTATCCCAGAATATAATGTTGGCTTGAAAGCTCTTGACAAGCTATGAACTAATTTATGAAAGAAAAAAAATAAATAAAAAAACCCCTCTTTACCCAATTTAGGAAGGTCAGGTGTAGTAACACTTCAGTGTTTCAGTCTGCTGTCCACAAATATGACCTTCATGCAAAAGTGGGTAGAAAAACTAAAGAGAAAAATTCTCCGGATGAAGCTGAAGTATAGAGAAAATTGAGTGGTCTCCTTTTAAAGGGACTAACCCTTTCACACATTGTGTTAGGGTAGGTGATAATGGCTCTTCGTCTGGCCCTTGCATTTTTTTCTTTGAAGTGGTTGAAAACCTCGGGAATTCACAGTACCTCATCTATAGATAGTTTGGTATAATTTGTTATCAGTTTTTTTCAATGTCAGCTTTTTCAAATGTAGTAAAAGGAGTAGTGTTATATAACTTGCAATTCATTTCTTGATGTCAGAGCCCTTGTGTGTTAAAAGAAGCTGATGAAAAGCTGTTGTGATGGTTGTTTTATACTTCTTCAGCTCCATTTCTCTGATGACCTGAGTGTGATAATGCAGAATAAACGAGAACATGAACAGTCTGGTGTTACACTTACTGACAATTCTTTTTCTGTACTGAGTGTTTTCTCAGTTCTCTCTAATTACAGTCAAAAGCAATACAGCACTTGCAGATTGCTCATTATATTTGTGTGCCTGCATAGCCCAGATGGGGAAAAAACAAACAAAATGGCCTCCCTTTTAGCTGCTATTGGCTGGAAGTTTTGGTAATTGTTCTTAAATTTGTCTGGGGATAGGAGGGTTAAATATGCTGGCAACAAAGGCCATTTTATTGAAGGATAAGCTTATCACCAGGTGGAAATAACACAGTTGTTCAGTGTGATGCTGCAAAAGGCAGAAATAGTTTTTCTGTTCCGTCTGGAGAGAATCGGGTTAATGTGCTTTTATGATTTGTGTGGAGAGTTTTTCAGTCTGTAGGAAAGTGGATAATTAAACAATGCCTCTGAAGTACAAACATTTTTAGATTGGCAAACCTTGAAAGCTTACCTGAAATGAAATGTGTAAGGCAATGCCTGAACCAGTGATACTAATTTTTGATAAGTTCTGAAACACATCACTTGGTGTACTGGTACTTTGCCAGAGCTGGAAAAGGGCAAGCAGAAGGATATTTACACACAAAGCATTTAACCTGAAGGCAAGCTTCAAACAAAATAATGGAAAATTCAATACAGGATTCAGTCAATACAGAAACTGAATTAATGCAGATTGGTATGGTTTGATATATTCTAAATAAGAACAGCAAAAAAGCCACACACTTCATTCTCACTACTGTATTGAGAAAGGTAACTATGAAAATGGTCCACTCAAGGCTTAAGTTGTAAGTGGAGTGTCTTACCTTGGAACAGCTGTGCTGGATTTTTTGCCCCTGTCTGTCAGCCTTACCCCTCTTTTGGAAATAGCTGTGTAACAGCTGCTGATCCATTGTGGTTAATGGCCCAGCACAGTAAGTTTAAACTGACACCTATTTCTGATTACCTTGGCAGGCAGGAACTAATCTGCAGTGGTTTAGCAGCTGCCACTCGAGCAGCTGAGCCCTTCCTCTCTTCCCTGGGTGGGAAACTTGCAGAGATGGGTGGGGCAGACAACTGGGGCAGGCATTGGAGCAGCCCTCCCAGCCATCCCACCATTAGTCATAACCACTTCCAAGTCAGAACCCCTTGACCTGGTGTTTGAAAAAAATTTGGTTTAAAATGTATTTGAGCTAGCTGTGACAGTGCGAGGATTTTCTCCCTGATTTCAGTGTAATATGTCCTTGAAGAAACAGTTCCCCGTTAGGCAGATGGAAATGAATGACAAAAATTGACAGCATGGTAAAGAATAACAAGAACAAGATTCTGGGCTCAGCAGTGAAGAGCTGCATAGAATTTGTGGGTGTTGAAAGAAATCAGAGCTGATGATCCTTTCCAGGCTTGCTGAATTACAGCTTACATATTCATGAATTTTAGATAAAGTCAATATTTAGATTTAGATACAATGATCACAAAATGTAGATACCAAGATTTAAAAAATTGAAAATATATAAAAAGTGGGTACAATTATTTCAGTCTGTTATATCAAGAAGATAAAATGAAAAATCTGTGAGAGCAGGAGCACATGTGCTTACTGGTGATAGCACAATGCAATGATAAAGATCATAGATTTTATGGATGAAAAAATAGTAATGGGAGAAGTAATGGGAGTCTGAAATAATTTCATAAGGAAGTTTAATCATCAAGGTTCTTAAATAGAACCTCTTCAGGGCATATTGAGTATGCTTACTGATTTCAAAGCAAAAGACTCTAATCAATAAAAAACTGAACTTTCAGAGAATCTTGCATTTTTTTCCGTATCTCTTGGGATCTGAGACCGGAAGGGGGTGCATGTAAATTCCTGTCTGGGCAGTGGTTACTGCTGCAGTTTTCTTAATGTAGAGGAATGCATATCTCAATTTTAACGATATGTTTGCATAAATTTAGGCTTCTCATTAATTTTTGTTTTAATCCATAAAAGAGTTATATCCAGCTTGAAATTCTTCTTTGATATGTATATTCTTGCAAAGTGCTGATTCAGTAAAGCATGAAATTTTGTGTCATAATTTCACCTTACTTTGAAAGGAAGTGGAGAAGAAGCTTCTTAATGATGAGAAATATGGGTCAGGGAAGTAGGACAACAAGATTTTAGGTGTCTCTTACAATGAAGGAATTGAATTTCTGTGTTGTAAAAGGCTTATTTTTTGGAGTAAATCTATCTCCGTTCTTCCCTTTGAATGATGACCACTTTGTGAAGAAATGATGCAGGTAGAATGCAAAAAGGATCTTGACTGAAGCATAACAGTGAATTTCACAAAGGTGGATTTTGTTGCCTGGATGATGCATTTTCCTCGAGTAAAATGTGAAGTGGATTCTGTAGGCCAGAGCTTTTCCCTTGTCCATCCTCCCTTGCTGTCAGGATTTCATACAGTGGGAAAGAGGAGTCATTTGTTCTTGATCCAGTGGTGTTGAATGTGTTTGCATGTGCAGTGGTACAGCTTCAGACCAATGGGCCATGCCTAAACTATTCCCGGCTTTCCTTTGGGCTGGTTACTGGATTTGAGTAAGGTGATAGTAGCTGGGAACCCTGTCTGGCCAAGAAGGTCCAGAGTTTAACTCCCTAAGGCAAGTGATTTGACCACTGAGAAACTACACGGGGGAATGCAGTCATACAGTCAATTTCTATTGATGTTGAGCACTCTGTGTTTAAAACGTTTGTCTAAGTAATTTTTATTTTTTTTTTACTGAGATAATTTGGAGCATAAATGCAAGGATTGGTGTGGGACCTGATGTGATCTGATGTGTCTAGCTTGAAGCAATTAGTGAAAACCTCTTTTCAAGAGGAGAGGCAGATTTTAATTTTGAGGGGTTTATCTCAATGTACATGGAATAGCTTATGTATATTGGAGCCTTTGATTTAACTCTACAAATGACGTACCTGAGAGGTGTTGCAGTGTTCAGCATCAGAAAGCCTAAGCTGCCATGTGATCCTGCATTACCTGTGTCCATTTCCCCCATTATAAAATTAAGTAATGGTGTCTTTTGTGAAATGCTTTGTCATTTCATTATTTCAGGACTAAAGAAAAAACCCAAATGTCTTGGAGGTAGGAAAATAAGTACAGCATTCATCTGTATTGAAGTTTAGGAATACATGATTGGATTTCCTGAACTGTCAAGTCTTGTCTAGTTCCTTTCTCTGTAATATGCTTGGCAAGAATGTGGCTGAAGTACAACTTCTAATAGATGTTGCCAGCCTAGGCTGGTAAATGACCCATTTATATCCATTTGATCTCTGTCAGTATTGTGTTTTAACATAAATATTTTTCTCCCTCTTTGGTGTTTTCCCCTCCCAGTAACAAAAATTTAGGTATGTCATGCCAGCCTTTGTTTTGCCAAGACAGCCAAGGTTTGCCTGTCAAATCTGTTCTCATATGAGAAACTCTCATCCCTGATCCCTTGGCGTCTTTCTCTGCACCCACTTAAATTCACTTTTCTTACCCATGTTCTTTTAGAATGATTTGATAACTATGGGGATTATGTCTGCCTTCGTTGTGCCATTATTGGCAGTGCCCAGCTGCCCTTTAGGCTGAGAGGCTTTACTGCTTCAGGTGACAAGATTCCTACATGAGTGATCTGATGCTGCTGTGCTGTTTAATTCCACCCTGTTTCCACTGCTTCCTTTTTCAGTTCATCAAATCCATGTAGTCTTCTGACCTTGTGCAACCTCTTGAGTTTATGGGAGCAAGTTTTGATACTACTTCTTGTGCCAAAGTCAGTAACAAAACATTTAAAAATGCATGTCACAGTCTAGTTTTTGGGGGAACTTTGCTGACAGCAGTTTGGCTTTCAGCATTGCCCAGTGTCATCTTGATATATTTGAACTGCTCCTTACCCATGCTCATCTCTGTTTTAACTGACAGCTTATTTCTCATTCGGGCATCTTATTTGGCAAAAAATACCCAGCTTGTGGTAATCAGCTAACTCATTTCGGTTTTTTCACCTGAAAATCCACAAAGTTGGATATTTGAATAAACCAGGAAGTGACTCCTAGTCTGAGGCAGGACGCTGTCTCTTAGTGGTGATGTCCTACTTTCATGTTATGAGAATAAAGGAAGCTTAGGCACTTAGATCAGGAGGGGGAAAAGCCACTGCCAAATCTCCAGTTCAGGATCCTTACTCATTTAGCATAAATACACATAAGCTTGTTTTGCATATAAAATACCAGAGCTAGGCAATTGCTGTCTTTCCACTGTGGCTACTCCCTTCATCCAGTTTTCTCCATTTTCTTTGTTGTGTGTATACATCCTGTTAATGTGGCAAATTGTTTTAAATTTCAAATCCGCAAGTGACAATTACTAAATGTGGACAGGAAATGGAAAATATAAGTATTGTTTCAAAATTACCTGTCCTTTCATTCTAATAATTAATTGCAATAATTGGAGAAAAAGATTCTCCCATCTAGAAACAAAATGTTTGTCCTACATGGCACAGAGAAGCTCCTATAAATCAAACGTAGATGAATATACTTAAGCCAACACACACATATACTTAAGTAAAAAGCAATACATTCCATCAGTATGACACGACAGTACTAAATGATGACAGCTAACATGAAAAAGTTTCCATTCTTCATTTCTTTCTACCTTTCCTTGGGCTTGTGCAGAATTGTCCAAGCAGTGTATTCTGAAATGTGAACTACAGCTATTAGTTTTATTATTAATAATAATGGAAACTGTTACTTATTGAACAAAAAAATACTTGAAATGTAACAGAAGCAGTCTGCCTTTAATGATTTTTTTGGTGTTTGGTTGTGTGTTTGATTTAGTTTTTTTTAAAACTGTCCTTGACAGTATTCCACCTTTTAGATGAGAAATAACCTTATGGTGAAATCCCAGAATTCACTTAATAGAGTAGCTGTTTCAGGTTGCCTTTTATTTCTCTAAAAATGGGGTCTACACTAAAGCGTGACCAAATTTTGGAAAATAAGTTTGTTACAGATTTTTTTCTTTCATTCATGGAAGTCACAAGTCCATGAGTGGCAGGCATCTTCCTTCTCTGTCTTCAATGGTGATAGGTGCTTAGGGCATGAACGCTTGCTTTTTGGACAGGAAATAAAATAGTCATATCAAATGCATTACAGCTTTTGTTATTGTTCCTGTCTTCAGTGGTATACGTTCTTCTTTACATTTCATTGAGTTTAAATTTAAAAAGATCAAACACAGTTTTCAGAATTTGTATTGAGGAACTAGAAATCTTTTTGAATATTTTTACCTATTTTTTAGAAGGCTGCGTAATTCAGTTTTGCCTGGAAGAGCAAAGTTGGCTGTGTAAGGACTTAACACAGGTAACAAGGGTTGGTGAGAGAGTACACAGAAAATGCTAAATAAGAGCTTTTAATTCTTTCATCTTTTCCAAAATGCTGCAGTAATTATGAAAGGGAGTATTGCCCCGTAAGTTTTTTATATTTTTTTTCCTCTGAGTTACAGGCCACATACTTAAGAAATTGCTGCAATGACATTGGAAGGGTAACTTGTGTCCCAGGCTTCCTTTTATTCTCTTGAATGGCAGATAAATAAGAAATTGATTGTAAAACACTTCAAACACTGTTAGCCACGTTTTAGTTAACTTATGTTCTTAGATGAATCACTCAGATGGCTTTTGGTTTGGAAAGTGGGAAACAACTTGAAGTTTATGATTTTAAATTGGAGTATTTGTTTCTTTCTCCTTTGTAATGGCTGTGTAATTGTGCTGGTGTTTTGTGACCATATTACAATAATACACAAAACAGTATGGGATATATAGATATTATTGATATCAAGAATAGCCTCTTATCTTTAAATTCTGCTGTGCAGTTTGACCACTTCTTTTGTAGAAATTTTGCTCTAATCTTGTGCCTTGGCATGTATTTTTACAAAATATCTACATATTTGCCACGTTTGATGTTGTGGGGTTTTTTCTCTTAAAATTCCCTTATATTTACTGCTTGCCTTTCATACAGCATCTCCTTCACTTGCGTGTGCTATTCCTAGGAATCTTGAACATCTGTGACTATAATTCACTTCATAAAATGAGTAGGCAGTCAGCATCTTCTAGATATGTTTGATGGTGCTTGTAGTCCATTCAAAAATTACTATATATGGTCTATTTTCTGCAGTTTCTCGGTGTAGAAACTGAAGTGCAAGTAATAAGGATGCTTTTGCATGATGCAGTGATTTTCTTTCATGTATTCTGGCTTCCCCTAATAACCAGTGCAGTTGATAATGAACTTCCTTCTTTTGCTTAATCGTGTGTATTGAATGGAAGCCTACTGAAAAAAAGTCTTGAATTGGCATTAGTTCTGGGCCTTAGTAGTTTGATTTAATGGATTTAAATAAATATTTAGAAACTTGTGTGGTAAATGGGAGAGAGAGATAATTTTATGGTTTAGATACATTTATGTGAGGAGGTGTTTCTTCTCTGAAATGTTTAAATTTAATATTTTTCTCTTACTTTTTTAAGGGCTGAGGGCAGCCCAGGATGGCCGCAGCTTCATATGATCAATTGTTAAAGCAAGTTGAGGCATTAAAGATGGAGAACTCCAACCTTCGGCAGGAGCTAGAGGATAACTCAAATCACCTAACAAAACTGGAAACCGAGGCGTCCAATATGAAGGTATTGCCAGCTCTGTGCCTGTGTTGCATCGGGTTTTCTGTTACTGCCTTTTGTGTTGTGGACTGGGAGTTTCTCAGTGACTTTTGTGTGCTTTTAGATTCTTACAGAAGTTCCTTTTCCAGGCTGTGTAAGGGAAAACTATCAAAGCTGCTTTTTTTTATTATTTTTTTTTTTAATTTGGAAACCATTTTCTAGAAAACAGCTTCCAGATTTCACAGCTTCTTTTCTGGTGTGCTGTGATAAGCACTACCACGTTAGCACAGCTGAACTGCCCAACAGGAAGTCCAGAGCACTGACATACATTGACAAAGCAAGTATTGTTCAGCCCTTGAAAACATGGGAAAGACTGGAGGTTTGCTGTGTTTTCAGGTACGTCTAAAGGTTTTTGAGTGTACTACAATGACAATATTTAACATCTCAAAAGGAAAAGCTCCTTATTAAGTAAAACCACAAGTTCTCCAGCTCTCCCAAAGCCTAAATTAATATTTCCTAA
The DNA here is from genome assembly GCA_035221455.1 of Xenops minutus. Lineage (NCBI taxonomy): Eukaryota > Metazoa > Chordata > Aves > Passeriformes > Furnariidae > Xenops > Xenops minutus. The sequence continues at coordinate 13,093,714 of JAWWEE010000085.1, read as the reverse complement.
TTTCGCCCACTTCCATTCCTCTCATGTTTATTGCCTAGGTGCAGGCCTTCAGACACCTACACAAGAGCAAACACTAGGTTCAAGTGGAATATAGCTGCATCCATGTGATCCATACACTGAACAAGGCAGAATTCCGCAAGCATTGTAACTGCATTGATAAACGTGCTCTTCCTAAGCCAACAAATCCTGCTGCCTTTTGCTAACAGCCAGCAAAACCAGTCAGCTATTGGTACCTCATTTAAAAAGGCTCAGAAATTGTTGGTATTTCTATATATCCTCCTGTACAGGGTAGGCATATTCTGAATATTAAACAACATTATTTTCTTAGTCTGCTTGCTTTCCAACCTTACTGTTCCTTTACAACTAATCTTTATTTTTTAAAAATATGGTAACTTGATTAATATAGCAATTGAAAGTACTTAAACTGAACTTTCTTCTCCTCCAGATTGTGGCACATATATTCACTGTAAGAAGAAAAATTCTCCTGGGTTCTGAAACATTATTAGTGGTTACAGCACTTGGAAAAAAGCACAGATTTTTTTGGATACCTTTAATCCTTTCATAGCAGTATGAAATGAAAATGGCTTTGTTACGTAAATTGAAAGGAAGTTTTAGTCCTTTATACCAGCTACTTGAAACAGTTGTTAGCATTAACAGCTGTGGAAAAAATGTTTGTTTGCTGAATTATGTATCTGAAAACTTGTTCTGTCATTTATGTTTTTCTGAAGATGCTATTATGACAAATTTGTCAGTAACAATTCTTCCCTCCCTATCTTTGCAGTTTACAGTGAGGCAGGGAAGAACAGGAGAGGGGATCTTCCTGATAGTTTTGAAAAAGAGAAGCAAAAATGTCTTTTCCTTTCTTTGTCTGCATACAGGTGCTTTGGTTTTTTGTTGTTTGTTTGTGTTTTTTAAGCTTTTGGACAGATAATTAAATTTCCACTTTTCTAGAGACAGTCCAGCTGTACAAGCTGGTCTCCAGGGCATTAATTTGGGATGTGGAATGGCTTTATGTTCTTACTTTAAATCTGTCTGATCACACTAAATAGAAAGTGGCTCTATCACACTCCAGATAAGTGCTTTATTAGCATATTCAAAGTAGAGGTCACATTTTTTTATGTGCTGAAGTTCCTTTCTAGATCTAAGGAATTTATCCCAAAAAACTGACTCAAATATCATACTCATTATGTTCCTTCTCACTTTGGGGGATGGCTGGAGAGGATTAATTTGATGATTTTTTTTTTAAATCCGTGTTCTATTAAGAAATCCATATTGTTTTAAGAAGTCCTAATCAGCTGTGTTTCTCAGGAGTGTTTGCTCCTGCACCTGAACCCTGAAGTTATTTCTTTCTCTTGCTTGTTTCATATGGGTTTGGAAGGGTCACAACATAGCTTTGATTTGAACCTGAAGGATGGTGTGGGAATGATCTTGGTTTCTGATTGCAGCCTGTGGGTGAAGTTTTATGGGGTCACTGCAGGGTTTTCTTAATTCAGGAGATAATTTTAGTTTTGCAAGCTTTGGAGAAAGTATGTGGTGGCTTTGTATTACTAAAAGAAACTGCATGGTTTGTGTGGCTCTAGTGCCATAATTAGGGATAATTAGCAGCAAAGTCATTAGAAGCTCCAGAGCACTCCAGAAAGCCCTTTGGCTACCATATATGCAGTTAAAAATTTTTCCTATTGTTTTGGAGAAAATGATCCTTTGGGAGCATATAAGTGTCACAGAGCCCTTGAACCCCTCCAACCAAATAAAATCTCAAATATTAGTGGAGGAAGGGGAGCAGGAATGGGGAAAACAAGCTGTGGTTCTGTGGCAAACATCACTGGTTTTGCAACATGACTTTGCGTCTGTGGCCCGGTGCAGGGACATCTCGCAGTGACTCCTTGGGCTGCTACTCTTTGTCTCCTCATTTCCTTGTGTTATTTAATCAGTTGTGAAAGGCACTAGTTAGGAAAGACATTTTAAAGACAATATTGTGTATTTAAAGAATTTGATTTGTAGAAGTAGTAGTGCTAAAATGTTGTGTAAGTGTACCCCATCTTTATAATCCCTTCATTTGGGAATTGTCAGGTAATCATATGGGTATTAAAAGCTTAACATGAGCTCATCTTGCACATGTATTTATTATAAACTCCTACTGACCTATATAAGAACAGTGTCTGAACACTTCATGTTTAAAGCTAAATCTCTTGTTTAAAAGTGAAAACTCCATTTGCTGACCAGAAAACGACGTGATGGGTGAACAAAGAGAAATGTGATAATGGGGGGTGCCAACGTGATTAGTAAAACAATCTCCACTTTGTTTTTTAATTTGTGTTGTCCTAGGGATTAACTGTTCAAACAAAAGAAATCCCTCAGAGTATTATGACTAACTTGGGAAATTCAGTTGTTATTATTGGCTTATTGTCAGATGAAATACAACAGTTTGGTATGATAAAATGTTCTCTCTAAATCAACAAATATGCTGTTTCATGGTTGATGAAATAACAGTGTTGGCCAATAAATGAAAAATAGTGTCAATGTCTAGATGTAAGAGTAACGGCATACAGCACAGACTATGGATGAATTTAGAAAAATAGAAATGGTTTTATTTGAATTCAAAACCTATAAAATTAATGAAGAGACAGAAAGCAGTGCAATGTCAGGTATGCTATTCTGTGCATGTTCATATGCCTCCCACATTTGTTGGAGACTTTCTGTGAGACTTTTCCTGCCTAATTCTTGTGAAGCACAAATATTTTTCTTTTATGAGTGGCATATAAATATATATATATATTTCTAATGTCATAGCCACTTGATATCAGAAATTTTTGCTGTATAAAATCTGGAGGGAAACAGTTATATTTTACTTCTAGAACTTGAAAAGTAGCAAAGGAGCAACATCATGCTTGATTTCCACACTCAGTGACTGCTTGGATTTTACAGTAAATGACCAATGTATGATACATTGTGTAAGAAAGCCATTTTTAGTATATGCGATGCTCTGTGAGCAAAACATCTCTTTTACTTTCATGTAATACACTTAAAATTTTATTCTACGTATGGTTTTTTTTTGTTTATTTAATGTCTTCTGCACTGTGTCTACACATATCAAAAATAAAATGGGAAGACTGTCACTAGAAGTGATTCAGGTTTCTTGATTTATTTTTTTTTAAGTAGTGTTCTAGCCAGATAAATATATAATGTAAAGAAACATGGTAATGGTTGAAATCATGAGCTGTTCATTCATGGGTGTCTTTTACAGTTTGTTTTGTGGAGGGTGGTGTTTTGGCAGATCATTATCTTTGTATAAAGGTTTTAATTTTAATAATTCTCGAGTAAGGGCAATGGTTTTATTTAATTTTTTGGAAGGAATTCAGGTTTAAAAGATAAAGTCTACTATTGCAGAGCTGTGTCCATTGCAGGTCCAGAGAGTAATTTGTCCTTGACGTGTTTTTGGGTTTCTGCTAATTAGATAGCAGGGCAGTAAAGCTTTATATTGGATTGGAATGTATTTTCACTAAATAAAAAAGCAAGGACTAAGATAATTTGAAGATTTTTATTTTTAATGTATTTGTACACTGTTAATGCAAAAGGCATTTAAAGTCTACAGAATATAGTATCTCAGATTTATTGCAGTGCTGTGCATACTTTGTGAATTTGATAAATTAATACTCAAATTAGCAGAATTAAAGGTTAAAAGTATGTTAGAGGAGATAGCATGGTGCCCAGTTTTCATCTTGTTTCTGTCATAATGGCTCTGTAAAAGTTGTGAGAAAGCTTTATTTCTTGTTAGAACTAAAGTGTACTTTTATAACTGAATATGGTCAAGTTGCATTTTATTTTATCTGCAAATTCAACTTTCCATTAGACCGTTCTATGACAATTGAAAACAATGAATATACAAATTGTTAGCAGGAATAGCAGAATGACTAACAAGTTTCTGTAGCTTGTTTGTCTCATTAAAGAGAGGGAATCTGGAAAATACACTGTTTCTAGCTTGGGGTTTGTTTGCCTATGTCTGTTTATTTAAACGGAAGAGTAATGTACAGAATGTTCCAGAAATTAGCTTAACTGTCTTGCAGTGTTTTGACACTCTGTTACACTTTTTGGACATCAGCTTTCTGTCAGGCTTGTATTGAAGCAGCATTTTGTGATCTGTAAGCCATCAGAGTTAAAAAACAAAAGTTCTGATACTTTACATCAGTTATACCAGTGACAGTCTCACCCTTTTTAAAGTTACACTTGTGAAGGTGTAAGGTTTCGAATGCTATTTGTACCCTTTATCCCCCTTGACTAAGTTTTAAGGTTTCTTTCTGAATCTCTGCTGAGAGATTCTGTCTCTGGGAATCAGGAACTGCTTTTATAAGATGTCTCCTCGATTAGGTAAGCAGGTGATCACATTTTCTCTTAAATTACCAAACTCCATTTTATGGTCTTACAGTCTGCTAGGCCCAATTTCTTGGTATTTAACTTTGAAAACCTACTTTGTTCTGATCAGCTGTCTCTGATCATCAGTGTTTATCGACCCTCACTATAAAGCACAGAAGGTGCTGGGAGATATTTTTGTAATTGGCACAAGAATTTTTAGTTCAATCTATTGTGGTAAGCCACGTGTTTGCAGATTAGGATTTGAAGCCTCACGTATTCACAGAAACCTCTGCTATATGCAGCTTAACATTTTGTCAGGTGCTATATACATATGGAGCATGCATCTATCTGTATATGAGGTTCCTCATGTAGGTGGTTGATAAATACATTTAACAGATACCCATGTTTACAATCACTTTTTCAGAAATCTAGCAACAGAAATTACACATTTTTCGGGGGATGCTTACTGTTTCGGATAACATCACTTTTCTATCTCTGTGGAAGGGGAGAGTGTTCCTAGCTTTGTCTTGCCTTTTCCTTTTTTCATTTTGTCTTCAGATAGAAGATTTTTGGTGGCATCACACATGAAGTGTTTTACCAAGGCATGTATAGGGAAAAAAAAAATTGAAAAATTATGTTAAGCTGTAAAAGCAGAGTGTTCAGTACACAGAAGAGAAATGCTTGTGTTAAAATAGAGAGATTTGATCTGGAATTGCAGTTAGTGAATAGGCTACACGTAACTATAGTAGAGTAACCAAAGTACTTGAGTAACTTGACACATTTCTTTCTGCATCCTGTTACACCTTAAGAGTATTAGCATTATTTCCAGAGCTGTCCCTAGATGTCTGATTTCTGAGTTACCTGGTATTTTTTTATTTCTGTTCATTGGTCAAGTCAGATATAACATATTATGGTTGCTTCATGAACCAAAAACAGTTACTGGTCATACAGAACCTGGGGATATTTCTGTACTGTACTGAGAACATCGCCATGGCCCTGTCTCAAAATTTAAGTGTCAGCAATAAAACTTAGAGAACAAAGGCATGAAACAAAGACAGAAGTGAAATGTCATAAATATATTCACGCAAGTGTTTGAAAACAACCTGAGTATGAAATTGCTGAACTGTCAGTTGTGAGGTATGACCTGTTCTAACTTCTCTTCAGCACTTGGAAAGACTGAGGTATGACCCCTTTGGCTTTAAAGAAAGCAGATTACAGCCCGAGAAGATGTAGAAATCATTTACTTCAGTGATCATGAGATCTGAATGCTGAAAATTGTAATAATGCAAATTATTTCCCTTCTGTCAAAAATCATCAGTTTTTCAGCCAGTAATTTTGCCTGTTCATGGATCTTGAAGTTTGTCTATGATAGGTTTCTCCTTGCGGCAAATATGTCTTCATAGTCAAAGTTTCTCTTCTGCGTAATGCACATTATGTTAACCTTAATGCTTAAGAGAGGTCTATTAGTTAGGTTCCCCCCTAGACTCTGAGATTCCTCCCCAGCTTGCTTCCACTGGCTTCCTTATGTATCCTCCCTTATTTGTAGTCTGTTAAATGTAGTGATACACTGTCAAATCAGAGAATTCAAACTGAGGAAAGTTCAGTCATTTATTATTTTTGCTCTACCACCAGACACTGGTACATTGCTTATCATTTGTGTGTATGCATGTTATTTCCCTTCAAGATTCTTTATATGTTGAAGTCCTGCTGGTGTTGATCAACCACTTGTGATTGTCAGACAAAGATAAAGATTCTGTTTTTAATATGGCCTCAGCATACAATTTATGGAAGATGGCAGGTGTGATGCTGCTCTTTGAGGAAAAAAAGTTTAGGAAAAACTGCTGATCTGTAGACCTCTAAACTTGAGTTTGTAATGGAAGTGCCAGAAACCACAGTAAAGAACAGACTGGTGGGTAAAGACTTAACTTTTCTTTCTTATTGAAAAACGTAGCTCAAATGTGAGTTCTTTGCAGGAATTGTTGAGTAGGAGGTAAGGAGTATTGGCATTGATGAGTCTGATTGTTTTTCTATATTGAGTTCTGTAATGTCCCTCATCAAAGACTCTTGAAGAACCTGTGTTGATTTAGGCAGGTTCTTCTATAATGATCCAACTTAAAGGTAGAAAATGAAGTGCAGAATACGTAGTCATTGTTGTGGGTTTTTTTCCCACTTTATTAAATTAGTAGTATCATAGTGAGATTTCTACCATTACCTGTATTTCTTTTCTGCATATTGATAAGTTGTGTGGAGAAAAAAGAGTGAGATAGAAAAGTCTGACTGATTTTCATGGTGGTAAAAATGAACACAAGACTGTGAAGAGCTGCAAAAGAATCTTGTGGTATTGAGTTTCTGAATTGAATACATGGCAAATAAAATTCTATGTTTGGAAATGTAGAGGGGTCGTGACTTTTAGTGAATAACCTTAACTTTATGTACATTCTGAATTAACATGGCTACAACATAGAAAGAAGTCTTTAGAGATACTCTAAACATCTGAAAAATACAAGGGTTTTTTTCATATGTTGTCAGGTGAGTGCTTAGTTTGGATCCAAAAGGTTACTCTGATATTGGGAACTACTGGCCAAACATAAGGAAACAAAAAAGTTACGACTGTATCAGGATGGACACATACTGCATCCAGAAGGTATTATGTCCTGTTCTGATGAACCTCCTCAGGAAGGATATAGTAGAATTTGTATAGGTGCAAAAAAAATTTAAGCGATCCGAAAATCTTCTTTAAGTGGCGTGACTGAATAAAATGCGACTTTTCAGGTGTAGAAAGATTAAAACCAGAGAGGAACAGGATGGGAAGAAGGTTATTGATCTCTAAAAGATTGTAAACATCATGAGGAGAGTTAACTGGGAATTACTAGTTCTCCTCTAAGGGACATCAAATAATGTTGTGAGGTAGCCAGTGGAAAACAAACAAAACCAGACTTTTTTTGTATCATGTCTTAGCTATGGGAGGTAGGACCATTGGAGATGTGGTTTCAGGAAGTCTGTAAGTCAAGGCCGAAGGGAAGCTGTTAGAGGACATACAAGAGAAATGAACAGTAGGTTTTGTTCATGTATCCTCTCTCAGTTCCTGCTGTTGGAGTGGGGGAGTTGTTTTGGAAAGATGTTTGATTTGTCTCGGTGTCAAGGACAGCGTATACTCTTGATTCTATTCTTGTCTTTATTCTTGATTCTTGTCTAGTGCACGAGTCTGATGAGCAGTTGAGGGAGTTCAGGGTGCTTAGTCTGGAGAAAAGAAAGCTCAGGGGAGACCTCTCTACAACTACCTGAAAGCAGGTTGTGGCAAGTTGGGGGTAGGTCCCTTCTTCCAAGTAACAAGCGACCGAATAAGAGGAGATGGCCTCAAGTTTCACCAGGAGAAGTTTATATTGGATACCAGGGAAAATTCCTTCACCCAGAGTTGTCAGGCACAGGAATGGGCTGCTCAGGGCAGTGGTGGAGTCCCTGCAGGTATTTAAAAGAGGTGGAAATGTGGCACTTGGGTTAGTGGTGTACTTGGCAGTGCTGGGTTAATGGTTGATCTTAAAGATTTTTCCTAGCCTAAAAGATTCAGTGATTCTGTGATCATCATGGTGCTGCTAGAAGGTTGTGGGTAATTTAGCACATTTACTGTACCCTTCAGTTCTGGCATTTGTTTGTTTCACATCATCCTTTGTGTGCCTGGCTTACAGCTTTTTGGAGAAGAATCCTGTTTGCCTGGATACAAGCTGTAGTGAAAAAATTCTGATTTTGCTTACTACTTGCAGCAGCTGGATATAAATTTTGCCTCTGTAACTAGCCGGTGTGTCACCAAGTGATGCAAAGCTTCCAGCATGCTCTTCCTTTGCTCGTTGCCATGCAAGTAGTGTAGCTCAGAAAGTGGTGCCCATGTTGAATCTGCTCTTGCCCTGACATTGTTTCTGGGCTGCTTCCAGCCAACTCCCATGAGTCAACCTCATTTTGTCTGACTGATTTTTTCAGTATTGTGTCCACAGTTAAGGGGTTTGGGGTTTTTGACACTTCTGTACTCCTGGCTCTTAGTAGTTGTTTGTATGGCACTGTGGGCTCTGCTGACTTTAACAGAGCTTGGTTTTCTTCTCCAAACTTTCAGTGTTTTTAAAGCTTGATACGTACAGTGTCTGGTACACAGTAGGTGCTTTGTCTTGGTTTTGCTTATACTTCACAGAATTCTCTGGTTCCCAGCTTTTGGGGAGCTTTAAGCAGGAACATAAATTACAGATGACAGTAAAGGGAAATGTAGAAGGATCTAGAAGTGTTTTGAAGAGAAGCTCAAGATGCAGTAAGAAATGAGGAGTTTGTGTAGTAAGTTTCCTACTTTTGAGGAGGAAGCTATGTAAGGAAACCAATGAATTAAAAGCATAAATTAAAAAAACTCTTTGCAGTTCTTGTTTGCATATGTTGCAATGAATTTGACCACCAGATCTGGTCTTTGCTTGTAGCCATAATAAACTTTGTGTTTGAAATAAACTACAAAAAAATCCTAGTAATTTACACAATGGTGTTTATCTTTACTCTCTTTCGTTTTTAGATTAAAAAAATCCCCAGTACACCAAAAGAAGACTTAAAATGCATTTTATTTGGATTTGCACATTAAAATTTCAAAGAAATGCCAGATTTAAGGTAGATGATGCCATCCTGATTTTGCCAGCTGGTCTATACATCCTATAATGCAATTTTACCTATTCTACAAAAAAACCTTCCATAGCCAGCATAATCAATGCTCCCAGTATGGATGAAAATGTATGCTTCTATAACAGTGTTGCTTCCTAGTTTACTTCTGCAAAAGAAGTTTCGAAACAGATGTTTTCAAGTATATAATGATGTGCAATGAGTCAAGTATTACTCTTGAAAGTTACTCCTTTACAGAAATTGAGTCTGCAGAAACAATTGAACTTTTTTCCCCAGAAAACACTTCCTCCTGCTCCCCCCCCAAGAGTATTAAAACTAGAACTCCATCCTCCTGTCAGCTGGATTTCTTAGCCAAACCATGTCTCTCTGAATGAGTAGGTCACTTATATTTTGGAAATTGCACAACTGCAGTCCCAGTCAGAAACACTGTCTGCAGACAGTTGAGGTAGCAGGAGAGAATTCCGTGAGAATTGTGAGATAGTCAGCTCGCATAGCACTGGGCAAATGATGCTCAAAATCCAGTTATATTCAGCACAGCCTACCAAAATATTTTGATTAAATAATAATTTATATTTTGCTTTCAGTGTAACCGAATTATGTTTCATATTCTGAAATATAGTTCTGAATTTGTATTCTTAAGTATAATAGTACAGATTTTAAAGAATTGCTATATCAGCTGTGTTTGTTGTGCACAGTAATGAATCAGCTAGCGGTAGAAATTTAACATTTTAGCTGTTTGAGAAGGGAGAACGTTGAAAACATAAGAATAGCATTATATCTGACATTTTGAAAATCAGGTCCCCTTCCAAAGCACTGGATATACAGACAGGTGCACTTCTACCCCTGCTCTCAGTTGGGCCCTCTTCTGTCTGTGTATTCATCCCATTCTGCACATGTGTGATAAAAATGTACAGAATGTGGTGATAACCTGTGTTGTTCTTTGAGCAGCCATATTAACTTTCTAGGTTTTTCATATTTGCTTTATTTACCTCCCTGTATGAACAGCCTTACTGTACATGGTAATTGAGAGTGAAATGAGCTGCATCAAGTCTCACATACAAGGGCTATTCATCTGGAGAATTAACTCTTGGGGCAGAGCTGCTCTCTTCTTGCTGCTCATTTCTACAATGCCTATTTTGAGGCTAAACTAATGAAAATAAAATTTTACACTTTTTGTTTCAGCAAACACATTGTTAGGTGAGCAAGTAGGGAGAAAAGACATTGATTCAGCAGTAGCATTCCTTGCCTGTATAAATATCTGTGGAATAGATGCTAAATTCTCAGCTTCTATAACTTGTGCTGTGTGAATTCATCCAGTGTTTTCCTTATAGTATGTGCTTGGCTTCCATTTATTTCAACACATCCTTTCCCAACGTATAAGCGCTTGAACTTCTGAAGTCTTGGAGCAAGGGAAAACAGTAATATGGTTAGCATATGAAACATTATATGGGTTTTTTTAATAATTTATTTTTTATCCTCTTAATATTTGCCTATGTTTTTGTTCGTAAATTATTTACTTGCTTTTAGTTGGTTTTTTCACATTTAGAATGTTTTTTGTCTACCCCACACACTCCAGCCTTTCAGGAGGCAAGAGGTGATGTCATTAAAACTAAATAAAAGAGTCTGTCACATCAGGATAGTGACACAGGGAGGAAGAATATTGGTAATATGGTATATGTGCAGGGGGTAGTGCACTTGATAGATCCTCTAAGACCAGAAGCAATTTTGAAAACATTAGTGTGTATTGGTCATTCCATAAGTTCTAATGTGTGAGTGGAAGAAACTGTCATAAGCTGAACTGGTCCTTACAAATAAATCAAGTGATGAATTCTGGGAAATTCTGGGAGTCTGGAAAATATTTCTCTTCAGTGACTGCACAACTGATGTGGTCAGACGTTTTTCTAAGATCACATAAACTAAAAATGTGGTTATGAAAGTAATTTAGCATCCTACAAAACAGACATTTAAAATATCAGTGGATTTATTTAAGCTGCAAAGAAGCAGCGGTGGCATTATGTTGTGAGGAGGTTATGTCTTTTTATGCTTTTCCAATAGGTAATACTGCTAGCCTGGTGTTTGCAACTCTGAAGATTCTACCACAACCCAAATGATTTGGAACATTGAAGATTTTTTAACTTTTTTTTTTTTTAGAATTTGGGTGAAATTAACATATAAATTTAATGCC
>JAWWEE010000085.1:13024442-13082066 GCA_035221455.1 Xenops minutus | reverse complement strand
AATATTTTTTAACCTTTTTTTTTTTTTTTTTTTAATTTGGGTGAAATTAACATATAAAGTTAATGCCAGTACTTCAGATAGCCTTTTTTTTTTTTTTGCACGTAAAATCAGATAACTTTAGCTGACCTGACAGTGTGCTTGCACGAAAAGCTTAGTACTCTCTTCTGTGTGTGATTACAGAAAGTGGCAGCTCTTGAGCATGGTGACACAGAGAGAATATTTTTTTTTCCCCCCCGAAAATGGCATTGTTTTAAATTAAAATGAACAACATCATTTCACATAACAAATGATCTCCTCTTTCTACAAGGCTGAAAGTTGAGTTGTGCCAGTGTTTCACCTCAGTCAGCAGTGCTGTCATCGTTGCTTTCATCATTTGGTCCTGGTTATATAGGGTTGAGCAACCAGAGCCCCAATTAGAGAAGCTTCCACCAAGCTTGGTTAAGTATAGCAGTGTAATTCACAAGAGGAGTAAAGGGCTTCTTCCAGGCACTCCCTTGGCTCCTGTGAATGTTGTACCAAATGTGATAGAATTAAAACACTGTCAAGTTCACATGGTTATGAAGCATCATGTGAAACCTTGAACTTAAGTTTGTTTTGTCTCTAAAAGCATAGCAAAATAATACTCTGTTATGTGTCCCCCACACTGTTCTGACATCTAATGATTTTGTGAAATTTGAGTGGTGGATATGCTTTTAGTGTGTTACCTTTTTTCTACCCTTTTTTACCAAATAATGATTGACAAAAACTGGCGTTCAACCCTGTTGAGGGTTAAAAATCACTTTCAGTTTAGGAGTTTAATGTCAAATTTCCACTATATTGGGATAAAAACATTAATACAAATGCTGTCAGAAATACTTTCATTTTAAAATTTGACTATTTGGTTAAAAATCAGTTCGTTATTCTTAGTGTGCAAATTCCTGTCCTGTAGGATGCTAAGATAGATGTTCAATTCCTGTCTGAAATAGTCAGTACTTTCTGTTTTTGTGCCCTTAACCTGGTTTTATACCCAAATGTTGTACATGTAGTGGTAATCAAGGTAACTGGCCTGTGAGGATATCTGGTGTGCTGCTTCCAGCAATTTCATATATTCAATTTTCATTATGATTTTCATGCATTTTGGCATTCACTGAATACACAAAACTTTGAAAAAATTGAAAACAAGTAATAAAACTTGTTATATTTTAAGGGGACAGAAATAGTGTTTGCAGAAGACCAAACATAACTGATTTCTCTGAATTGTCATAAGAATGTCTTTTTACAGATACCGTATTTTGAAATATTCCTAAGTATTAATATTTATACTTAGAGTTCTCAAAAATTGGTCACACCTTAAATCTTAACTCCATGGGATTTCAAATCTGCCCTTGTTAGTGTTGTTCCTCTGTGATTCCTTTCTTCATCAGCAGCTTGAATAAATGCACAATCCTTACCTATTAGCTGGGTGCATATATTGTTAATTATGGTGCTTTTCTTCTCAGTAGTTGTACAGTCACATGCTGGCAGATCTGATCTTTTTTATTTCGTTATCCATAAAGTAACTTTAAGATCAGGACTATGTTCACAGAGTCCAGGGGAAAAAAAAGACCAACAAAGCAACCAAAGAAACAAAAAGTTGACATTGTGTCAGTACTTCACAGTCCAGAGACTGCGAAGACAGAAACCCTTTTAAATGATGATGAGTCATAGCGCCTGCTCCATTTCCAAAAGCATTCTTTTGTACTTCTGCCACAGGACAAGATAAACTAGGTTACATTTAAGTGACCATTAAAATAATTTGACTTGCATTCTTTAAAAGAACAGAAAAAAAGCTTACAGCCTTTCCTTACAGATACACTTTGATTTGTGTATTTTTTCAGTAAGTCACTGCTAAGTCAGTGAAGAATATTTTTAGAATAATGCTGTAAACCACTACTAATACATTTATTGAAAGCTGCATAACTAAGCAGAATATTAACTTCAGTAAAGTTTATTCATGTTTATTTGTAGAGACTATTTTTAGCAGAAATTTCGTCAAATATAATATAAAATCATTGTGAAAAGCCGCTATTTCAAAGCAATATATGCACGTAAACAGCATTAGGGTTGAATCCTGGTTTATAGCTAGTGAATAAATAAAAATTTTCATTAGCACTGTAATAGATATCTCGCCATGTTTGTTCCAGGAAGGTTATTGCAGAAAATTTCTCTCTTCTTTATTCAAGTGAAAATGTGAATTCCCCAATTTGTCATTTTAGCACATGACCACATTTTCCACCAGTACCTGGCTCAGGGACTGTTGCTCCCCCTCTAACCTTTATCTGCTTGATTTAACTGCTTATTTATTTAATTGTCAGCTTAGATTTCAGAGTGTACCATGATGGAGTTTGAAGTTGATGTCATAGCATCATAATGGCACTGTAGAAAAGAAATGTAGAAAAATACAGAAAAGAGCACTTTGCCTATTAACTTAAAAAATCCATTTGCTGTTGGGGAAAAAAAGGAGATAATTGAAACAAATGGAAGTTAATATCTAAATTAATTAATTGAAACAGAAAAAAATGAGAAAGGAAACCTAGTATGCTAATGTTGAATTGTTGCCAGTATTTAGAAAGAGCAGTAGCTTGCTGCCTGGACACCTCAGTCATTTAATTTGGTAGCACAGGAGGAAAAGTTGATGGTAATTTCCCTTAGCTTTTCATATTGGCTCTTAAGGCAGGAAGAATCATTACCTAGGAAAGTGTCCTGAACATACTGAAATAGCAGATGTGCCATGCAGAGGGTGAGAAAGAGGCTTCTAAGAAAGGAACAGAAGGAGAGTTGGGATCTTTGGGCTGAGTTTTTACCCTATACAAAGGTGCTGTTTTCAGAGAAAAGTGATTCGTTAGTTATTTCTACATTTATCTGAGTTAACAGGCCTTTCATAAGGCTGCAGAGGTCTCAAGACTACTCCATATATCCATATTGCCCTTTTAGACTTTAAAGCTAAGACTGCTGTCTGCAGATCTCGTCTTCCCTTACCTCAGATAATGTAGCAGTCCTTTGAAAAGCACCACATCAGTTGTTTGTCTGGCTTTGCTGACAAGGCAGATGTTATGTATGGAGATGGCTGGGCCTTGTGGCTAATGAGCATGCCCTTAAGCACAAGGAAGATGTCTTTCCAAGAGCAGAGATTTTATCACTCCAGGCTTGATCCTAAAGGCAAAGCTGACATTAACATGTAGTGCAGTAAGAGCAGATTTATAGATAATTGTGTTGAGGACCCAGTATGCATACTATATATATTAGGGGATTTTGGTTTTTGGATTATCTGCAGCCTTTTCCCATGGAGTTATTGCCCATTTGCAGTCTTGAGTGGAACTGCTGGCTTGGTTTGATCTGAAAGGAGTTTGGTTCATGCTCTCAGATACCCTGCAATGTGAACCAAAGTACAGCTGGTGGGGCACATGGGAGTCAGAGGTCACACTGGTCCAAACTAAAACATGAATGTGGACACACACCTTGCTTTCATAAGTCAAGCAATGTGTAAAATGGGAAATTTGGCCTCAATTCCACCTGCAGAATTATTTCCATGAAACAGTGTAAATATAATTTGTGTGTCTGTACTCTGGAATTCTTCATAAGTTCCAGCTTTTAATTACCTGGTGGCAGCTGCAATGACTGAGCTGCTACCATTTGCTCTGAGTCTATTCCTTGGAGACTGTTTCCCTAAAACCTTATGCAGTTCTGTGCTCAAAATCCTTCTGTTTTGTTTTTTTGTTTTCTTTTTTTTGTTTTGTTCGGGGGCGTTCTGGTGTGAGTTTTTTTGTTTGGGGTTTGCTTTTGTTTTTTGTTTTATTTTCCTTGTTACAGGGAACAATACTCTGAAGATAGAAAAGCCCAGCACTGTACTGCTTAAAGAATATCTTGACTTTTTATAGATACCATGTTGTTTCCTTTGAAAAGAGCTAAATGCATTTAAAAGGTGCTTTCTGCGTAAGTTGCAAGAACCACTAATATTGACATTATTGTATGCTAGGCTCTTAAAAGAGCAAAACAGTGATGTGGGCATCTTTTTCAATTGTCTAGAATTCGTTATAATGATTTTCAGATGTACAATCTTCTGTGCAGAATCTATGTATGAAGACTGCACAGTACCTTTCATTACTCAGAATTGTTTTCATCTCCTGACTGTTGCTGCTTCTAAAGGTATTTTCTGTGCCACAACAGGAAAATATGATACTTTAAATTCCAGTAAGGGCTTTTTGCCTTGTAGGCAGGGGATTTAATTTGGGGTTTTTTTTTTCTTTTTTTTTTGCTATTGGTGCATCTGCCATTATGATACTGAAAAGGCTTTCACTAACTTGCATTTAATTTTCTACCTGAATTTAGGCCACTGAGCATTGGGTACCTGGGGGCTTACAGGCCCCTCTTAGTATAGTAGTCATTGTTTACTATGAATCTTGTTGTGCACTAGAACTGTGTTCCTTCAGGTGTATAATTTTATTATACATAGTTTCAATAGCATGGGGTGATATTCTTGGGTCTGAAGCTTCAGCTGCACAAAGGAGTCCTAAATCTGTGTCTTGTAAGCCTGGTGGCGGTGGTAATAGTAGTAGTAACAGTAGAAGTAACAGACACCATGAAGGAGGCCTGAATCTTTTGCTCACAGGCATGGTGGTGGTGGTAGTAAGGACAGCATGACTGGCTTACAGTGATGCTGAGGCCTCAAGGAAAATAAATCCTGAGGATTACTTCTGTTTAAGATACTTTTCTGCTAGTTTCATAGCCAAAATTTATGAGACTGACTAATTTCTCTGTGCTTCATTTTTCTGCATCTGTGAATTTGAGATAACTGGTACTCACTTTGAGGAGAATGTGTTTTAAATACGCCAATAGATTGAACTACCAGATAGGTTGAGTTATGCAGGATATAGTTTATATCGTGACAGTGCTTGGGGAAATCCTGTAGAATGTATTTGATGGCAATGAAAGTTGTGACACTTTATCACTGCTCACATGAAATGTAGTTTACATCAGTGTCTCAGTAGCTGTTACATGAATGGGCATTGGAGAGCAGAATAAGACATAATTTACCTCATGGTTGATTACTGTAAGGATTTCTTAATCAAGCTTAATTTCTTACAGGAGGTACTGAAACAGCTACAAGGAAGTATTGAAGATGAGACAATGGCATCTTCTGGACAAATAGACTTACTGGAACGACTTAAAGGTAAATCTAGAATTAAGTTTTAACTAGGTTAATTTGTTTCTCCATTGCTTTCTCTTTAGGATAAAATTTTCTAACTGAGCTACATCTTCTTTCTAGTGCTGGCTTTGATGGTTAGGCATATAGTCTCACTGTCTGTTATTTTGCTGAACATTTTCAACCACCTTCTCAAAAAAAAATTTGTTCCTTTGCTGCTTTTCTGCTTTTGCTACTGTTACTCTTATGAATTGCTTTTGAATAAAACTTGCATTTCATTCAGTTCTTCGGAAAAAATACGTATGTTAATGATGGAATTTCTAAGCCTTTTTGCATGACCTGCCCTCTCTGTGCCATGTTACTGGGATTGTTTCTGTCATGCTGCAAATTGATCCCCCCTTCCCTATAGCATGTGCTGGAATCTGCATCATCCTATTGTATGGGATGTGCAAAGCAAGCCCAGACCACTATCTCCCTGTTTACATCCATTATCCCTGCCACTGACCCAGAAATTCCATAGGGAATGTGTGCATTTAAGAGCCCCGTGATGAACAGAGTAGTCATCTGTTACATGACTGAAGCATCTGCAGCATCTCTGAAAAAGAAATTGTTAGGAAGTGGGCCACAAGATAATTCACATGATGTTTATGCGAAAGGCTTCCTATTTCTGAAGTCCTCTGGGAAAGAGACAGGCAGGCTTCTATGGGGATACTGTTCTGATTGCCAGGATTGCAGTTCGGCCATCTGCTTAGATTACTATTCTCTTAAGTCTACCATTAACATTAATTTTGTTCACAATATCGCCTTATGTGGATTTCCATGAAATGTTTCCATAAAAAAACCACTGCTTTTTTCAGGAAGTAAGAAATTTAAGATAGAATTGATCTTTTAAATTTGTGGTACTGAGCTTCTACTCTGAAAATGTTTGCTCTTTATTATCCAGAATTGAACCTGGAAGGTACCAGCTTCCCTGGAGTGAAGTTAAGGCCAAAAGTGTCCGTGCGTTCCTATGGGAGCCGGGAAGGATCTGTGTCAAGCCGTTCTGGAGAGTGCAGTCCAGTTCCCATGGGGTCATTTCCAAGAAGAGGCTTTATGAATGGAAGCAGAGAAAGCACTGGTTATTTAGAGGAGCTAGAAAAAGAGAGGTAAATTTATTTGCTTACTCATCCAGTATAGACTGACGTTTAGTTTTAACATAATCTTTTATTGACACACCTGGTATTTAGCTGTCATGAATATGGTTTTGATCACTGATGTATTTATCTTGACAAGTAGGAAATCAGGTATCTACATTATATTTAGATGCACACACTTAAAAATATAAAATCAAGTCTTGAATCATTCAGTTTCTATTGCTTCTTCATATATGCATTTTGTTGTTACTCTTTGTTGGCTGAAGGTTATTTTATTTTGATGAGCAGGTTGTCAGTGTCTGAAATATATTTAGGCAGAGAGGATGGAGCATCCTAAATGCTTCCATATCTCCTCACCTCTGTTGATAAATGCTGAAACTGTAATCTGATGGTGCAATCTCTTTGTCTCTTTTGCAAATGGTTATTAAGTAAGGTAAATAACTGATAGACTAGTAATAAAACTAGTCTATCAGTTATTTACTATTAGCAGATGTTTACCTAGAGATTCTGCTCTCTCAGCAAATGTGTCAGCTAAATAAAATATTTACTCTTCAAAATGTTGTTCCCATTGCATGTGGTGCCTTGTCAAAATCCTGATACTACTTTTCTTGTAAGGAAGTGGTATCTTTTTAATAGGAAGAACAGACTTTCAGGTCATAATATAGAACTGTAGCACTTTATCAGTCACTTACAAAGGAAATGCAAAGTAAGAGACATGCAGCTGTTTCCACTGAAGACATCTTTATATCTTAAAATGAACCTGACTCAAATACCAGATGTTTTCAGAAGTCTATCTGCAAGAAAAAAAAAAAAAAAAAAGAAAAACATTTTGGAGTCACAACAGAAATGTTTTGTGGGTAATGAGTGGTTTGTGGACAGCCTGCTAGAACCCCCTCCTCTTAACAGCATTTCCTGGTATTCAGCAAAATTTTTGCAGGCAAACCTGAAAGGAGTACACTTTCCTTACAAGGTACAGTGTCCAGGTGCCTTTCTTTTGGTCCCATCAGTAGAATGGAAGTAATTTCTCTGGGTCTGTACTGAGCCTGTTCTGGCAGCCACTCTGTTTTTACCCTTCTCCTGGCCAAGATCACTAGTGATATTTGTTTCGTTGCCAAATTCCTAAATACACTTACAGAGCTCTTCAGGAATCTAGATTTTTTGCTATCTCCCCACTTGCTCTTCCCAGTCTTCAAGAATCTAATGTGTCTGTCATTTTCTATCTTAACAAACTGTTCATTTGTTTGTATTTTTGTGCTGGTTTTTTGTTGCATGTGATGCTACAATCCTTAAATGTACTTGGGAATTTCAGTCATGGTTCATATGAACTCTTGGTCACTTGGAACAAGGAGTATTTATAGCAGCTGGAGTTCTTTAAGGTGATTAGCACAAATGATTATGATTTATGATCCTTTCCCACTCTGGGGATTCCAAGACATTTGGACATCTTTCTCGACAGTAAAGACAGCTTTTTCAGTGAATGGGTCTGTGTTCCAAATAACACTGGAAAAAAGGACAAGGATATTTTAATTCCAGAGCAGCTTAGGCACTGTTACTACTAGAGCTGATGTGCTGTGGAGATCTATAGAGGCATGGCCAGATCACACTTGGCATCATTATTAGTGAAGTGATGGATAAGCCAAACTGCTCTATTCTTTATGCTGTCTCAGGGAACATGTAGGAGGGTGTAGGGCATTGATGTGAACCCTGAGTAGCTAGAAGAATCAGAACGTGGAGTGGGAGGTATAGGACTGTGCATCTGAAATCACTACAATTTCTGAAAGAAAAAAAACACTTATTTTCCTATGCTTTGTGTCTAAATTTGTTTGGCATACTTAAAAGTTTCTGTGTTTCTAAACATATATATAAAGGTACGTTATTTGCCAATAGAATTCTTTTTGTCACTTAAACAGACTTTCAAAGAACTGGTGGAACTTGGAAAGCCAAAAATAATTTAGAACAAAATAACACTTTGTGGAAACCTGCAGCAGAGGAACATTTCCACTCAGTATCTTACACGGGCAACAATGTTTGGATGAGGACTAAATGAAGTATTTCATTATTTCACCCATTTCACCTCATGGGTGCCTGGTGTCCCCCCCTCAGGGTCAATCCACCAGAGTCAGCTAAAAGTGAACTTCTGAAGGGAAGAAAATTTATCAGTTGATTTACTTATCAGAATAAAGATTAAATTATTGGCCCAATTCTCATTTGATTGGCTTTTCTCTAATTTTAAAATAAAACGAAGAAAAGAGATAAAAGATATGGGGGAAGTGCTGTGGTTTTAGTTTGCTCGTTTTGAATAACTTATGCATTAAGTATCTCCTGCTTTCTCTCTGCCTGTCTCCAGATATAGTTGGTGTAACACTGTATGTAGTTCAGAGTAAACTGCAGGTTACTTTTTTATGCATTTGCTTAGGGCAATTTTGCCAGTTTCCTCATCTCATCTTTGTAAATACTGTAATTTGCCAGTCCAAAAATAAAAATCTTGTGATGGGTTTTATATGAAAATGTTTGTATGCCTTGTATTCCTCCTGGTTTACGCCATTCTCTTTTATTTTCTGAATGTTCATTTTGAGCATTTTCTGTCTCATGACTTCTTTCTTCCCTTATTCTTATCTCCCTTTAGTTGATTGTACAACTTACCTAAGTCTTTACAACATCAGCACTGTCCTATTTTCAAGATTTTATTGTATCTCCTACCAATTGAAGTGAAAGTATTAATTACAGTTGCAATTTACATAGTGGAAATAGAGTAGCATATAGTTTTTTTTTCTCTTCTCCCCTTTAACTGTGAATAATACTGACATAATTATGGAAAAAAATATTTCCAAAATAAGAAAGCAGTTTTCTGTATACATTCAACTTCATCTGTTGTTGGGAGCTTCAACCATGACACATTAGAGAGGTCTTTCAAAATACCCACCCTTCAGAAAAACATTTCAAAAAAAGTTTCTCTGATTGCTTTGCTGCATTCTCACTGAACTTGACAGTGTATGACAGAGAACAGAATTTTCTCTTGATAGTGTGAAAGTCCTAATGTAAACAATTTTGTGCTATAAAAAGATGGAATAACTGTGCAGGGTTTTTTTTCATCTTTTTTTTCATGATCAGTAGCAGCTCTTCCACTTTAATCCTCTCCTAACTTCAAGAAGTTCTGGGAGGCTGAGAAGGAGCTATGCTTCTGGTTGGTATAGTATCTGATAGTAATGTTAAACGGGGGGAACAGCTTATCAGACACATCTACACAGACTTCCTGCCTATTTTCAAGGAAAATGAAGTCCAGCCTGCTGTGGTTTTAGCAACCCTTCAGGTTGTGTGCTGAGAGAATTTAGATGTTATTAAAACCTGAATTCTCTTGGAGCAATGATATCAATCTAGTAATCCTAAATAAAGTGTTACTTCAGAAGAAAAAAATGACAATATTAAATTAAACAAGTTGCCCTCAGGTCATGCATTAGGTTGTTTATGGTGCACTGATGGTTCCTAAGTTATTTTCTTGCTTTGGGCATCCATTGTGCATGTCAAAACAGATTGAATGACACAGTGTCTCACAAACTGAATAGCCTACATTTCACAAGAGGAACTTAATCACATGTTTACTTAGCTGAAAGTAATCCCTCCAGTTTCTGCTACCAGTTGTTTGACATCCAGAGGCAGAATTAGTCTGTCCTTTCATATTTGCAAATCCTCCTATGGCAAAAATAGGTTTTAGAAGGATTGCATTAATTGTGCTTTTGCGAATTTTATTTCACCAACTGGACACAACTGGTGCGTGGGTACCCAAGGTGGTAAAAGGGATGCCATGCAGAATGCTTGTGTGTGCAGGGATGAGTCATCCAGGGTATATGGTAAGAGAATGGGCATGTGGGGGGAACAAAATTACTTTCTCACAGGCTTTTCCCCAGCACCATCTGTTAGTTTTTCCTTCGGTCTGTCTGAAGGTCTTAAGGAGTTTCTGGCAGGCCCATCCTTATGGCTGAGGAATTACTGTCCTATACTACTGCTGCAGTTGGCTGCCAT
Organism: Xenops minutus; assembly: GCA_035221455.1. NCBI lineage: Eukaryota > Metazoa > Chordata > Aves > Passeriformes > Furnariidae > Xenops > Xenops minutus. The sequence goes on along the minus strand of JAWWEE010000085.1, from coordinate 13,071,752 downwards.
GGTATGGTGGTTGCTGTTCGCTGCTTCTTTTCATGCATTTTGATTCTAAACCTTCCTGATGTTAAAGCTGCCCAGTAAATGACTTGGTGTGTAGTCCTAACATTCTTAAAACAGCTCTGTTTCAACATAAGTGTTGGATCAAATCTGGAAATTTATGTAATTCTGTTTATGATTAGAAGTGTTTATCACTCTTAGATGCATGTAGATTTTCACTCTCTCACAGTTGAAGGGAGGGATGCTCTCTGTTTTGATTTTCCATTTAAACAGTCCAGGTCACTTACATTGGATATGGAGCATAAATGTTAAATCACTAAAATTAACCTGAAACATTTTTAAAGCAGGAACTAAGTGAAACAGATTCTTTAAAACACATATTTTAAAAGTCTTCGTTTGTTGTTTTCTTTGGAAATTTGATTATCTTCTCAAATCATGACTGGCATGCATTGTCAAAGTAGTCAGGGGAAATCTGTATTTTTGTTGTGTGCAGTGTTTTTGTTTCTTAATGACGTACAGTAATTATCCATAATGAGTTTTTGTGCTTTTATAAGAGTTGATATGCTCTTGCTCAGAAAGTCCACAACCTGAAAGGGATGCAGAAGTGAAGGGATGGGAAATAATACTGGGAAAACTTGTAAACAGCTTTCTGTCTTCTTGCTAAGTGTTGCTTCTATCATTAATGTTAATGAGGAATACTAAAATGTCAGAAGGAAAAAAAATGTTCACAGAAAGCAATAGAAAAAAACTAATAAACTTGTATTGAAAAAAAGTGGCTTTTCTGCATCCTCCTACTAGCCAGATTTTGCTGAAAATTTTAATATGTCTTTTGAGAAGTGTTATAACCATGAACACTATTTAACTATATTGATAAAATTTAAAATTTTATAAAATTTAGTTCATGAAGGATTGATAAAGTAGTTTGTAAAATTTCTAATAGTTTTGGGGTTTTTTTTTAGTAGTTTGTATATATATATATATATGTCTTTCTCATATACTACTCAGATATGCGGAATGCTTATGATACCCATTTAAAATGTTTTAAACTGCTGCAAATGTGTCCTGTCTATAACATTTGACAGAAAATACTGTCAAGTACAGAAAATACTGTTTCAAGTATTTTAACGACAAACACTGAAATAGCCTGGGTTTTGTGTGCTTTACCCATAGGTTTGCTATGAGTGACGAAATTAATAAGAGGACACTGCAAAGGTGAACGAGATACTTCAGTTCAGTGATGTGACTGAGGGTTGTACATGCTTCTGTAATGTCCAGACTCTTCTTAAATGTAGTTTGCATTGTACAAAGCATATTATCTGAAAGAAGCAGGGTACAAGTTAGCACACGACTAGTAACTAGTTTTGCTTTCACAAAAGGTCTTTTGGCTTTGGATTTCAAAGGGGTTTTTTTGGAGAAATATGGATATTTTTCTCTTTCATAGATGTGGACCTGATACGCTCAGCACAGAAAAGTGGGACAGGTTGTTGGCCTGGAGAACTGCACTCACCTTCTCAAATGTCTTCTTAGTGCTCTCTTCAAACCTCCTCTCTCATTTAAACTTTTTTATGTGTATCAGTGCCTATTTCTATACCTAACATATGGAAATGAGGCATTAGTAGTGAGACACGTCCTTCTGCTTTCAATAGATCTCTTCTACTTGCGGAGCTTGAGAAGGAAGAGAAGGAAAAGGACTGGTATTATGCCCAGCTTCAGAACCTGACTAAAAGGATTGATAGTCTCCCCCTTACTGAAAATGTAAGTACCTTCAGAGTCCCTGGTCCTGTATCTGGTGCTACAATCTCTGTTCAGGTGCTGTGTGTATTTTACTAATTCGGTGATGTTCTCTACTGTCATTTTAATTTAAAACATTTTTTCATTCAATATATAAAGCTGACTTTTTCTATAGATTTTTACACATTCAAAATTCATATCGATTAGAGGAGTATTGAGAAGTTATGACAAACGAATTACACATCAGAACACTTCTTTAATTCTGTCCCCCAAAGGTCTTTTCTCTCTCTGTTCTGTTGTTTGGTGGATTTTTCTAGTCTTGAGAGCAATATTAGCCTAAGAGACAGAGTACACAAGAGCTCTTATTTCATACCAATCAGTAAAGTGATTGGTATTGTTGCTGTATTGTTGCTCTGAGCTTTTACCTTGGCACCTTCAAACTATAGACAGTCTAGTCACGATTATCTGGGATAATGAGGATGTCAGATCTCCCAGATGATACAGGTTTTCCTCTTATATCTCAACAACTTGGATATATTTGCAGTGCATTCCTTACGCAAACAGTGCTGGGAAGACCTGGTTGCCCATCTTCAAAGAGTCATACCTGATGAAGACAGTCAGGCTTCTGGAAATGGAAACAGGCAATGGAAGCACTGCTGTCAGTGGGCAGAAGTAACACTGAGTCATGGCTGAGCTTAGCAGAGCAAGGGAGAACGTCTGAAAAGGATCTTGAGGAAGTGCAGCCCATTCCCAGAGGCACTGTCAGCTTGTATCTGTGTCACTGTTGTAGGTTTTAAGATTGCTTCCCCAGTTTCATAGGTAATGAATTCACTCAGCTGCTCCTGTGATTAAAATGTCTTACTTAACATCTACACTAAACACCTTTTCTGTAATCTGTATCCGTTGCTACTTAGTCCAACCACAAGAGAATGACAGACCCCCTGCAGTATTTCCATGTAATTGTCTTGTTTTGACTCTCTGAATTGACCTTGGTGAAGTCTGGGATGGCTCTTCTAGGAGGGCTCTTGGAGGCTCATTTATTTACAAGCTGAGTAATTGTCCAAAACCAGTGAAGTGCTTTGCTCCTGCCTTGAAAAAATCCATTAGCTGGAAGGTCTTCACTTAAGATGTGTTGTTGCTCATGTGTTTAACACTTGTGCTTTTTTCACAGCATAGTTAAAAATAGGGTAGGTAGCAGTATTTGATACCTCTGAATATTTTTGAAAACACACATTCATGTGGCACACAGTAATTTCATTGGTAATAGCCAGATGTTCTTGACTGATAGTGAATAATATTTTCTCAATGGTAATCTATTACATTTAGTAATTTCACAAAACCCACAGGTAGTTTGCTGTTTGAACAACATTATGTGTTTTTGTTTTTCATAATGCAGTCATGTTTTAAGAATCTATTACTGTTTTGTTTACTTATGAAGTTTGTTGTGGAAAAGTAATTGTTCTGGTTTTGTTTTGAGAAACACATTGTTTACATAAATATTATTTCCTAAAATACCTTCTTCTATGCTTTGGTTTCAGTTCTCCTTGCAAACAGATATGACCAGAAGGCAGTTGGAGTATGAGGCCAGACAAATCAGAGCTGCGATGGAAGAACAACTGGGTACTTGTCAGGACATGGAGAAGCGAGCACAGGTATAGTTTGTCTTTCACTATTAAAAGGAAGAGAAAAAGTTTTCTGGCATTTTTATTATATTATTGGTAGTTGTGTCTTTAAATTGTGTATAAACACAGTGATACCTTAGGGCATTTAGTTAGCTATTCAAATTAAAAAAATAGGACTCAGAACATGGGAAACAACTGCTGAGCAAAAAGTATCCTCATCTCCCTGTTTAAAAAAGCCTTTTGTTTCATCAAATGTAGACAATTTCTTCAAAAGAAAAATTTTTTTAATGATTATCTGCTTATAATTTACTACCATTTTAGCTTCAAAAAAGTTCCTGTATTTGCTACTGCTTTATTTTCATCTGTTGTGCTGGGTTTTTTCATGCTTTTAAGTTCAGGATAAAAGCCAGCTACTCTTCCTGAGTTTCTTGAACCAGAAACTACATATCAGGGCACAATCTTTGAAAATAAGGTTTTCAAGTAAAATGTAATCCACATACTTATTTGGAAGTTGTTTGCTCTCACCACGAGTTGTTTTGCATTGGTGATGAGGACATGTAAATGTCTTAAACACATGACACACCCACTTGGAAGTATAAATCAGAATGTAATTGTGTGCAACCTGTAAATTAAACAATCAGTTTCTTACTGGTTATAAAAACAATTCCCCCACAGTAGCAGAACAACAATTTTAATTCTTTATTACTGTTTATTTCCAGAGGTGTTAAATAACCAACTTGGGGTTTTTTTATGGTGAATGTTACAAAAATAAGTATCTTCAATACAAATAGTCTCTTTAGGTTCTATTTTTTGCACAAGGTTTACTCAACAAAGAAATTCTGCTACATAAGAAACATTTCTATTTCAGTTTTACATTTTGTTGGAGTCAGAACAGCAGCTTTAAATTTAAAAGTGAGTAATCTAGTAGGACATTTCAGAAAATTCATGTGGTTATAAGTATTTAGCAGAGTAGATACCCTGCCACTGTCAGTTGTGTATGCAAAGGCTGTGCAGGGATTTGTCTGTGTAGATGTACTCAGACAGACCCAACTTTAATCTGCCTGGATGGTAACTGGCCCTGATCTGAGAGCTGTAAGGTTGTGTTATCTGGGTTTATCAGCAGCAGTGATGCCCTGTATGAGTTCAGCTGTGTCAGCCTGTCCTGAGTGAAGGTCCTGCAGAAGAAGGCATTATGTCATTCACAGTAGAACTTCTGGGAAAGTTCTCCAGCTGCCAGTAAGCTTAAGCTAGAGGAAAGTGAATTAAGCTAAATAGGTAGGCGAGGCCGCTGGCAAAATTCTAAATGCACTCAGGCAGAGATTTGAAGAAATTATTCAGAGTCATGGCTGTAGTTATATCACCATGAAAGTAATTAGGCTGTCCCTGAATTTGCTTGTTCCCTGCTTGGTTTTTTTTAGTTTTGTGGGGGGGAAATGCTGCCAAGATGTCGAAATATTTTGTAGGATTCTGAATTAGTGTTTGACACTGTGTTTGTCACAGCTGTTTCACTCTCTCTCTCTCTTTAGATATATATATATGTGACACTTCCATACTTAGAGAAATTACAGTACCTGTTATGATTATATAAAAATTACAAAATGGGAAGTAACTGCTGCTTTTGTGCTTCTGGTAATTCCCTTGGTTTCATTCTCCCAAGGACCAGTACTAAAAATGTGTAGAGGCTCATCAGTGTACAAATACATGAAAGCAATTTCCTCATTATTTCACTGTGGTGTTCAAATGTGCAAAAATGAAACAATGTTATTTGGCAAGTGTATTCAACTTGCTGGTTTTCCCACTTCCTTTCTGCTCTGTATTTTCCTTCCACCATAAGTGATTGGGACACACAGTACTGTGCAAAACGTAGACTGGAGTGAGAGAACATTTCAGCTGCATAAGGGCTGGCATTGCAGTCACCTCAGAGTTAAGAGTCCCAGAGATTATTCTGTGAGAGAGTTGATTACCTGCAGTTGCCCAAGGAGTCGATGCACTTTTCTGTGGCTAGTGGACTTTAAAATAATGGTCTTCTCCCATTTTCCTGGGGTGTTCAGGCTTTGTTTCCTTTAACCTCCTCTTCCTGAAGCAGGTTAGCTCACAGCAGCTCACTATTGATGTCTTCCATGAATATTGTATGTAAGCACATGTCCAACAGTTATTCAGAAAGATGTATTAGAAGCCTGTTAGCAATTAATTTCAGGTTGTTTGATTATTTGCACTAACTTGCACTATTCCCTGAAGTGGATCACTTCACATGGTAGGGCTTACTTGAAAAAAAGCAAGCAAGCCTTTTTTATACTTTATCCACGTTTTATTTGGTCTGATTAAATGTTGTAGCCTGCATACTTAGTAGTAAGTAGAAGCAAGCTTAATTTTTTTAAAATATATTTAAAAATAGTGCAATTCTAAGACTGAATTCATGTTAGGTAGAACTCATTTTTCCTTCCTGCCAGAACAAGAAGACTCTAGGGTTTTTTAGGGTAAGAGTTCCTTAAAATCCCACAAGAAAGTATCATTCTTAAAAGAATTTATCCCAGGATCCCTAAAAGTATGCTGAAACAGCAGACCAGTAAAGATAGAAGAAAATTTGGATCCTGTAGTCTCACACAAACAAAAATTTCATCACTGTTGTACTCATACAGTGGTCTTGTATGTAAATGTAGGCCAACCATTAATAATTTGGTCTATTATTTATTTTGCAAAAAAAACCCACAAAAACCTCAAACAACATTTTAAAATAAAATGTTACTCCTTATTTTTACTTTCAATAAAGTGACTTTTTTTTTTTTAATCACTGTGAATGTGGAGGAGTTTTATTTCCTTTTGTTAGAAGCCTTAGTGGAGCAGTGAAAGCCAAATAACTGTAACTTCAAATGTTATTTTATCCAACAATTTTATGTTAATAAAGGTTATAAGTATACAACGAGTGGGAATATTCTGTGAACAAGTAAAAATCAAAAGTAATGTTTCTTAAATAGGTTCTAAAGTTAAAAAACACTCCTGGTGCTTGTTCCATTGTGTGTCTCAGATTTTTGCCTGTTTGCCATTACACTGTACCCCTTTGTGGCAAGAAACATATTCTTTTTCTGCTTCTACAGTGTTTGGTACAAAGTAGGCTCCTGGTTAGTGGCTCTCTAGTTTCCCTGTAATGCAAATAATGAATTAGCAGAAAGGAGAATGTTCTGATGTGTAGATCTCTGGACTAAAATTGGAAAGGGTGGATTGAATTCCTGTCCCTTTGGACAACTCAGTCAGCGATACTTGGCAAATCGTGCAATATTTTAATTGCTTTCATCTGCACAAAACTTTTCCTCTGTGCTTAGGTGTTTATATATTCAGTTTCTCTCGATGCCCTTTATCAGATAAATTGCTACTTAAACAGAAAGAAACTGAATTTATGGGAAATTTTTGGGAGACATGGCTTTTGGGTACTTAAAGGCAGACTATAAGAAACTTTTTAGCAGGGAATAGTTGTTATAGGACAAGAGGTAATGGTTATAAATTAGTAGAGGGTTAGGGCTAGATTAGGTACAAGAAACAAATGTTTTACAGTGAGAGTGGTGAAACACTGGCAGAGGTTGCCAAGAGGCAGTAGGTACCCTATCCCTGGAAACATTGAAGGTCAGACTGGACGGAGCTTCCAGCAGCCTCGAAGATGGCCCAGCCCATGGCAGGGAGCTTGGATTAGATGACCTTCCAAGGTCCTTTCCAACCCAGACTATACTATGGTTCTTTAAAGTTCAAGTAATTCTTAAAGACAATGGGAGACACATTTTGTCAGTCATGCATCATGTCACCAATGCAGTTATACCCAGAAATACATTTTTATTACCTTTCTAATGCTTAAGTGCAAAGGGTGGGATGAATTATCAATTTTCCTCTACACTGAGCCTCTATGTGTTTTTTTATACTTTGATTTACAAAATCAAATTAAATTTATGGCTTTATGTTTTTAGTTTCGCATCTCTACTAAAGATTGATGATTATGAAGCTTTTCCTGTAGCTGCTTCTGATATGTGTTTCAGTAATTCATTCTATTTTGTGGTTATATTTTCTTCTATATTTCTAAATTTTCCAGATAACATTGTGATTCTATTCCATGTCTATCTTTTGGCATTAGTTAAAAGTTCATCTTGTTTTAATTTTTAGATTATAAATGTGTTAAATAAGATTATTTATAATGCTGATTCTTGAAGTGTCCATTAGATTGGGTTTTTTAATGTGGCATTCTAAGTGGTAATCAAATAAAAGAATCATAATTTTTTTCTCAACTGTGTGCTCTTTATTAAACTATCCATCACACAAAAAAAATTTTATTTAATCAGTTTGATGTTCTGTCCACATTCTAAGTCAAATAATGTTAGTAAATTATTAGGCTTATGCAGGGATATAATAATAACTTTGCTCAGAAGGCATCTTGTGCTTCAGTGTTTAATTGATGTGAAGTACATGTGGCCTGTAACATTTTGGGTTCTTTTAACATTCGCTTTACTAACCACTTAATGGTTGCAGTGGGAAATGAGTAGCAATATAGCCATAACAGGCTGATTTAGAGATGTCTGTAAAATCCAGGATAAACCAAACAAGGGGTTCATAGATTTTTTCATATGCTTAGCCTGTCGAATTCTTTGAGGTTTGCAGAGACAGAAAGTGTCAGAGGCTGAGCATAACCAAAATCCCAAGTCATGACTATAATAGAACTGAATATAAATGAATAGTAACTGAATATAATAGAAATCTGTCAGGGTCTCATACTTTCAAAACACTCTGCAAATACAAGTCTCTGAAATCTCTGTAAGACAAGTAGAATTCTAGTATTTGCGATAAAAGTGAAATGGTTTGCTAAAGGTCTGCATAAAGTGCCTGTCTTTTATTATGAAGAACACTTGAATTCCTGCATGTGGGACCTACTGCATGTACCTACTGAAGTAGGTTTGCTTTGCAATCAGCAGTATTTACAAAGAAGTCTTACACTGTCACTCTGCACAGTAAGTAAAAGGAAGTTTTGAATAAAATCAAACATGAAAATCCATTCATTTCAGGCAAGGGTGGCGAGAATTCAACAAATAGAAAAGGACATTCTTCGTATACGACAGCTCCTGCAATCACAAGCAGCTGAAGCAGAGGTTAGTGACCAATTATTTGCCTTTTTTATTGCGTATGTATCTTTAAAACCCCAAATTATTTTAATAAAGTGGTAAGCAGGATTATTTCCACTAGCTGTTGATGTCTCAATTCATTAGCTAATCAATATTCTTAAGGTGTTACTTGTTCTGTTTCCAGTGACCTGAGGATGAAATACTTGAGTTAGTCCTAAAGCTACTGTGGAGCTTTAATCAATAATGATATATCAGTTAAAAGTTTAACTTGAAATTTCAGTAAAAATGTTGACATGCAATGTATTATAAAGGCTGAATCTTGGTTTTAGCAAATAATTACAGCCTTTGGGTCTACATGACTTTCTAAATAAGAATCTCTGATAAGCACCTTCATGGTGTGCTTGTCTTTTGAAGGAGATAAATTAAAAAAAAGGTCAATACAGCTTCCATCAGACTTCATTATAGAAGTCTGGTATATTTTTAGTGTTTAAGTACTGGGTTCTATATTAAGAAATACAGGATGTTTCCTGTAAATTACAGAGTCCATAGTAGTAATTGCCATTAGCAAAAACTGCTCTCCTAGTGGAAATTCACTTAGAATGTCAACTGCATTTCTTGTACTGGTAAACTAAATATAAATTGTGTTGGACATGAATATTTTATGGTTTGTGTTCACCCAAAATAACTACACTGAAAGCTGAGAGCAGCGTTTGGATTACTAAGGGATGTATAGTTTTCCATTTTGAAAAATATTGGTTTCATAGTTCCAGGATTTGGGGGAAAATCTGTTTTTATAAGTGAAGAAGACAGTAGTTGCCTGGTCTTTTGACATATGAGTCAATCCAGTTGTTCATATGCATTGAGATCTCCCTGAGCTGTCTTTCCTCCAGGCTGAAGAGTCCCAGTTCTCTCAGCCTCTCTGCATGGGAGAGGTGCTCCAGGTTCTTAAGCTTTGGTTAGGTTGAAATCAACTGTCCTGCAAGTCTGTGGTCCTGGTTTTTGCCCCCCACCCTCCTCATAGGATCCTGAACCCATCTCATGGTCTCTGCAGCCAAGGCTGCTTCTAACTTTCACGTCCTTAAGAAGTTCTTCTCTTAAGTATCAAATCCAGCCTCTCCTTGGCTCTTCAGTCACCTGAGTCAGGAAGTTGTCATCAGAGCACTCAGGAGTTCTCCTAGGATGTTTCTTCCTGCTGATATCCCTCCAGAAGGCTTAAAGAGGCTTTGTGAGAGCTCGGGCATGTACACATGAGGCTTCTTCCAGTTTCTTGTGAAAGGTCTCTGTTCCTTTCTCCTGCTCAGGAGGTCTTCAGTAGATGTCCATCGCAACAGTTCCCATGGTGGTCTGCCTGCTGATCATCACCCATAAGCTCTTTAACTCCTCACATTTGGTCCCCATGCAGTGTAGAGGTGTGCCAGAGACAGGCACCCAGCTGTGCTGGTTCCCCAGCAAGGCTGTTCTGCTGCACCATGTTCCATATATGTTTGTGCTCAAGGATATTTGTGTGAATTGCCCTTGTTCCCATCAGCCAGGACCCTTGCTTTGCCTGCCCTGCCCCAGCAACTTCTCACTTGTTTGTTGAGGAATCATTCTGGCCCCTGTCGTTTCCAGGGTCAAGCTCTCCTCATCTGGCTGGTCAGACCTAGGCAGATACCTTTCCCCCAGGTAGTCACATACCTCCTGTCCCCAGAGTGTTTATCTCTTAACCTGGTAGAAAAAACACAGTATTTTAAACTTGAGCTCAGGGATTCAACCAGCATTGAGATGGGACTACAGAAAAATAAGGGGTTTTGTGAGTTTTTCACTCCTTTCACCAAATTATGTGGCTGCCACACACACTGAAGTTCTTATCCATTAAAATTTTGTTGTGGTGTGTCTTACCAGCAGAATGTTTGGACAACTGGTTGAATAGTTAGATGTTTTAGGACAGAGTTGCCAGGGTGCTGGTGGTAAAGGAGGCAGTCTCTACACACACTAAAACCCTATACTGTGTTTTAATCATTCTCAAGTGATGACCATCTTCTATGAAGAAAGCTCTAATCTGGGTCTCATCCTGAAATTGTCTGGTGGTGAGGAGTAAGGTAGTAGCACTGAAACTGCAGTGTCCATATAATTGAAAAATACAAACATGAGATTTACTTACTTTTGTACTATGCCAGTGATACCCAAATTGAATGTGGTCCTTATGTTTATAAGGGTCTGTAACAACAGTAATGAATATCACTGCTTGTCTGCCAATACAGTTTGCCCTGTGGTGATGCCAGTCAGTATGGAATCCAAGGGCAATATATCTTGAAGAATAAGACCAAATACAACACTAAAACATAAAAATAGCTTTTGAAAATCAATGAGCAGAGAAAATTCTGGCACACGTTTTTAGCACATTTTTTTTAGGTTTTACAACATTTTTTAGGTTTTTGAATTTTTCTAGAAAAAGTTGACATGATTTACCTGCAAGTGATAGTACCTTCAAATTTCATGAATAAATAGTTATTTTGCAAGATTTTCATAATAGGTTTGAGATTGACTGTAGAGTAAGACCTGTCCAAAGAGAATTTTTGGTTGTTAGGTACAAATCTGAAATAATTTAAAAGAAAAAAGCAAATTCTTGGCAAGTGTTCAGTGTGGGGTTTTCCCTTTGTTATAGTGGTACAGGCCTTTCTTTCATAATATCTATGATTTGAAAGATGTGAAGTATTTCCATTGGGCACTGTTGCTGTAGATAAAATGTAAGGGATTTGTTCTTTACAGAGATTATGCTCAGCAAGCCTTAAACTGAGATGGAGAGAAATGTTCTCAAGGATTTGACTCACTAGACTGTATTTATTCTTTTACTCAGCTGTAGTAAAACATTTCAAATTTATGCTTTTTTAATTTTGTTTGTTGCATTATTCTTTTTCTTACATGTGTTAATTAACATATATATATGTATATTGTGTTTAATATGAAGTAATGGTGAAATACACATTTTCTGGTATCTAGAAAATGATAGGGTATCTGTAGTCAACACACAGAAAAATAAAAGGGTAGTTGAATACTGGGGGAAAAACACTGGTTTATGCCTAAAATGAATGTAGTCCCAATGAATATAGGAGAGACTGCTTTGGCAACTCATGTTGACAAAACAGTGGGTAAAATTACATGTAACTGGTTTTCTTAGCAAAAATAATCAAGGCATACGATGATTGCAAATGTCATAAGTAACTAGAGTTTATAATTTTTTACTAGCAAATATATGGAAATTAATAATTGACAAGTAATAGTTATTGTTGACTTCTGAAGCACTTAGCAAATTGTGGCAAACAAGATGGAGGGAGTGGCTCTGTATTCCTATAATATGTAATGTGTTCACGTTCAGTCTCCCACCATTTTGCTGCAAGAGCAGACAAGTGTAATCTGTTAAACTGACTTTGGTAGTATGATGCCAGAATTCAGGAATGGCAGGGGTTATAAACCCAGTTTACACCTCCTCAAAAATCAAGCTTCAAAACAGGTGGTGCTGTTTGACCCAGGGGACTCTCCAGCAGCTGTGCCTCGTGCAGAGGTTGCAGAGCCTGCTGCTTTGTGCACGCTCTGCTCCTTGCTGATGTGGTTGGTAGGTTCTGTATTTTCATCCACAGGTCCTGTGTTCAGTGTTGAAGGGCACTGTGAAGAGGGAATATGGTTTTACTACGTAGTTTTTGTCAAACTCATAATTACAGTTTATTCAAGATTGGAAGTGTGAGAGAGATTCAGCATATCTTGTACTGTACTCAGCACACAGTACAGCAAGGCCTGATCTTCACTGGGGCCTCCCCTCTTGTACTGGGAGCAGAAAAGTTACTGTATGAGCATCAATAGCATATCATTTCATACACAATGACAGAGGTGGTGAGCTTTAAAATTACAGATCAGACTTAAAAGAATAGTAGCATGTTGGGGGTTACTTTTCCATAGCAGAACATACAATGTTAAGAAACATGTTACCCATAATTTTTTCCAATTTTCTCATTACTTTGTGTAATATTATTGCATTCTTTGACATATCTTATTCCTGAATCAAACTTTATAGATTCAATTTTTAAGTTTCTCCCTAAGTTACTGTTTCACATGTATTATAGTTAATTACTGGTTTTTGAAATTCTCTTCAACATTAAATATTTTCTGGGTTTGAGACTATATGAACAAAACAGAAGTTACTTATGTCAGTGATACTGCATGAGTTTGATCACTGGGTAACTAAAGATGTTTCAGGGCATGTAGCTTGAAGAGCAGTATATTTCTATTAAAAGTCAAAGATAAACACCCTTACAGGAAGGTAAGGCGGACTATGCTGTATAGCCTGTACTGCTCAAGAACATTGCAGAGCCACATAACTGTGTAATATACCAATTGAGCTAAAGAAATTAATTGAGATTGTTTTGTCTCTTAAGGTAGTAGCCTCTGAGTCTGTAAAATGAGGTTTGGCATGAAGACTAATAGTTGAAATATAATCCTGCTTTCAACTCCAAGCTTTAGCCAGTTCCATGGACAGGATTATTCTTGTCTTTTATGAAAACCTGAAATGTCTTAAACACATTATATATTAATGTTGGATACTTCACATATTTAATAACTGCTCACATATTCTAAATGCTTTATTAAGAATGCTGTATTTAAAGGCCTGGTTTTCTCATTGTTCTCATGAGCCCTGTTAGTAGCAGGGACATCAGGTTAATTTTCATGTATATGTATAAAAATCTGGTTTCCTGAATGAACTGAAACCTGTCTCTACCAGCTTGCCACATCAGGTAAATTTATTTTGACAGAATATTAGATGGATTGGTATCAGGCTATATAAATTTTATTTCTGTCAAAGTGGAAATTCCTGCATTGTGATTTGTCCTTGACATTTAGAAGGATTCTTACAGTGCAGATATCCTTCTGTTCATGCAGAAATTACTCATCTTTGAATGCGAAGCTTAATTGAACTGTGCTGTCCGTAGTCCCCAGTAAATGCAGGGATCACGTGGCAGCACAGAGCAGACAGTTGTTTGCTCCAATTCTGTTACATTTCCGATAGGGATGTGAACACAGCTGGTGGAAAATGGTGTTCTGTGTGTCACAGCGAATCCTTTGTCTTGCAGGGCTGTAATCCTCAGAGGACGGGCTTCACTTTCATCTTGCAGTCTTTCGAAGATGCTCAGTCTCTGCTGTTAATTTTTGAGGCTCAGGGTTGTGAAATGCAAAGTGCTGTTGGATGGCTTTGTGAGGGTGCAGCAGTGATATGTTCACAGTCTAGAAAGCTTTGAATGATAAAGTGTACTTCAATTCAGTATGTAATTTCCTAAACTCTTATATCAACAGAGAGCACCGCAAAGCAAGCATGATGCAGGTTCCCATGATACAGAGAGGCAGAATGAAGGTCAAGGAGCAACAGAAATCAGCGTGGCAGCTAGCAGTACTGGTCAGGTAAATAGAATATTTTGTTTGGTTTTAATAGAATTAAATATTTGAGATGTATGATGATTAACATGTTGGTATTTACTGTACTGTGTTTGCATGCCTAATCATTTAAGAAATATGTATGTGTTCCTTCTTTCCATCTATATGCAGGAAATTTATTTTATTTACTGAAAGGAAATGTTTTAGTAAGGTCAAGTATAAATATTCAGTAATGCAGGGAGCGTTTTTCCTTTGTTTAAGTGATTAATGAGCCTGATGCTTTGAAGGAGATAACAAGAATGACTGCATAAAACGTATTTTATTGTAGGTGAATGACAAAATTAGAAGTGTGACTTAATTATGGAAAATTGTTCAAATTTTCACTTTAGAAATTACCACTGTAATATCAGTGCTTTTTAAAAAGAGAACCAAATGGAAGGTTTATCGTTAATGTTTCTTTAATACTGTTTTATCTAAAGCTTTGAAACCGTAGTATCAATGAGGTAATCTCCTGGAAGCAGGCTGAAGTGTTATTTAAATGCTTCTAAATAATCTTTCATTGATGATCCTTTTATTAGTGGAATTTTTCAGGTGTACATTAAATTCTTTATTTGTGTTTTAAACCCAATATTTATCAATATTTATGATTTCTCTCATTGGCTAAAAATACTCTTTATTTATGGTGGTCATTCCCGTCATGATTTCCAACTGTAGCTGAGACATTCCCACGAGTAATTTGGGTTCTTAAAACTTTGCACTACAGATTTAATAGCTGAATTCATAAGCAAAATATTTTTGCTACCCTAGGGAAGTAGAATTATTTAAATACTTCTGAAAATCTCTAGTACAAGAAGATTTATCAGAAAGAATTTTGGTTTGGCTGGAATATTGCACTTGATTAAACATTAAGCACAGCCCATAATTTTGCTTTTGAAATACATTTGATCACCATTTGGAATTAAATTTTATCATCCATATCTGATTGAGGCTCTGACTCTTAATTCTTATGACAGCTTTATTGTTTGGGAAGAAAACAGTTCAGCACTGCTTTGGGGCTGAAAGCATAATGTATTTAAATAATTGATGCATTGTTGCTGTATCATCCATCTTCAGAGGATGCATTAGGAGTTTTTCTGGACAATGTATTTTACAGAGAAGGAAGGAAGAAGGGATTGTCATGTCTTGGCAGACTTATGCAAATGGAAGATTCACTCATACCTCACTTGAGGCCTCACATTGAGGATTTGTGCAGTTTTGATCTTTGCCTTATAAAAATGTATAAAACATGTGTATTCCTTTCTCCTGGACGTGGACAGAGCCAGGGCACTGTATCTGTGTTAAAACAGCCATCTGGGGATTATTTGCTTTCAGTACAAGTCCAGACAGAGAAGGTTTAATGGATTGGGCGTAACATTCATTTCTGATAAACCAGCTCAATATACTCAAGCAATCAGTATTCAATGGCCTGGGGAAAAAAAAAAACAAAAACAAACTTTCAACCAAAACCCAAATGATTTGGTTCTAACTGGTTTTT
The DNA here is from genome assembly GCA_035221455.1 of Xenops minutus. Taxonomy (NCBI): domain Eukaryota; kingdom Metazoa; phylum Chordata; class Aves; order Passeriformes; family Furnariidae; genus Xenops; species Xenops minutus. The sequence continues at coordinate 13,056,372 of JAWWEE010000085.1, read as the reverse complement.
CAGTGACTGTTAATTGAAACAGTGCCAGCTGAGTCGAGGATTTTTCAGTATTCAACTGTGTCCTTTTCTGCACCATCTTTCAGCTGTCTTCTCTTTTCCATTACACTCATTATCCTCCTGCCTAAGTAAAATTATTTTCAAACCCTTGTTTTGCAAGATTTATAAAGTGTTTGGTTCAGATTGTCCATCTTATTAAGAAAATATATCACAAAAGAGGGAAAATTACCAAATTGACAGGGTAAGCCTAGTAAAACAATGAGTTAAAGACAGAAAAGTGTAAAAGGAGAAAACTATTTAAAGAGGAAAAGCTTTTGAAAGAGAAGGTTCTACACAGGAAAGGCCTACGCAACATTTCCTTGTCATTTCCCATTCTCTTTGGTGAATGGCCATGCACCTTCCGCTAGTTCTTTCACGTTAGTTTTTAGGAGCGAGTAATAAATGTGGTTACATATCACTGGGCATCCTGGCATCCTCCAAGTAGCAAGGTGACATGATGGCTCTGAAGAAGATAGTTATTGGAATTGAAGTTGATACATTTTGGGGGAAATGATGGACAAATGTTTCTATTTCTGTCCTCACTATGGTGCATTTTAATAGGTAGTGCTCCAAACTTATGTCATTTTTACCTTCAGGGATAAAATCATCATACTGAGATTAATAGTGGAGCATCCTGGCATGTACATGGTGTTGAACCTGTAATCCTCTGAATGTAGTTTGAGGTCAAGGTGATATGAAGGGATTGCTCTGTGTTAAAATCTATTAGGAATTCATTCCTATATTCTTAGCACTGCACGTTAGTTAAGTAAATAATTGAGAAAATCCAATGTGATTTTCATTCTAAGCTTTCAGGTTTTGATTTTTTTCCTATAGTCAACAGAGAAAATAAGGGCTTGTTTACACAGGAAGTATCTATTGGAATAAATTGTGTGACTTCAAACGATTCCAATTCCACTCTTGTAGCATCAGATCTCCTGGGTTCAAGTGGAAGAGTGAAATGAGTATAGTAATGTGTGTTTCCGTACTCCAGTGTAACTAGATTTTTTCCTATGTATACAAACACTGCATTATGTTATTTCTAGCTTTTACGTATAGTCTCTTTCAACTTCACATTTAAGATGCCGAAGTGTATGAACAGCAAAAACTCAGAGAAGAATATTCTTCCTTCTTTATGGTGCACATAAAAAACACAGGAATTATTTCAAAGTGTCTTTTGTGGAGTTTTCTTCAGTGTGCTCCATATTTTTTTATTGGAAAAAAATTATATTCACTGATCCATATAGTTTGAAAACATTGTTTTGCAAATAAGGGCAATAATTTCATGAACAGATTTTAGCTTTTTTTAGAGGATCAAAGAAAGACTGTTGACTACCTCAGCAGAACACTGTTCTGATACTAAAAGTGTTCACTAAACAAGTAAGTTACTGAATTCCCCAAAGCAAATGGGAAGGGAGTGACAAGTGAAGCAAGGGAAACTTCACAGACAGGATTCAGAGAAAAAGAAAGAAAGTAACACAAAAAGTAAAGTAAAGAGAATTAGTGGATAAAGGGTGGTGGACAAAGGAATAATGTAAATACATAAAGCATATTAAAAGAGGACAAAGGTGCTAGTATTTGGGTCTTGCTAATAGAGGTAGGAGCATACTGTTTACAATAATTTCTAGGAATATTACATAAAGTAGCGTCAGCATTATTTTATAGTTTTTTATTTGAAAATTACTCAGCCACTCATAATTCAAATAGGGTCACTCCTTGTCCAGATCATTGTCTTGATACAGGGCAGTTCTTGCATACGTGGTTTTGTTCCAAAGAAGTACAGACTTATTCCACTACATAATCTGACATAAAAGTTGAGGCTGGTTTATTTTCTCTCTCTGTAAAAATTATTATTCAGTTTGTTGCAAAGTCCACTTCTCCTTCTTGGTGATAATAGTAATTATAAATTAGTGCAGTTGAAAATACAGTTCTAGTGAGACTAAATCTTAGAAAAAGTGATTAAGAAAACTGGGTTTAACAACGACCTTTGAGTTACGTAAGGACGGAAAGGACCCAACTCAAGAGAAGTAAGCTGGCAGTTCATTACTGTCAGTAAATTCATCCAGTGCTGAAACTGAATTAGGTGATTGTTGTTTCTTCCCTCAGACTTGGTTTTATACTGAGTTGTTTTTTAAATTTGTAGGGTTCTGCTGCTCGGATGGACCACGAGACAGCCAGTGTTATGAGCTCTAGTAGTAACTATTCTGTTCCTCGCAGACTGACAAGTCATCTGGGTACCAAGGTAACCGAAGATTACAAACCACAGGTCGCTAATGCTACATTTTTACTAATACAATAACCTCATTGTTTCTGCCAGTAGTACTAAAATTAGCTGAACGATCTATCCATATATAGCACTTTCATGAAGTTAAAATTTTAGAATATTTTTTCAACTTTTAAAATACATGCACAGAAATCCCTTTTTGTTTTTTTTTTTGTTTTGCTTGTTTTAACTTGATTATCAGTTAAGAGTTGTTACAGTAAGGAACAAATGATTTTTAGAAGTTACTGGAATATCTTGAGAACCTTGTGATGTTGATTTATAATCAATGATAAAAATTAACCTCTTTAAGAGCACTTCTTCAAATACTTTTGCAGAGTCCACATCCACAAAAACGATGCAGTTGCCAAGAAATTAAATGGGAAAAAAAATTATGCAAGGCCTTCATAGTGTCTGTCTACAAAAGACTGCACTCAAAGTATAAGTGCAGCATGAAAAGAGAGGGGAAGAAAAGGGTAAATCCATGAACCTCTGGATCTCATACTGCCTCTGGAATCAGCAGCAGGGTGGATACTATGGATGGTGTTCTGAGCCCAGTCCTCTAGGAAGCCAGATCTGTTAGCTTGACATAGTATTCATTGCTTTGGCCCTTAAAAAAGTTATTAAGAGAAAGTTAAAAAAATGTTGTCATTTCAGTCCTGCACATCCTAAGTGGAGGTGACATCAGCTCATTTGTCTGCCTGCGCCTTTTCATTGCAAACTGTAGAACTCCCCAAAGCTATGAACAGTGGCAAAGCCCTGGAGGCAGGGAATGGGATTGAGTGTGGAAGGATACAGGCAAAGAACTACTTTGAACAGAGTGTACTATGGGGGAGGAAATGCTTAATATTAATGCCTGAGCGGAAGAGAAAGGAATAGAGATTCTAAATAAAGGAATGCATTTAGAGATGCAGGAAGAGATAAGTCTGTGGGCAGCGTGTGTTTACATAGACAGACAAACAGAATTTTTTTGTGTTTTTTGAGGGTTTTTTACATTTTCCTGTAATATATTTGCTGCAACATAGAGGCCTGATTTTGGTGGCTTCTTAAGCTTTATTCTCTGGCAAAAACTTTACCTTCCAAATGCAATTAACAGTGGATTATAGCTGCTAGTTGAAATATCTGCCAAGAGATATGCATAAAGGAGATTAAATTCACTCTCCTTTAAGAATCAAAGCTGTTTGTTTTAATGCTCTGTTTGATTTTTCTTAGACCAGGAAGACAGGAACTTCAAATTGGGGATGCTACACTGTCAGAAAATTGGCTTCTCTTTCAGAGGGTTTTGCATGTGTTCATACAGTTTCATAGATTCTGAGATTTCTATTGTCTCAGCAATCCTATAGTTTTAAGAGAGGTAAATGTTACCAGACTGGTTGCTTACTCTATCTGCTGCTATTTAGTTTTTTATAACTCACTGTGTGTACAAACATTTGAATTGTCCCTGAAGATACCAAATGAAATCATTCACTGTTAGGGTCTAGTTAATAGTAGAAAACTCTGCTTTTTGGTCCAAAGTCTCATTTCTTCCTCAATTAGTATATTGTAAAGAAGAACACACACTACAACTTTACAATTCCCTTTGGTAGTTTCTCTGTGTTTTGCTTTGACTTTGAATGTTCCTGTTTATCTTTGCTTTAGGAGTTTGGAGTTTCTAGGTAGTATCTAAAATCATATTCTACATCCTGTTATTCTACTAAGAGTTGACTAGAAGAATCAAATGCATTTTTTGATTGAAAGCTATTACTGAAGAGTGGGAATACAAACCAAACAGTACATTGACCACAATATTACATGGCAGCCAAGGAAATCACTCAAAAATTGCTATTTTTAATGAGAAATTTCATTACTCCAATTTAAGTTGCTAATGCTGGGTTTTCATGGCTTGATTTAATTGGACTAATGCTCAGCAATTTATATGTGGTAAATAAGCATTTGTTTGCTTTACTAGTTTTATTCCTGTAAAATTGAAAAAATATTAATTTAACCCTTTAGTTTTGCATTTGTTCTAAATAATCTGGTCCATATACAACTGTCATCCTAACAGAAAATCATCAGTTAATTTGAAGTATATTAAAGGAAAACTTTAACTACATGGATGTCAGATTTTTTTTAACATAATGTAAAGTAAAAATTCGTGTAATAATTATTATCTTATGTCTAGAATAATTGTATTTAATACCACATAGCAGTTCTGCACCAAAGAACGTCTTTATAATAAAGTGTGATTCATACAGAACACAGTTTTTTAAAGACAGATTTAATTTTAAAGACACTTTGGTTTTCCCAAACTGAAACACTTTCATTAGTATATTTGTTTAATCTTTTTGTACAATGGAAATGTGGAAGTTGTTGCTATTGGTCTTGTAGATTAATAGTTACAGCTACCACCTACTTCCAGCCACTTAACCAGTGAATGAAATTAAGATTATGAGTGCTGAAGTAGTAATAGCATTTAATTATTTCTAAGTAGCAACATTTTTTGTGCCATTAAGTAAGAGGTTTTTTTGCTCATATGTGCCATTCAAATTTCATTTTAATTTAATGTGTATTTTTAAAACATAACTCTGTTTTAAAATCATTTGACCTGCAGGTGGAAATGGTGTATTCATTGTTGTCAATGCTTGGTACTCATGATAAAGATGACATGTCAAGAACATTGCTAGCAATGTCTAGCTCCCAAGACAGCTGCATAGCCATGCGTCAGTCTGGATGTCTTCCTCTCCTCATCCAGCTTTTACATGGCAACGATAAAGACTCTGTCTTGTTAGGAAACTCTCGTGGTAGTAAAGAGGCCCGTGCCAGAGCCAGCGCTGCACTGCATAACATCATTCACTCCCAGCCTGATGATAAGCGAGGCAGACGGGAAATCCGTGTGCTCCATCTCTTGGAGCAGATCCGTGCTTACTGTGAAACGTGTTGGGAATGGCAGGAGGCACATGAACAAGGCATGGACCAAGACAAAAACCCAAGTAGGTTCTGCAAGCCATATAAAAACATTGCAAGAACAGAATGAAAAGTGTGAATTTACAGAAAGTACAGCTTTAAATCTGACTTCTTGTTGAATGTATGCAAGTTTTTTTACATATATATGTGTGTGTATATATTTTTTTCTTTTTTAACTGGAAGTAGTGTTAGGAAATAGTATGTATTGCAGATACAATAGTTACAAACATTTTATTTAAATTGCAGACTTTGGTGGGTTTTCAAGATAGTAATTCTAGTACTTTGTAGTCTGTAAATTAATATTTAATATATACACTCATTCGTTTTAATAGATAAACAATCCCAAATTGCCTTCCATGTAGATGTATTCAAGAGATAGCACATTCCATGTGGGATAGGGGCAGAGGGCACAAATCAAAGAATATCCATCTATTCAGTATAATATGAGCCATTATTTGTAATGATGTGTGCAAGAAATACTTAGTTTTAAAATACAAAAGACACAATACTACAAGTGAATAGGATTTTTCTCAGAGAACAGTTAGGATAAAAAGAAAAGATTGAGCCTTCTGGAGGGCATAGCTGCTTCTCTGAATTGAGGATGTTCCTTAAATGCCCTCTGTAGGTGTCCATGGCAGGTGCACTGCTGAAATCAGGGGCTGCTTCCCCTTTGTTGGAGTTCACCACCAGAACAGTTTAGCAGGAGTAGGGCTCAGAGCAAGATGTATCAATATCAGTTCTGAATTATCCAGAATCTAGCTTGCAAAAACATGAACTTAAAAATGTCTAGGTTATGTAATTAACTATTCTTAATGTCGCAACACCCAAAAAAATAGCTGCATGTTAGGTGGCATATTATTTAATGCCACCAGACCATTTAACCAAATTGATTTGCTTCACAAAGATTATTAGTTTTTAAGAGTAATACAGTAATACTTTTGTACTGCAAGTCACATTTTTTACTCAGCACATAGACCAGGATTCTCCCTGATTTTTCTTCCAGCATTTAGTACACACTTTTCTTAGTAACATTCTTAACTAATTGTCTGTTCATGGATTACTGGGAAGATACAAACCCTGAACAAAAATGCAGTTGATTTATTTCTAAGATTAGATTAGCTTCAGAAAACTTAAGATCTAGACAAAATCACCTCGGAAGTACTAACTGTTACCTATTTCTGGATCAGTGCCTGCTCCAGTGGATCATCAGATCTGTCCTGCGGTGTGTGTTCTGATGAAACTTTCATTTGACGAAGAACACAGGCATGCCATGAATGAGCTTGGTAAGATCAGATGTATTTCTCTGACTTCCTGTGAGAAGCTTCCTGGAAAGCCTGTCACTCCTTGTGTACCTCAGTGGATATATGGTGCTTTTTTTTCAGTAGTTAAACACATTGTCACTTCATTTGTGTCAGTTGTTGCTCTGTAAGTGATGAATGCAGTTTAAATTAATCACGCTATTTCCCAGGGGATAAATTACTATGTCACTTACTGGTTTTTCTGGCATGAATTGTGAATTTTGGAAGAGTATTATTATTATGGAAATGGAGACTACTTCCTGGGGTGGGAGGGTTTTTGTGAATGTTTTGGTTCTTGCTTGACAGCCTGAATTTTTTAGTCCATGCTCAGTAAATTCTGTGCATGCAATTTTCCTTAATTTGCCACTTATCAATGACAATACTGTATGAATTTTTCTCAAAAAATAATATGCAGTTATAATAATTAAATGGGTAAATTTTCAGATTTATTAAATAGACTTCTATGTAACTGGTGCAAGTCTGTTGGGATTTTGACTGGGTGGAATTAAAGGATGAGTGTGCTTCTTGCTTCTCATAATTCCTCCTGCTTCCATTTTCCCATAAAATCTCAATGTCATACTGTCTTACCTTTAGCTGCTGCTAAGCACAGGATTCAAGATCCGGAAACTGTTTAACAATTCATGTACCTTTTTGAGCATTGTGGTTTTCAGATGTTTGCAATTTGTTCTGTCCTTAAAAATGTAAATCCTTAGTATATATGTACTTGTGATACTGGAGTACAGATATTATTTTTTCTTACTTGTTTTTTTTTATAGGAGGTTTGCAGGCCATTGCTGAACTGCTGCAGGTGGATTGTGAAATGTATGGGCTCACAAATGATCACTATAGTGTTACCTTAAGGAGGTATGCTGGAATGGCCCTGACAAACTTGACTTTTGGAGATGTGGCAAACAAGGTGAGGGCAGAATTGTAAACATGCACTAATTTCAGTTCACAACTATGTTTGAATTAAATTTCTCAACACAAGTGATAAATCTCCAGGACAGGGTATTGAGTTTGCACTCAAGGCAGAAGTTCAAAATACATCTGTCTTTCCATCCTCTTTCTAAAGACACCACCAGAAACTGAATGTTGTATCATTCAAGTATGGTATTGGCCCTCATATTAAATAACTTCTAATTTGTCCCTGAAAGTAAGGATTTTATCTATTGGCTTGATTTTTTTTTTTTTTTTTAATGAGCATTAGGTTAGTATGGCACATGATTATATTATGACTGATTTTTTCTGAGGATGTTGAACTAAAACTGCTAATTGAGTCGTATTTTCTTAAGTTGTCAGTTATTTAACAATACTATAACTTCCTAAGTAAATTTTTCAAACGTCTTCAGGCTTGAGCTTGCTTTACAATATTTGGAGGATATCTGGCTCATGCTGGGCACTACTTCAGTCATTATTAGAGAAAAGTGATTCTCCAATTTCTGACAAGGACCTGGCTTTCAAAAGGTAGAAAGATGTGATAAAGTCTTGACTCAGGTTTTGTCAAGCTATGGATCTTAAAAAATCCTCATACTGAGAAGACTTATCTTTCTTCTCTAGAAGGAAGATATTTCAGGAGTGAATGGAAATAACAGGCTTCAGAGAACTTGGGTTTTTTTCTACGTTTTAGACAAAAGTAAAGCATAAATCCTTGCTGAAGAAGAATTGCTTCACAAAATATTGGCTCTTTACATTATTCTTTCAGTAACTGCTATAGGTTACTGGATTTGTAGCATAAATTGAACTACTCTGACTTTTAAATGCACATGTTGTCCATATGAAAAGTAGCACACTTCAGGCACATAGGGGGATTTTGCATAATTTTTAATTGTACGTTGTCAAAAGTTATTTCAAAGCCTTGCAGCTTCTTAGTTGCTACGTTATTCTTAAAAAGTCATTCTTCAAATGTCAGAAATGCTGATATGTTTCTGTCAGTTTTACATACTCATATTATTTTTCAAACTATGTTTATTTCAAAAGAAAAAATATGATTGTGAGACTCACTAGGCAGTAGTTATCAGCACATTACTACCTCACAGGGTTTTTTTTATCTGGTGCATAGTAAAGAAGGCTTCCAAGGTAGTAAAGTTCCAGATCATGTCCTAGTCCTGTTGTAACAAATACAAGAATTTACCACAATTTTACCACTTATGTATTGAAAACAATATTACGCTTCACTTTTTAGTAGTTACAAACCAAATATTTATTGTTGGCAACATATTTTACAAAGCTTTTATTGAACTTCAGATGTGATTTGCTTAAAATATCAAAGCATCATGCAGAAGCAAGCCAGTTAACCTGTCATTTAAAACTATTCACTTTATTTCTTCTTCTGACTCCTGACAGGCTACGTTGTGTTCCATGAAGGGCTGCATGAGAGCTCTTGTAGCACAACTGAAATCTGAAAGTGAAGACCTACAGCAGGTAAGGTTCTCTTCAGATTAAGTATTTCTTTTGTTGTCTTGTCTGCCTTAACCTTGATGCGAAGTTTGTACTTGTACTCATTTCATTAATTATGAAGTACATTCTCGTTGTAAAAATTCTTATCTGTGGGGTCATGTTTCTGGGGTTTTTTGGGGTTTGTTTTTTTGGGGTTTTTTTATTGTAACATATGGGCTATCAAACTGACTTTTATGACCCTGATCTGTTAGTGGAAGTCCACTTTTAAAGGTAGGCTTGAGAGATCTTGATGTGACACCTGAGCATCTGTTCTATTGGCTTCTGCTGTGTAAAGAAAACATCCTGAAAATAAAATCTTCAGGAGTGCTTAGGCTGAGAGTTGACAGCCCAGAACTGCTCTTCATTGCTATGGCACTTGTTTTGAATTATTAAATATGAAATTATAATCAATTTTAATTAATGCATACTATAACAAACTGGAATAGCTCTTTGAAAGGAAACCGTTTTCCTTGTAGTCTGAGTGAATCATAACAATTTTAAGTAAAATTGACTTTATAACTTAGAACACTGTTAACAAAAAATTCACTACAGGAGGAACTGTCTAGTTAAAATTAAGAAAAATATTAGAATTACAGTAGAGGTTATTGGTATACTCTGTTGTGGTATTAGAGTAGGTATTTAGTATTCTTGAAGTCATAGACACATGGGCCCTCTGACCTCATGACTACAGACTGTGGCATGTAGACCCCACATACAAACAGAGCAGGAAGTCCTTCACTCAGGACAAGGTACAAATGGAATTTAGTAAGAATATGGGACTGACTGAACTCAATCAGGCAAAAGGCACAGCCATTCAAGTGTATCAGCCAGTCAGCTGTTCAGATGCAGCTGTGCCTTTCTGTCCCCTGTGTGTTCCCATTCTTGTCCCTTTCCAAATCACTTCAATCCACCCACTTTCCTGCCTCTGGAACCATTTGGTCTTCCCAGCCTGTAATAAGTCTTCTGCAGTTCCAGAATGCTGTTCCCCTGGATCCCTTAAAGAGTCCTGCAGCCCCAGGCCAGGACTTCTGGACTGACCTGCCTCAGTCCAAGAGGTGCAGATTGTATTCTGCTTGCAAAAGGTGCGGTGTATTTTAAAAAGACTTTAAAGAGCTTTATAATCATCGATCAGTATAATCGTACCATCTCTGAGACCGGAAAATGTTATTGTTTTATATTCCTCTCCCCTGAGTTTACATGACTCTAATACAGATGTAAGAGTAGAGAACAAATATGAATTTTTTGGACCCAATTTTCAACATGTGTGGATAGCAGGGAAACTGATTTCAAATCTCTCTGTTAGGTACCCACAGGCAAAATTCAGTACCTTTGATCAAACTTCATACTGAAATGTTAGAACAGTCTAGAGCAGGCAACACAACGAAATCAGGTTTTAGCAAAGTTTGGTTCAGGAGCTGAACATGACCACTGTTAATTAGTTTTTTGAGAAGTCCCGGGAGGAAAGTCTGATAACCTGCTAATGAAGTAGCTACCTTGAGATGCATTATTTTTCTTTCACATTTTGCAGGTCATTGCAAGTGTGTTGAGGAACTTGTCCTGGCGAGCAGATGTGAACAGTAAAAAGACTCTTAGAGAAGTTGGAAGCGTGAAAGCATTGATGGAATGTGCTTTAGAAGTTAAGAAGGTATCCTCTATAAGTGATGGAGATAAATTTCTGAGAGATTACATTTATTTTACACAAAACACAAATACTGTCCTCTTTTGATTAAAAAAAGTGATAAAAGTCAAACATTTGATGTGGTTTGGGTAACTTCCTTTGAACGAGAGTGGATTTGAATTAACACGGCAAACCACAGTGTAGCAATGGCACCTCAAAACTACTAGTATTAATCTCATTTTATTTATGAGGGTGTATAATTTTGCCATTCATAAAACCTCTTTTGAGTTAGTGAATGCCATTTCTGTAATTTCCTAGATAGATTTTTGGTATCTTGAAGGGATTATATTCCATGCCAGAGTCTCCTACCAGCTAGTCTTCAAGCCATTTTTATCATTGTTGCAGCAAAGAGGTTTTGTGGCACATATTTCTGAAACCTCTGGGACAGGTAATACTAAATCCAGAGCTGAAGGAAGGAGTGAAGTGAACAAAAAACCAAAATCTACTTTACCACCCCAAAAAGCAGAAGTTGGAACACACATAGCTCCTTGAAGCTGACTTAATGTGTTTCTGAGAGCTCGTGGTTAACAGCTAAAAACTTCCCTCATTCTGTCATTTTGCTGTTTCCCTAGGAATCCACCCTGAAAAGTGTTCTGAGTGCCTTATGGAATCTGTCAGCACACTGTACTGGGAACAAAGCTGATATATGTGCTGTCGATGGTGCTCTTGCATTTCTGGTCGGGACGCTGACATACCGGAGCCAAACAAACACTTTAGCCATCATAGAAAGTGGAGGAGGAATATTAAGAAATGTTTCTAGCTTAATTGCTACTAATGAGGACCATAGGTAGGTACATTTCTGAAAATCTTTAGTGGTTCCACATGTATATTTAATAGTTTTTATGATTGAACCTTAATATGAATGCATGTATTAAGTGTAGTAATTAAGCACAGTTAATTTTTAATGCACTTGATAAGGCAGGTATTTCAATTACATAACAGGAATATACAAATAGATTAATAGCTTCTGCTTGTTAATGATGAACTGTACTAAAAGCTAACTATTCATATTTGTAATAGGATTTGGTTAGCATTCAGATGAAAGCTGGCGGAAATATGAGATAAATTTGCTCTGGAGAATTCATGATTATCCTTTCTAAGGGCAAGACTTGCCTCTAGAATAACAGGTTTTTGTTTTGCCTTGTCTCTTACCCTTTTGAAATGCCACTTACGGATGTTTATTTTCAATTACTCAACACCAGGCAAATCTTGCGGGAGAACAGCTGCTTACAAACCTTATTACAACACTTGAAGTCACACAGTTTGACAATAGTTAGTAATGCATGTGGGACCCTGTGGAATCTTTCTGCACGAAATGCGAAGGATCAGGAGGCACTGTGGGACATGGGAGCCGTCAGCATGCTGAAAAACCTCATCCACTCAAAACACAAAATGATAGCCATGGGTAGTGCTGCAGCCCTGAGAAACCTCATGGCAAACAGGCCAGCCAAATACAAGGATGCCAACATTATGTCTCCAGGATCAAGCTTGCCATCTCTTCATGTCAGAAAACAAAAGGCACTGGAAGCAGAATTAGATGCTCAGCATTTATCAGAGACTTTTGACAACATTGATAATTTAAGCCCTAAAGCTTCTCACCGTAATAAGCAGAGACATAAGCAAAATATATACAGTGAGTATGTCCTGGATGCCAGTCGCCATGATGAGGGTATATCTAGATCAGAGAGTTTTAATGCTGGTAACATGACCGTGCTTTCACCATATGTAAATGCTACAGTATTGCCTGGCTCCTCGTCTTCCAGTAGAGGAAACACAGAAACTTCTCGATCTGAGAAAGACAGAAGTGTTGAAAGGGATCGAACTGTAGGTTTAAATACCTATCATCCAGCTGCAGAGAATACTGGGAACTCCTCTAAGAGAATAGGAATGCAGATTTCTACTGCTGCAGCTCAGATTGCCAAAGTTATGGAAGAAGTAACAAGTATGCACATTCCACAAGAAGAGAGAAGTTCTGGTTCAACTTCTGAAATACACAGTTTGACAGAAGACAGAAATGCTCCAAGGAGATCAGCCACTGCCCATACTCACTCAAATACATACTTTCCTAAATCTGAGAATTCAAACAGGACGTGTCCTGTGCCTTATACAAAAATGGAATACAAAAGAGCTTCAAATGATAGTTTAAATAGTGTCAGCAGCAGTGATGGCTATGGTAAAAGAGGCCAAATGAAACCTTCCATTGAATCCTACTCTGAAGATGATGAAAGTAAATTTTGTAGTTACGGTCAATATCCAGCTGACTTGGCACACAAGATTCATAGTGCAAATCATATGGATGACAATGATGGAGAGCTTGACACTCCTATTAATTATAGTCTTAAATACTCAGATGAACAGTTAAATTCGGGAAGGCAAAGTCCCTCTCAGAATGAAAGATGGGCAAGGCCTAAGCATGTAATAGACGATGAAATGAAACAAAATGAACAAAGACAGTCAAGAAGCCAAAATGCAACCTACCCTGTGTACACTGAAGGAGGAGATGATAAACACATGAAATATCAGTCACCTTTTGGGCAGCAGGAGTGCGTTTCTTCCTTTAGATCAAGAGGATCCAGTGGTTCTGATCAGAACAGAGTGGGCCCAGCTCTTGGAATGAATCAGAAAGTAAATCAGTCCTTGTGCCAGGTTGATGATTATGACGACGACAAGCCAACCAACTACAGTGAACGCTATTCTGAGGAGGAACAACATGAAGAGGAAGACAGGCCAACTAATTACAGTATAAAGTACAATGAAGAGGAGCATCACGTCGATCAGCCTATTGATTATAGTTTAAAATATTCAACAGAAGTTCCACCGCCTTCTCAGAAGCCATCTTTTACTTTTCCAAAGACTTCTTCAGTGCAGCTCAGTAAAACTGACCATATTCCCTCAAGCAGTGGGAGCACATCCACCCCCTCAGCTGGCTCAAAGAGACAGAACCAGCTTCACCCAAGTTCTGCACAGAGCAGAAGTGGTCACACGCAGAAAACCACCTCCTGTAAGACTCCCTCTATTAACCAGGAAACTATACAAACTTACTGTGTGGAAGATACCCCAATATGTTTTTCAAGGTGTAGCTCTTTGTCATCGTTGTCATCAGCTGAAGATGAAATAGGCCGTGATCAATCTACACGTGGCACTGATGCAAATAGCACACTACAGATTGCAGAACTAAAGGAAAACACTGGGGCTCTATCTACAGAAGGTGCAGTAAGTGAAATCACATCTACATCACAACACATCAGAACAAAATCCAGTAGACTTCAGACTTCTAGTTTGTCTCCTTCCGATTCCTCTAGACATAAAGCTGTTGAATTTTCTTCAGGTGCCAAATCTCCCTCAAAGAGTGGTGCACAAACTCCTAAAAGCCCACCAGAACATTATGTACAGGAAACACCACTCATGTTCAGTAGATGTACTTCTGTAAGTTCCCTGGATAGTTTTGAAAGCCGTTCAATTGCCAGTTCAGTTCAAAGTGAGCCTTGCAGTGGAATAGTAAGTGGTATTATAAGTCCCAGTGACCTTCCAGATAGCCCTGGACAAACAATGCCTCCAAGCAGAAGTAAAACACCACCACCTGCTCAAGGAGTTCAAGTAAAAAGAGATGTACCTAAGGGAAAAGTACCTAGTACAGAAAAGAGAGAGCCTGGTCCTAGACAGGCAGCTGTAAATGCAGCTGTTCAAAGAGTTCAGGTACTGCCAGATGCTGATACACTATTGCATTTTGCCACAGAAAGCACACCGGATGGGTTTTCCTGCTCTTCCAGCCTGAGTGCTCTGAGCCTTGATGAGCCATTCATACAGAAAGATGCAGAGTTAAGAATAATGCCTCCAGTTCATGAAAATGAGCATGGAAATGAGACAGAACCTGAACAGTCAGATGATACAAAGGACAACGAGGAGAAGAAAGCAGAGAAGCCTGCTGAAGCAGAAAAAGACATTCTGGATGATTCTGATGATGATATTGAAATACTGGAAGCGTGTATTATTTCTGCAATGCCAACAAAGTCTTCACGTAAAGCCAAAAAGCCTTCTCAAGCATCTGCTCCAAAAATACCTCCTCCTGTAGCCAGAAAGCCCAGCCAGTTGCCAGTTTACAAACTTTTGCCTTCACAAAGCAGATTACAATCGCAAAAGCACGTGAGTTTTACACCAGGAGATGATATGCCACGGGTGTACTGTGTTGAGGGTACACCAATAAATTTTTCTACAGCTACATCTCTGAGTGATCTCACAATAGAATCGCCACCGAGTGAGTTGGCCAATGTAGATGGTGTGGGTGTAGGAGCAGAGTCTGGGGAATTTGAAAAGCGGGACACCATTCCCACAGAAGGCAGAAGTACCGACGATTCTCAGAGAGCAAAAAGCTCAGCTGTGGCTTCGCCAGGCCTGGATGATGACAAAACAGAAGAGGGTGATATTCTTGCTGAGTGCATTAACTCAGCTATGCCAAAAGGAAAAAGTCATAAGCCTTTCAGAGTGAAGAAGATAATGGATCAAATTCAACAAGCTTCTTCATCTCTAAGTAATAAAAACCAACCAGAAGGTGAGAAAAAGAAGCCAACATCACCAGTGAAGCCTGTTCCCCAAAATAATGAATACAGAGCACGCATAAGAAAAAGCACGGAGTCTAAAAGCAATGTCAGTAATGAAAGAGGCTACTCAGAGAACAGAGATGGAAAGAAACAGAATCCTAAAAATAATTCAAGAGACTTTCATGACAAATTGCCAAATAACGAAGAGCGTGTAAGGGGAAGCTTTGCATTTGATTCCCCTCATCATTACACACCTATTGAGGGAACTCCTTACTGTTTTTCAAGGAATGATTCCCTGAGTTCTTTAGATTTTGATGATGATGATGTTGACCTCTCAAGGGAGAAGGCAGAACTAAGAAAAGGAAAAGAAGCAAAGGAAACAGAAAGTAAAGACTCCTCTAATCCAGAACAGTCTTCAAATCAGCAACCAAGTAACAGGACTCAAGTTTGTCAAAAACACCCAACCGGCAGAAGCCAGCCTAAAACTTTCTCGCAGTCAACTAAAGATATTCCAGACAGAGGGGCAGCTACAGATGAGAAAATGCAAAATTTTGCCATTGAAAACACACCTGTTTGTTTCTCCCGCAATTCATCTCTTAGCTCCCTCAGTGATATTGATCAAGAAAACAATAACAACAAAGAAGAGGAACCTGCAAAACGTACTGAGGCTCCTGATTCACAGATTGAATCCAACAGACCACAGACTTCTGGTTATGCACCTAAATCATTTCATGTTGAAGATACTCCTGTATGTTTCTCTAGAAACAGCTCTCTGAGTTCTCTTAGCATTGACTCAGAAGATGATCTATTGCAGGAATGCATTAGTTCTGCTATGCCTAAAAAGAAAAAGCCCTCAAGAATGAAGAGTGAAAGTGAAAAGAATAATTCCAGAAATACAGGTGGTATACTGGCAGAAGATTTAACACTGGATTTGAGAGAGATACAAAGGCCAGATTCCGAACATGGTTTTTCACCTGATTCAGAGAACTTTGATTGGAAAGCTATACAAGAAGGTGCAAATTCTATAGTTAGTAGCTTGCATCAAGCTGCAGCTGCTGCATCACTGTCTAGACAAGCTTCATCAGACTCTGATTCTATCCTTTCATTAAAATCTGGTATTTCTCTGGGCTCACCATTTCATCTTACCCCAGATCAAGAAGAAAAGCCTTTCACTAGTAATAAAGGTCCAAGAATTATTAAGCCAGGAGAGAAGAGTACACTGGAGTCTAAAAAAGCAGAGTCAGAAAGCAGGGGAATCAAAGGAGGAAAGAAAGTGTATAAAAGTATGATCACAGGAAAAGCTCGCTCCAATTCTGAAGCTTCAAGCCAGTTGAAGCAACCACAACAGACAAGTGTGCCTTCAATTTCACGTGGTAGAACAATGATCCATATTCCAGGAGTTCGAAATAGTTCTTCGAGTACTAGTCCTGTTTCCAAAAAAGGACCCCCACTTAAAAACATGAACTCCAAGAGTCCCAGTGAAGGCCAAAGCTTGACTAGTTCTCCCAGAGGAGCAAAGTCGTCTGTGAAACCTGAGCCAGCTCCTGTAAGTAGGCAGCCGTCAGGGTTGAACCAGAGTGGATCAAGTAAAGGACCATCTAGATCAGGGTCCAGAGACTCCACTCCTTCTAGACCTCAGCAGCAGCCATTAAGCAGGCCTCTGCAATCTCCTGGGCGAAACTCAATTTCCCCAGGAAGAAATGGTATAAGTCCTCCCAACAAACTGTCACAGTTGCCAAGAACATCGTCTCCTAGCACAGCTTCAACTAAATCCTCAAGTTCAGGTAGAATGTCATACACACCACCGGGGAGGCAGATGAGCCAGCAAAACCTTACAAAGCAAACTGCCTTACCTAAGAGTACCAGTAGCATTCCACGAAGCGAGTCTGCTTCAAAAGGGTTAAACCAAGCTCTCAGCACTGGTGGATCAAACAAAAAGACTGACCTATCCAGAATGTCATCTGCAAAATCTAGTGGAAGTGAATCTGACAGATCTGAGAGACCTGTTCTCGTTCGTCAGTCAACTTTTATTAAAGAAGCTCCAAGCCCAACTCTGAGACGAAAATTAGAAGAGTCAGCTTCATTTGAATCTCTGTCTCCTTCCAGGCCAGATTCTCCCACAAGGTCCCAACTACAGACTCCAGTTTTAAGTCCATCTCTTCCTGATATGTCTTTATCCTCTCATTCAACTGCCCAGAGTGGTGGCTGGCGAAAATTAGCCCCTAATCAAAGCCCTTCTGTAGAATATGATGGGAGACCAGCCAAGCGTCATGACATAGCTCGTTCTCATTCCGAAAGTCCGTCTAGACTGCTGATCAATCGATCAGGAACGTGGAAGCGTGAGCACAGTAAGCATTCCTCATCCCTTCCTCGGGTAAGCACTTGGCGAAGAACTGGAAGTTCCTCCTCAATTCTGTCAGCTTCTTCGGAATCCAGTGAAAAGGCAAAAAGTGAAGATGAAAAGCAACACGGAAGTTCTCTTTCTGGACACAAGCAAAGTAAAGAAAGCCAAGCACCAGCAAAAGGTACTTGGAGAAAAATAAAGGAGAATGAAATTCCTCAGATAATGAATGATCCTTCCTCAGGTGCCACAAATGGCTCCGATTCCAAAACTCTCATCTACCAGATGGCACCCGCTGTCTCTAAGACAGAGGATGTGTGGGTGAGGATAGAGGACTGCCCAATTAACAACCCTCGATCTGGAAGGTCCCCAACTGGAAATACTCCCCCCGTTATTGACAGTGTTTCAGAGAAAGGGGGTGTGAATGGTAAAGATCCTAAAGAGATTCAAGAAAAGCAAACCCCAGGGAATGGCGGTGTTCCTGTTCGTACCGTTGGCTTAGAAAACCGTCTGAACTCTTTCTTTCAGATAGACAGTCCAGACAAGAAAGGCACTGAAACAAAGCCTCTGCAGAATAATCCTGTTCCTGCACCAGAAATTAGTGAAAGTACTGTAAGTGAGCGCACACCATTCAGTTCCAGTAGCTCAAGCAAGCACAGCTCCCCCATCGGTGCTGTGGCAGCAAGAGTGACTCCTTTCAACTACAATCCAAGCCGCAGGAAGAGCAGCGTGGACAATAGTTCTGCTCGTCCATCACAGATACCAACTCCAGTGAACAACAGCACGAAGAAACGTGACACCAAGTCTGAGAACGCAGACTCCAGTGGAACCCAAAGCCCTAAACGTCACTCTGGCTCTTACCTGGTAACTTCTGTTTAAGTGCAACAAAAAATAAATAGAACTGTATTATATACAGCAGCTACTTAGAAACTTTGTTTCGAATGAAACAAAAAAAAAATGGGGATTGATTTTTTTTTTTCTTTTCTGTTTTTATTTGTTGTAAATAGCTTTGATTCTTGTTAGATGGTCCTTGTTCTGGAAGCCATATTTGATAGTATACTTTGTCTTCACTGGTAATATTTTGCAGGAATACCCGATTGACAGTTTGGAATAAAATTGCTAGTGCAAGTATATTTGTACAGTATGTTTAACATGTATTAGCATCCCATCCCATAATCCTTTGAATATTGCTTGTCACTGAGGTCATGGAACAGTGCAGATAGAGAAGATACAGTCATACTGCTTTATCAATAATTTCTAGATTACAGACCTACTAAACTACATCAGGGAAGAATTGGTATTATTTATGCAAAAAAAATACACTCATTTTTAGTATTTGTGAGTCCATCTAACCCAATAATTAATCATGTGGCTGTGAAATTCACAGTAATATGGTTTCTGCTGAACAAGCTTTCCTAGCCTGCTTTTCTGCATGAATGGAACTGATGGTTCATTTTATGAAGTAATGATTAACATTTCTGTGGTCACATAATGTGCATAGATAGTTACGGTGTAACAATTTACACTTTCTTTGTGCTCTGCAAAAAGGAAAAAAAAAAAAAAGACAACTGTGTAACTGTAAAACCTTTAACAAAATTATTTTACCTGAATTAGAATTTATCTTAAAGTAGGTAGAATTTTTTTGCTATGCTGTAACTTGTTGTATATTCTGGTATTTGAGGTGAGATGGCTGCTCTTTTATTAATGAGACGTGGGTGATGTCTCAACAGAGACTAAAATGAACATTTCAGAATAAATTATTACTATATGTAAGTTGTGTGTGTTACTTCTGCATTACATAAAAATACAGTATTTTATTTTGAGATGTCACCATATAATGTGTTGTATAATGCACTTACACTTAAGGCCTGATCCAGTAGAATTCCACACCTCCGGTGTTTGTTCTTCCTTATCACTGACAAATGGCTGTTGTGGGATGCTTTTAACAGTTGTGGGATCAGGCCCTAGGTCTTCTGTAATATATTTGTAATTGAGACAGTTTCACACATCTCAGGTGCATAACAAGGCTAAAGGCAGGGTATTTCCAGTAGCCAAGCAGTATAATTGTTCTCATGACTGCAAGCCTGAAACAATATTGTATCTATAAAAATAATATTTGTAAAACAAAGGTTTTTTTTTAATTGGGGATATGATGTAGAATGTGAAATAGTGACTATAAGATGAAATTTTAATTCTATTTGCTATCTGTGCTTTTTTTTTTTTTAATTTATTTTTTAAGAATTATGAAGGGGAAATTATCACAACAGTCTCATGGCAGCAAGAAATTTGTTATCTTAGTAGAAGAAATTTTATGCACAAAACAGGACATTTGCTGCCTCGAGCCTTTTTGGTGCAAATATAGATTGTGCTAGAACAATGCCGAAAAAACCAAATTTGTCCTTTAAAAATATAGTCTGAATTTAGATGAAAATTGGTTTAAACTAGAAACATGAGAGAACAGAACATAAACCATCCTGTGCATTTTTTAACAAAACATGAAATGTTTTCTCAGTTTCGTTGTATCTCAACTGGACTGTTCTAAAGTTAACTTTCTAAATAATGGATACTTAGAATTCAGAATGCCCTGATTTCAGGAAGCCCTGAAACAGAGCGATTTACCTTTATGGTAGCTTTAACACAGTTGCAGAGTGTATCACTTCTGTGGCTTTTGTACTTCTGATATTGAAATGAGTCAGTTGAATTCACCGTAAGACAATGCACTGAGTTATGAACAGAATCGAGATACTATCAGCAGACAGAAGTCAATTTATATAAAAGCCAATACCAAAAATACCTGTTTGGCAGAAGTGGTATCTTATTTGCTCTTTTGTTCTTTGCTTCCTGTCAAATTTGCTTAGAGACATGTCGTGTTCTTGTATCACCTGGTGAACCTGTTAACCAGCAGCACACCTCGTGTTGGCAATTAAAATATTTTGCATATAGTACCTTCACAAAGCTTCTGATAGGAATATTAGTGTCCCGTTAAAGATGAAATAGAGACAGTTTATGTGATGTGTTCAAAGTCAGGCTTCCTGTTGGAGTAGACTACAGATTATTTGAATTAAAGGAAAGACCACTTTTCTTGTAAATTCTGTGATACTTCTTTTTTGCTGGGCTTTTAACAACTAATATGAAAATATACAATGTAATCCAGAATAGTTGTTTTAACACCGGCATTACCTATTTGTCCTGTCAATTTAAGAATTAAAGGTAAACTCAGAAAGAAATTCTGATTTCAGTTATGTAACTGAAGAATAACTGAAATCAGTTTTTTAATCAGAAGATAAGGTGAAAACGTAAGTAATTGTATGCGTATCAAACACCAGAATGTCTTTGAAAATTGTAGTGGCTTCTAGAGATAGTCATGGGGATACTTCATGATCATTATAATTGGGAAGTTTCTCTTAATATCCTCATAAGTAACCTATATTTGTAGCAAAGACAGGCTAGAGAAACTTTCCAACTATAAGGGTAGTGATACACTAAAATATGCTTCCCATGGGAGTTGTTAAATTTCCATTATAGAAGTTT
Organism: Xenops minutus; assembly: GCA_035221455.1. Taxonomy (NCBI): domain Eukaryota; kingdom Metazoa; phylum Chordata; class Aves; order Passeriformes; family Furnariidae; genus Xenops; species Xenops minutus. Next base: position 13,035,314 of record JAWWEE010000085.1, on the reverse strand, counting down.
AAAGAAGAGGTTTATGAAACATCTCATAGGGATGGACTGTAGTATATTTCATATTGCCTGTGTGCAGAGAGATGGGCTTAGGTGATCTTTTGAAATCTCTTCCAAATCTACATTTCTCTGATTCTTTATCTAAAATACTTAGTATCCACTAAGAGCCTTTCAGAATATTTAAAGACATCCATGATGTTTGATTTATGATGGGGATATAAAGTTATATTCTAAGCTAAACTATAAAAACAGATCCCAGAAATACAAAATCAAAAGCATGAAAAATGGTTGCAATAAATACATTTGGTCTTGGATTTTTTTAATTATGTCTAGGTTCATGATAGTCAGATTTGATTTATGCTGCTAAAGATTTACTCTTGTTCCTTGGTTTCATTTGTATGAAGTTGCCACAGCAGGTAAGAGGACATTATTTAAGTCAAGGCAAAACAAAGAAAAGCAAGGAGCTAAGGAAACCAAGACTCAATTTACTATTCTTCTGGGATGCACTGCCTTTCTTTCTACCAGTTTTGGTAGAACTTTTTGTTACTTGTGCTCAGACCTTTAGTTGTCCTTGAATTAGTTTATCATATCCAGAACATACCAAACTTGTACTTAAAAATCAATTTATATTGAAAAGTAACTCATAACGCTCATTTCAGACTGTCTTATAGCTCTGTCCTCTTGATGTGAAAAGCAGAAATGTGACCTCCTCATAATTCATAATAAGTCACATTTTAAAACATACCTCCATTTTAATTTCTTGCAGTGTGCCACAGTTAAGGGTACTGCTCAGTTTCTGTGAAAGCTCTTCTGACTAAATATTGCAAACTTTAAAAGAGGAACTGATCTAGTTCTATTTTTCATGTGCAGTTCTATATCAAGAGAATTTTCCCCTGAAAGCTTAAAGATAATCCTCAAAACTCTGTCAGATATGACAGCTTAAAAACTGAGAGCCTTGCCAGTTTCCTGATGAGCCTGGAATATTGTTTCAAGCAGGATTTGGCTGCAGAATACAAGTGGACTTTATGCTATAAACTTCAGTAAGCCACAGTATTCTTCTAACATGGACTAGTACCTTTGATGGCTGTGGGAATTTAGCTGCTGTGTCCTTTTTGGTGAAAGAGGAGGGAAGGAAAAGGGGCAATTTTAGAGATAGTCATGTTGTCCCAGGGATGTACTTTCCTTTCTTCCTCAGTAAATTGCATGAGCTTCACCAGAGAGAGAACAGCTTGTGCAAAAATTAATGAGGTTTTATTTTGAAAGTACACCAGTAGACCATGAAAATGCAAAACCTGTTTGATAATCTGACATGTGAGTTATTTGATGGCCGCTTTGCAGTACTTCATAGCTGTCCATCCCCCTACCCCCTTCAAGAAATGGGTATTGCCAAGAAGATAAGTGTATTAGCTTATTCATTCTTCTTAAAGATCTGTGCCGTTTCTAGAATTGGAGAAATGGCATGTGCTGTTGAAAGAGGCTTTCTTCTCCCTTCCATGCTGCTGGCTGTGAATCCTGGCTCTCACTGACCTTTCAGTGGACTTGCTCACTTTTTACCTGCCCTGCTGACAGAGGCATAGGACTGGTGCAGCATTTAGTGTGAATTTGCTCAGTGCATAGGTGGACAAGCGTCATCTGAGCCAGCAGAAAAAAACAGCTAGGTCTGGTTGAGAGGTTGGGATAGTTTCCTTCATGGGTGGTCAGTGGGTTGGATTGAGCCATTACAGGCAATCTTAAGGCAATTTCAGAACTTCACCTTTTTTGACACAGCAAAAGCAAATTAAAGTTGGAATTTTTTTTATTTTTTTTTTTTTTTACTCTGACTGGCCTAATGGCCATTTAAATATCTTGTGTTTGGGTAAGTCCTTTATCCTGGACATTCTGACAACTGACTTCAAAAGTATTACATCATTGTATAGATGTGGAAAAGAAATATTTCTTCATCAAAAATACCCAAAGAAGAAAAGAGTCTACCATATGTAAACCTGTGGGAGACAATTTTTAGATTTGCAATACTGAATTCAATGCAGTAAAATCCAGTAAAAAGATTTATTGCAACTATTTGTTTTCTAGAGGGGGCTTGAAGAGGGAGAGAACATCTCGATGAGGTCAGTATTACTTGTAGGGATGATGTGGAAAATGTTTAGGTGGGCTCTTCTTAAAAGCTCTCTATTCTGTTCTTATTAGATGCCTCCCAAAATGTATTTTCTCATTTAGCTTTCATGAAATGGTATGAACAGCCATAAGAGCGTCACTAACAATCGTGTGCAGACTTCCACCTAAACACAATTTCATACATCTACTGTAATGCCTTGCAAAGTTGCATCCACCTGTCCAACAGCTTTGTTCTTGATGAGATGTGTGATTTGGATGAAGCTGTGAATCAGAAGTGAAGTGTCAGTTAATGTGAAGCATGACTTTCTCCACACATTTAAATCTTCAAGGACCTTCTTAAATACCAAATTACCCAAGTGTATTCACTCTCTGGTTCCACAGCCATCTCCTTTGCACTTTTACATTTTACCAGAAGAGATGCCCACTTTTAATTTCATTTGAAATCACATGTAGAAATAGGATTCCTGCATCATAGTTTCCTATATGCAGAATAACAGTTTGTATCTGTAAATGTGTTTATAGAGAATGTTACGTAGTTAAGGTTGAGTTTTTAGTCAGAATGGTAAGTTAACTGGTTACGTGTTGTGTTTGGTTACATATTGGAAGTGCAAGGGAATTTGGTGTGGTGCAGAAGAGCTTTAAGAGTTCACAACAATAATTAATGCAGGTGTCAATGAACTTGTGATGCCAAGATTAATTTCCTGCTGTCAAGTTGCAGTTTACCAGAAGTGCTATTTACTTCCTTCTAAGCCTGGATAATGCCTCCCTAGCATAGCTTTGCAAATTACCTTTCTTAGGAAATTTCCACATAGGTACAGGCTTATGTATATGTGAATTTCTGACACTTCAGGATTTCAGGAAATTATTAAAATTTTGCTGTTTGTGGAAACATCCTTTGCTTGAGTGGCTGTGGAATTGCAATTAGGATTTCAGGAAGGTGTAGAAGGGAGCTGGTTCATTCAGTAAAATGCACTTCTGTCCAGACCTCAAGCCATACCTACAAACAGTATCTAATACCCAAGTTTTTGGTGGGATTTAACATGCATAAAAGCTTGTGCTGGTTCTCTGCAAGTTAATTGTCATCCTGTGAGATCAGATGCATTTTCCCACCTGTAAATGTTGTTTCTCTTGAACAAATTCAGCCCACAATTATCTTTCCTTCAGTTTTGTTGTTTGCTTCTGCCTGAGATGCATTACTGTTTATATCCTAACTCTGTAATTAATTCTTTCTTCAATTATTCTAATGTATTTTGTTTCACAATATACTTATTCTGAATTTAGTCTTGCTATGCATAATTTATTTATTACTTGCAGTGTTATATAAAATTTCCTCCTGATTGCACCTTGTCAGAGTGGAATTGTTTTCTTGGCTACTACTGGAAGTTAGATGTCTGATCAATGTATTAGAAATATGACTTCATTTAAAAAGGAAATTGCTGTTAACACTTGAGTAATTCAGTATATCAGAACAAATGCTCCAAAAACCCCTATGCAGTTCCATTTTGATGGTAGTCACATTTCACATAAACCAAGTGGAAAAAAGAAGCTCAGAGACATGTGGTTCACTAGTTGAGCTCCCCATTCTCTTCCATGTTTTGCCTTAAAACAAACTACACAAAACAAAAATTAGTTCCAACACAGTGTCATTCCATAATCTCCGTTACCTACAAAAGATTCGCAAGAAGGCTCGTTTCATTATGACTCATAAGCACAGCAGAGACTCAATTAATTACATAGTCTTTTCCATAATGAATGAATTCTTTAGTCCCAAATTAGACTGTTAAGGTACCTAGGTTAATTAATTTCCAACACGCACATCTGTATTTATATTTACATGCATATTTTGCACTTCATTTTGGCTTTAACAGAAGCATTTAAAAAAAAAGGAAGGCATTGTTTCTGACTTTCTGAGATCCTTTGTTTTCTCATAATTGTACCCCATTTGCATGATTCGGATGAGTTCTAATTTCAGGACTGTGATTAATTTGCATCTTTTTTTTTAAGTTATTAAAAAAAAAAAAATGGACTTAGGTGTTGGTTTATATGCAGAAAAGGAAATTCCCGTGCTAGAAATCTCAACATTTCTATTAAAAAAAAAAAAAAAATAGAAAAAAAACAAACCACAACACCATAACTATCAGCAGCAGTTTAAAGCAGCAATCATGAAAGCAAGGAGACTTTGACTGATTATTATATTTCATAAAAATGAAGGTGGATTAAGCTTACTTCTGTCTGTCCATCCTAACAATCCTCTGTACAAAAGGCACATGGTGGGAGGGAAAGACTTGTGCACCTTACCTAGACTACTGGTAAATTTTGTGATGGCATCCATTTGGAGTGGAAGTAACTATGGAAGAGCACTGAAGTAGATGTAAAAATTAAGTCATAATATGAATTAGGAGAAAATTCCAAATTTTTCTTATTTTTAGTAGTAGTACTTCATTATTAGTGTTATTATTTTGTGATTAAAAGGAGTTGGCATCCTTTTTTTCTTACTAAATTGAGCAGTTGAACAACCGTGATGGATTATTTGACACTTCCAAGTGTTTTAAGTGTCACTTTAACCACAGTCAGCAGCTAAACGCTACCCAGCCACTCCCTTCCTCCCCTAAACAGTGGGATGGGGGAGGCAAAAAAAGTGATGAACTTGTGGGTTCAGATAAAGGCTAGTTTAATATTAAAGACAGTAAAGGAAGATCATATAAAACATTAATAATAGATAATTATGATTATAATACAGACTATACAAAACTAATTAGGCAAGATACAATTGCTCACCACTTGCTGATTACTAGACAATTCCTAAAGCAGTGCCCCCAGCCAGTTTTTTCCCCACTTTATATGCTGAGAATGATGCCATATGGTCTGGAATACCCCTTTGGCCAGTTTGTCCCAGCTGTCCAAGCTGTGTTCTCTCTCAGTTTACTGTGCCTCTTCCTGGCAGGGCATGAGAAACTGAAAAGTCCTTGACTTAGTATAGGCACTGCTTTAGCAATCACTAAAACATCACTGTATTATCCACATTCTCCTAAATCCAAAATACACTATACAAGCTAGCAGGAAGAAAATTGACTCTATCCCAGCCAAAACCAGGGCATAAATCATTTGGAATTCTTAAAAGTGGAAATCTAGCTTAAGTGAAAGTCACAAGCTCAGTGCAAGTACTGTATTATTGTGTCACACACAGATGACTGATGGTTCCTTTTGATCCTAGAAGGTGAGTGTACACAGCTGTGACTTTACAGGGCTGCTTTACAAGGCTAAAAGAGAAGGACATGGAATGACTGGGTGTAAAACTGAGGTCAGTACTTCAGAGATACAGTCTTTGCAATCAGAAGGAATGAGAGATGAGTTGAAATTCATATTTTTCTACTTTGCCAACTCCCCTGTTGCCAGTTAATAGGGATTTGGGTAGTCTTGGCAATGTGGTGTCCAACATTCCCCCCACTATCTCAGTGAAACCCTGTGTTGTCTGCTGTACTTCCTACATTAATTTATGCAAGTCAATGCTTGGGTCTAGGTGACATAATCCAAAAGACTTCTGGCTCTAAACACCATGGAAGTCAGGATGACTTTTTTCAAGACCAATTGAGTTGTTCTTACACAGGTTGAAACCTGTAAGCCTAATGTGGCTTTAAAACATCCCATGTGCCTTAAAAACACATAGTTTATAGGTCTCTGCTGTTGAGATGAACAAAAGTGATGCTTCTGCTGATTCATAAGAGACACTGTGTTGCTGATCTGAAGGATGGGCATGAGGTGGTAGTGCCTCTTCTGAAAACACTTACGTAGAAAACAGGATTTTGGATTTCAATTGAAACTGAGCGGTACTCTGTGCATTTGAAATCACAGAATCATAAAATGGCTTGAGTAGGAAGGGACCTTAGAGACCCCTTCATTTCAAGCCCACTTGCTTTAGTGTATACAGTCTTCTAAAAGTGGCATATATATCAAGAATGGCATGGTTAATTCTGCATGTTGAAGTTTCATGGTAGGCAAATACCACTTTTCTGAAACTAAATGAAGGACAGCATTACTTTCTATGCTGTTGAACGCTCACTGTTGAACAAGATCACACCTGTCTGTTACTTCAAACTTGAGTCATATTTCATGAAGTATGTTTCCATATTGAAAGTTGTTGGCTTTTTCCCCAGTCTTTATATTTTACTTTAAAATATCTTGGGAATTCTCATTTATAAAGGTTGTGGAGAAAATCCTTCTCATCTTGTCCCAGTCCTTTCAATGACCATTGAATGAAGAAAGATTTCCATTTACATGCCCTGTCTTTGTTCTGTATTCTATCTGCAGTTCAATATAGAGCTTATTTCACCAATCTAGCTGAAAATACACCCCCTCCTGAATGACTTCACTAGTCCCACTATTATATAGGTATTTCTAGCATGGCTAGACTATGCAGTTTTGCCTCGGATGAGAGAAAATGTGTAAACTAGATCTGAATAAGCTGGATCTGCGTAAGGATCTGTACGTGACACTTCCAGTAAAACACAAGGAACTGTGTCACCTCAAACTAAAAATTTTCTTGGGCTCCAACTTCTAGTTAGAGCACCTGCATTTACCCCAGATGAATTGCAGCAACATGTATCACAATCACTTTGAGTTTCTATTTCATATTTGTACAGGGTTCTTGTTGCTGGGTGATCCTGTTTGGGGGTGAGTTTTTTGGGGGCTTGAGGGGCTTTTGTTGGGGTTTTGTGTTTTTTGGGGTTTTTTTTGTTACTTTTCTTCCCCAGACACCAGTAACAGTAAAAAGAGTCTGAATAAGGACACCTGACTTGATGATGACAGTGTACACAGCAAGGGAATTCTCTGCTTGAGATGATCATAGTGCACTGCTCATTCCCTGCCACTTCCCCTTCTGCTGCAGTTACAGCAGATGGAATAACCCCACCAAGTTATACACAGCTCTCCAGGACCAGTGTCCCTGCTGCTAACCAAAGGCATTATTTAGTCGTGACATTTTGCTGCAGATGTGTACGAGTCCTGTCCTCACCAGTGATTATCCCTTCTCTTCATACTGCATTTAAGTGTTTAAAAGCTGTCAGGTTTTGAGTGCTTCACCATTCCATTTCTGAGGTCAGGTACAGCAGATATTCAGGAAGCACATGTAGCTACAACGTGCCTGAGCTGTAATGCTTTGTGACCTACTTCTGTCTCTGAAATCCTCAGGCTGGAAATATGCAGAATTTAACTTTGAAATTTATTTCTTATGGCACTAGAAAAAAATCAGTGAATGGATGCCATGTACTTAATGAAGTCATTCTACAGTGATGATGGGGATTAAACTGACATGTCTGTACTCAGTGCTGCATTTCAGGTGTGCTGGTTTCAAGATACTGTGAATTCTACCACCTATGAAGGAGATTGGTATGTAATAATAGCATCTGCAGAGTGGTCAGTCATGTGCCATAGGATCAAATCTGTAATTCCACAAACTCCATTTCTGACAATTTTTTAAATCTTTATCAGAAAAAGATAAATACCTTCTGGTTTTGCTACAAATACTGGCACAGGCTGTGTATATTCTGTTACAGTAAGTGTAAATATTATTTTAAAAGATAAGCCATTAATCCAGTATGTTGGTATTAAAAAGCTGTATGAATTCAAAGGAAAAAAAATGCAACTGTCAGATAAAACGACATTTTACAAATACAGAAAACCTTTCTCAGTGTCCTGAATTAGGTGAACTGACTGAGAGCAATCTTAATATGCAACAGTGGTAGTGTGCCACTCATAAACTGCAGCTGTGTTCACTGCCATCAACAACATTCTGTCAGAGCAGTTGGCTTGCAAACTTGAGAAACTAAAATCATTACAGAAATCTAACAGAGAAAAAAACACTGAAAAAAATAAATTTTAGTATTTTTTCGTTAGGTTTTAGCTTACTTTTCCTTAAATTGTACACAAAGCTGTGGTAACACCAAATATTTCTTAACATTTCTTTCTAAAAGATTAGATTAGGTAGACTGCTCTTTGATTTTAGCACTGTTCTTCAGAGAGGGATTTATGTCTGTATCATTTTGGTGGGTTCAAACCTACCTGTCCCAGAAGGAGAGGGGAATGCTTATTATTTGAAAAACCCAAATGGGAGTAAGCTTGATTTATAACATGGTTGATGATGACCAAGTTTCATACAACGGTCAGATCATTAACATGCCCTGCACACCACATGCCTGCACAGGGACATGCATGGCAGCTCTGACACTTTTTAGATGGTAGGGATCTCAATAAAAAGTCATTTAATAGAAACACAACTGTGCATGTGCAATGGAGATTTAAAAGAATACAGGAAATCCATTACCGTGCTACTATTAACAAGATTAGAACATTTTGTTGCTAAGCAACAAAAAATGAATTAAGTAATTATTTGTAATAGATTATCTCTTAGAAAGCTGCACGTGACTCTGTATCAGCCAGCTTGATGGTAGTCTGGAGATAACCTTCCAAAAATCTGTCTGAAGCACTGAACAACTGTTGCATTAAAAATTTCATAACTGGCACACCTCATAACTTTTTTTTTAGCTGAGGAGGTTGCGGAGTCATGTTTGTGAGGTGCTGCCAAGTCACTGACTTGGCCCCAGACAGCAGCAGTCACATTTTCAAAAGCTGCTTCTGCTGAGGCCACAGAGTTTTATGTTGGTGCTTTCCGTAGTACTTTGTACAGTGTATTCACTTCTGACAGAATGAGAGCAAAGACAGAAGGCAACAAAACTGCTCATCATTCAAAACGCTGAAAAGCCAAATAACTTCTTAATCAGGCCAAATGCTTGACCTGAAGCTTGTTCTTTCTGAAGCTTCACCATCACTCTTAACTCAAACTCGGGTTTTCATGAATGGTACTTGTGGTTCTTCCCTGGGAATACCACTGTGTTGCAGTGAGTCTCAGCATCTTCCTCTTCAGGATTTCATTGCCAGGAGATGGATGTGTTGGAGCAGAAAAGAAAACAAACCTCACCACCAGAGATAAATAACAATACTACTGAATGAATACCTTCAGTTCTTTGTCCTGGTACATAGCTGCTGTTTAACTGGTGAGTGTAACAGTGCATAAAACATGACACTCACAGTGACTGAATGGCTGAGGCTGGCAGGGACCTCTGGATGTCGACTGCTCCAACCACCTGCTCGAGCAGGACCACTTAGAGCCACATGTCCAGGATCATTCCCATACAACTTTTCAGTGTTTCCAAGGATGAAGATGCCATCATCTCCCTGGGTGACCTGTGCCAGTGCTTGGTCATCCTCACAGGGAAAAGGCATTTACTGATGTCCAGGAGGAACCTCCTGTGTTTCAGTGTCTGCCCATGACCCCTGGTCCTGTCACTGGGAAGAGCCTGGCTCTCTCCTCTTTGCACCCTCCCTTGCAGTGTTACCTACACAGCTGAGATCCCCCTGAGCCTTCTCTTCTCCAGGATGAGCTGCTCCAGTCCCTCCATCATCTTGGTGGCCACTCACTGGGCTCTCTCCACTGTGTCCGTGTCTCTTGCACTGGGGGCCCAGTGCTGGACCAGCACTCCCAGTGTGGCCTCACCAGTGGCAGGATCACCCCCCTTGCCCTGCTGGCAACACTTGTGGCAGCACAGCCTGAAACCCCTGCCTTTCCTCGCAGCAGGAGCACATCGCTGGCTCGCCTTCAGCCTGGCATCCACCAGGACCTTCCCTGGGATGCCTTTGCCACAGGAGCACATCGCTGGCTCACCTTCAGCCTGGCATCCACCAGGACCTTCCCTGGCGGGCAGCCCCTGCTGATGTTCCCCTAAAGCCCCGGGACCCTGCCCTCCCCTTGCTGAACCTCCTGAGGATCCCGCAGCCCCTCTCCCGCCCCTGCTCCCAGTGAGGCTCCAGTCCCACCACCACCATCCCAGTGACGACGGCCTGACACGGCACTGGGACCACTAACTGACCCCTACATTTCTTCCATCGCGTTTCAGCACGTGTTTCCATTAAATTTTAGCACTTTTCTCTTTTTTTTTCCCTATTTCGCTGCAGTGACACCGAGCAGGTATTTCCCCTCCCTTCTTCCCAATCCCTTCCAGCAGGCGGGTGGGTCTCCCTCAGGCACCACCACCCCGGGGCTCCCGTGTCACTGTCACCTGCAGCCCACAGCGCTCCCCTCCCTCATCCCGCGGGCCCCTCCCCGCCATTCCCGACCCCACTGACTCCATTCCCAATCCCATTCCCAACCCCACTGACTCCATTCCCAATCCCATTCCGGATTCCATTCCCGACCCCACTGACTCCATTCCCATTCCCGATCCCATTCCCAACCCCACTGACTCCATTCCCATTCCCGATCCTATTCCCAACCCCACTGACTCCATTCCCGATCCCATTCCCAATCCCATTCTGGATTCCATTCCCAACCCCACTGACTCCATTCCCATTTCCGATCCCATTCCCAACCCCACTGACTCCATTCCCATTCCCGATCCCATTCCTAACCCCACTGACTCCATTCCCATTCCCAGCCCCATTCCCAATCCCGATTCCATTCCCTACCCCGATCCCATTCCCGGCCCCATTCCCATTCCCGATCCTATTCCCATTCCCGATCCCACTCCCGACCCCACTGATTCCATTCCCGACCCCACTGACTCCATCCCCGACCCCGTTCCCATTCCCAATCCCATTCCCGACCCCACTGACTCCATTCCCATTCCCGACCCCATTCGCATTCCCGACCCTATTCCTGATCCCATTCCCATTACCGACCCTATTCCCATTCCCGATCCCACTCCCGACCCCACTGACTCC
>JAWWEE010000085.1:12994527-13024342 GCA_035221455.1 Xenops minutus | reverse complement strand
GTCCCGGCCCCACTGACCCCATTCCCGACCCCATTCCCAGTCCCGACCCCACTGACTCCATTCCCGACCCCCATCCCATTCCCGACCCCAATCCCAGTCCCGGCCCCACTGACCCCATTCCCGACCCCATTCCCATTCCCGACCCCACTGACTCCATTCCCGACCCCATTCCCCATCCCGATTCCATTCCCGATCCCAACCCCACTCCCCACCCTTCCCCCCGCCCCCTGCCGGAAGCTACGCGCGCGCGCGCTGCCGCCGACGTAGCGCCTCCTCACTGGCTGTCGCGCTTTTACAGACAGCTCTGTTAACCAATGGCGCTGCGGGACGGGCCTGCACGGACAGCAGCGCCGGCCAATGGCGCTGCGCAGCGGGGCTCGGGGGCGGGCCGTGCGGGGGGGGGGTGGCGGTGCCGCTGTCATGGCCGCCGCCGCCGGCGCCGCGTCCCCGGCCGACAAGGAGAGGTAGGGCGGGCAGGCCGGGCCGGGCCTCGGCCCTTGGCCCGCGGGCCCCTCGGGGCTCGGGAGCTGCGGCGGCAGCGAAACCCCCGCGAAGCGAGGCGGCGGGGCGGGGGCGGTGGTTGGGATCCCTGTGGCGGGGCCGGAATTCCGGGGGGCTCCTGAGGGGCGAGCAGGGAACGCCAGGGGAAGGGTAATCGGGAAAAGGCAGGGGCTGAACAGCTTTGGGGTGGTTTCAGGGCGTTTCCTGGCCGGCAGCAGCAGTCGGAGGCCCTTGTCGGTCTCCATTGAGTGATGCGCTTATTCCCTTATTTTCCTGCCCTTATTTCCTTTTCCTCTCATAGCTCCTTATTCAGATAAAAGCAAGCGTTCTTTCACCTCTGCTCGGTCTCACCCAGCTGGGTTTTTAATGGCCTGATAAGTGTAATTGAGGTTCGGCCACTCTGTAATCCCCTGCGTGTGCCTGGCAGGTTTAAATCCACCGCAGAATGGTGAGCAGGGTTTTAAGCACAGTTTTTCGGTGGGTTTATGACTTTGGTCAAATCTGGGTGGGTCTGTGTGTAAACAAAAAAAAAAAGAAAAACAAACCAAACCAACCAAACAAACAAACGAAAAAAAAACCACAAAAACAAACCAACCAAACAAACTAAAAAAGGCAAATCCATAGCAGAAAAAACCCTGCTTCTTGCTTCTGTCAAGCACGTAGTTCACTATTAGTGTAGTAAAACCTTTTCAGGAAACATTCTTTAATTCTTTGCCGGGAAAAGTGTATGTTCCCTGCCAGGTTTCAAGGGTGTGAAAAATAAGTGAAAAATTCCTCTTTCAGCCTCCTTTTTTGTTCTCATAAAAGGTGGTGCTGTCCCTTGTACACACAGTGCCCCAAAAAGTGGTGTCATGCAAGGAGCATCTCAGCCAAATGGTCGTGGAGTGCCCATGATAGCTCAGAGTGGGATTTTGCAACATCTTTTGAATCCATCTTGGGAAAATAAATGTTTGTTCCAAGAGACTGTGGAAAGTTCTGTGTTGTAGCCATGAGATTTATTTTTTACTAGGAAAATGAATGAAAACTGCATGAATAATGGAGGAGTTGATATCACTTGCTTAAACTCAGTTTTCTCTTCCTAGATTCATCTGCATTTATCCAGCGTATTTGAATAACAAGAAGACAATAGCAGAAGGAAGAAGGATACCTATAGACAAAGTAATTTTGTGGGTGGCAGGGAAATAATGGTGTTTTGTTTTGCTATGCAGTAGTGTGTAGAGAGCTGAAAAACGTATCTCTGATCTTTCCAATCCCCCATGGCAAGTTGCTCAGTAACTGGAAATTACACTGTATTTGAAGATAAGCTTGTGCCAGCATATGAATTTAGTAGAAGAGCAGTGGGTTGAAGTGTCTGCTTTCATGTGAGCAAGCAGGTGAAATAATGAGGAACTTAATGCACTCAACTTTCTGCGTAAGTAGTTTGCCAAATTTGAAAGCAAAGGCTAGTTAGCTAACAATTGTTTTTTTGGAGACTGTATATGCCTATACTCCGTGTCCTGTCCCCTCTGCTACTTTCAAAGTTAGAATTTAAAATGCATGTGGCACATAGATTTGGTAGTTATTGTTGCTTTTAATCTATCTAGAAATAGTTTCTCATAATAACTTTAACAAGCAATGCTGGGAACATAAAGGGCTTTTCTCACTGCTTAGGGTTGTGTTTTTTTCTGATAATAGTTAAAATCTTTCTTGAGCATGGCAGTTACCAGTCAAAGATCTAGAAATTTTCTGTTCTTTCCTTGTTCAGGCCTTACTGAAACTTTGCTGTTGCTGATTCACAGCTTTTGGTATCTTTGTACAAATTATAAATATTAATTAACTTAAATTACTTTTCCTAAGCAATTCTCTTGATTGCTTCCCTGTCCTAATTAATTCTGTCTCTTCTGTTTCCTGATGTCTTCTCTCTCTTTTTCTTTTTTTTATTTAATGTTTTCTAGACCACAGAAGCAGTGACAGATGACGGCTAGAGTAGATGTGTCAGTATTTGAAGTACCCTCTTTATTGTCTTCTGCTTTTTCTAGTTACAGAGTATAGGGGAGTATAGGGTGGGAAACTAATAACCGTTGTTAGTTAGGCAGGTCGTTGTTGAAAGCTAATTAATTGTAACACATTGTTCCAACAGGCCGTTGAAAATCCCACATCTACAGAAATCCAAGATGTATGTGCAGCAGTTGGATTCAATGTGTTTTTAGAGGTAATTTTTTAAAAAGCTCCCCTCCCCCCCGAAAAAACAAAATAAAACAAGCAAACTTGGTATGTGTCTCTGTTCTTTCATTATAAATTTTCTTATAGACAGGATAACTTGCAGTTGAGAAGTTTTGTTATTAGCTTTGCTTGCTTTGAATGATAACTGACCGTAATCATGAATGTTGGAAAACTGATGCAAGTCAGGAATATCCCAGATTTCTTAGACAATGCCACTTTTAAGCCTATAAAAAGATTACTTCTGTTACACTGTTCGTCTGAAAAGACTTAGACATCTGAATGCTTAGAAGTGTGTCAGAATAAAAGCTAATTCTGCAAGCTGCAACTCTGCAAATTAATGTGTTTAAAAAGGCATATTTTTAATGAAACGTGGTTACCTTTGCAACCAGTGTTGTATAGAAATTGGATTCTGACGCTTCTAATCATCATAGCCCTGTGGAGTTACACTTTAGCCAGAGAATGTTATTTTTTTTAATTGCAGTACTTGCAAATGGCTTGTTGGTTACTTTTTTCTTAGGGGCTGAGTCTGGATTTCTAGAGAGGTGACTTCACAGGTTGTTTCCTCAAGTAATTATTAATTTAAAACATTGTTGAATTATCTAAGAACTGAGGTCCTCATCTAGGAGTTTGACTGGTATCCCACAACCAGCACAAAAGCACTTTGCTTTTTAGAAGCAGTTGAGCAGTGGTGTTTTATCAAGAAGGCTATGGCTATGCAAAAGCAGTGACTGTGACCTGTGACTTGCTATCTCTAGGTGTCCAAAATGTGGCTGTGGAGGTGAAACAAAAACCTGTATCCCTGCAGTCCAGGCCTCTGGGGAAGTAGAACAGTCCCTCTAGCAGTTTATTCAGAATTCCTCAGTACCAGTAGCTGGTTGCAGCTCTGAAAAAGTAACATTTTCCATTGCTCACTATACTAAGTTTCTTGTTTTGCATGACAGAAAAATAAGATGTATCCTAGAGAGTGGAACAGAGATGTGCAATACAGAGGTAGAGTACGAATCCAGCTCAAGCAAGATGATGGCAACCCATGCTTACCTCAGTTTCCAACACGTGAGTAAAGTACCTGGGTTTAGGCATTTCTTCCATTAATAAACCAGAAAGACTTTGTTTATTTTGTTATGTTACCAGACATTTAATTAGTTGTAACTGTTCTACAGCTCTACATTAAATCTCTTTGCGTGTATAAGCCAACTAACCCAGGCTGTACTGTGGACATTAAGGAGAGTTTGTAAAATGCTGTTTCCTTTGATCCTGCAATTTCTGCAGTAATGTCATTGGTGGGGGTGGTGGGGAGTGTTGTGGGATTGCTGTGTTAAACAAAGCATCTATTCAGTTTTGTCTTATTGTTTTGTTGACATTTAAAACCAAGTACCTCATGTTTAAATGGCTAAATTCCACCTTTTTTCTTAGATTACATACATCAGCTAGGCATCAGTGTGAATGCCAAATTTATAAAATACTGAGTTCAGTTGAGATTTTGTAAATTAACAGTAGAGCAGCTGCCCTTAACTAATTAATAAGAGTGGTTCACCTTGAATGACAAGTAATGCAATCTTTTGCATTTTTCCTCAAACTGAATCCATATGTAAAAGGGAAGCAGTATGTATCTTAAAGAAAGAGCAAGAAGATTACTGAATCTAGAGTAGCATAAGAGTGCTAATAGTCAGAAGGAGATAATTTAAAAGTCATATTCCTTCTGGAAGGCAGTGCCTTTATAAAAATGCTTCTAGCTTTTGCCTGCTGATTCTGTCCCAAGGATTCTGGGGCAGTAAGAGGTGAAGGGAAAGAGTGGCAGGAAGGGTGTAGATACTTTGGAAACTGTCAGGTTATATGTTTGTTGCAGTCTGCTGTGATACTCCTCAGTTCTACACTTCCTTTTCTGCCCTCCCCGTCTCCCCCCAAGAATTTTTCACAAGCTGCTTGCTACAGAGGGGAAGGAAGCAGAACTCCTAGGCTTTATACCTGGTTTCACTGCAATCCACAGTGGGACTGAAGTTTCCAAGTTTGAAAATGCTGCTGTTCTTAACATGGGTAGGCATACATTGATCTCTCCCTGTATTTTTAGGCAAGTCAGTGATGCTGTATGCTGCAGAAACCATTCCCAAACTGAAAACAAGAACTCAGAAGATGGGAGGTAGTGACCAAAGCCTTCAGCAAGGAGAGGGAGGCAAGAAAGGTAAAGGGAAGAAAAAGAAGTGAGCTCACATCTGGAATCATTGTTGCATCGCATAGTTGTACTTACAACAAATGCAGATGGACATGTTGCTGCAGCTTTGAGGTGAGAGATATAAGCAAGAAATAAAGAGGTGAAGCTGAATTGAGAACTGCCTGCTTTTATCAGAACTGGAATGCATGTAGCTGCCCTGTATTGTGTAACAATAAATCTGTTTTCACACACAACCTGCAAATCTGAAGCTAGCACCCACTTTTAAAAGTGGAGGAGCATAATTAAATGGGGGGGGGTGTGAATTATTCTTTCCAAAAGAAATATGCAGCTTTGAAAAAATAAACAAATATTCTTATGCAAACCAGATACTTGAAAACTGATTGCCTTAGTAAACCATTTATCTATGCTAGTGGAGCAATTGTCTTAATTCTGCTATAGTGGGAACTGTCTTAATTCTGTACTATTCTGTATTGGGTAGAAATTCTTCACTATGTGGGTAGTGAGGCACAGGTTGCCCATACACCCTGTGAATGCCCCATCCCTGGGAGTGTTCAAGGCCAGGCTGGATCACAGTTTGAACAACATGGTTGTGGTTTAACCCCCACTGTCAACTAAGTACCACTAAATGCCATGCAGCCCCCCCCCAGTGGAATGGGGGGAAGGATAATCAGGAAAGAAAAAATTTATGGATGTACATAAAAAAAGTTTTAATAATGTAAAGTACAATATAATAATACTAATAGTAATTTAAAAAAAAATATTATTAATACAGTTTTTAAAAGGGTGAAAAAACACTCAGAAAAGTGAGTGATGCACAATGCAATTACTCTCCTGGCCAATTCCCCCCACTGTTCATGTCCTGGACATGATGATTTTTGGTATGGAGAATCTTTGGCCAGTTTGGGTCACATTCCTGGCCTGTTGCCACACCTCCACCTTGTGGAGCATGAGGCACTGAAAAGTCCTTGACTTCAGGTAAGCACTGCTCAGGAACAGCCAGAACATCAGTGTGTTAGCATTATCCTCACACTTAATCCAAAATATACTACTATACCAGCTACTGGGAAGAAAATTCGCTATTATAGGTGAAACCAGGACAGTAGGCACCCCTTATTCCATATAATTTATGTCATGCCAGGTCCCACACTTCCCAATAGCCCATCAGTTACCTCTCTTTTGGTATATAAACACACACAGATAACATTTTCATCGTCTATGGACCACCTCCATAAAAGTCCATTGATTTCATTTACTGCATGACCTTGGCCTTCATCTGTCAGCACAGTGTTTCAGGCAGGAAAGATTGTGTGTGCTGTTGGGACTCATGCACATTGAAACCAGTTCTGATTCCATCACTGCTGCACTCTTCTGGTTCCATCGAAGTTCATTCTTCATCAATGTGGTGATGGGAAGTTGTGGTGACCAAAAGGGAAGTCTGGTTCAGATCCCCAAATTCAGAAGAGCACTGCGGTGTGCCCAGTGTGGTGATGGGCATGTACCACCAGAGAAGTGGTAATTCACAGTGTTACACAGTCATTAACATTGTACAGTTTAATTCATTGGCTGAGAGACACACTCCAGACTTTTTCATGCCCCTGCACTACCCATCAAATGCACCCAGGTCCTTGAGCAAAAGCAGTCCCCGAGATGGGTTTGCCTTTGCCTGAGGTAGGGGTAACCCAAGCTGATTTTTCCAGCATGTTTGTGTTGTGCCCTACAGGAACTTTATCCCCTTCTGCAGTACATTAATGTTTAGATTGGGCAGGGCCAGCCCAACTGGCAAATCCCTGAGTGTTGTCTTACCAGGTGGCCTTTGCTAAATATGCATGCCAGTATATGAAGGTCCCACCCTCATTGCCCTCACTGTGGTCTTTAACCATCCACTGCATCATTCGATTTTTCCAGAGGCTGGTGTATGATAGGGAATGTGATATTCCCACTCACTGCCATGCTCTTTGGCCAAAGTGTCTGGGGTTGTTTTGGAAGTGAGCCCTGCTGTCTGACTCAATTCTTTCTGGGGTATTGTGTCTCCACAAGCCTTGTGTTTCAAGGACCAGGATGGGTACAGAAGATGTTTCCAGCCATCCAGTGTCTGCTCCCACCACTGTGGGTACATGGCATCCTTGGTGGGTTTGGGGGAGTGTGATGTAATCAAGCTGCCTGGCCTCCCCATATTGACACGTGAGCCATCACTCACCATACCAGAGAAGCTATAACTGCTTGGGTTAATCACACCATGTGTTTCACATCCATGGATAAGCTGTGCAATAGTGTCCATGGTCAAGTTCCCCCTTCATAAGCCCACCCAAAAGTTGCATTCATGCAAGAGTAGCAGTGTGGTACTTAGAGGATTAAAAACAAGCAGGTCAGAATTGCAAGTCAGGTTGTTCTGCAGGTCTGTCCCTCTTCATCACCCTCCTCCTCTTGATTTCATCCCTTGGTTCTTGGGAACAGGGCAGATGCTTAGGGGCCCTTCTGGGGCTGGAAGTGCAGACAAGGCTTCTGTAAAAATGCAGAAATACTGCAATTTTTGGGCTCAGTGCTATGACTTAAAGTTTTGGAAGGCAGAACTGGGTGATATTGGACATCATTTCATCTGCCTTGCTTTGACAGTTTTCTGTGAGAATTTACTTCTGCTTGTACTAAAAAGACAGTGTGGTCCCTGGTTTCCTGTAGGTGGCAATATGAACAAAGGTATGCATCGATGAGTAGGATTTACTCTGCATCAAAGCAGGAGGAATATGGATACTGAGCTAGCATCCCTTCAGAAGATACTAATCCAATTATTTAAAAGTATACGCTTGTTATTTCCCTATACAGTTTTCTGGATAGCAAGACAAAGATTAAAAGTTTGAAATGGGTATGTGAGCTCAGAATCCTTAGAGCAATCCTTATAACAATTTCTGTGTCAGGAGTGGATGTGAATGTTGACATTGAGCATTAAGGCAGTATGAAAATACAGGCAATCAACAAAGGAATGGCTGAAAATGAGAATTCAGGACTACTGTGAGATAGATGGTTTGTTCTTTCAGATCTATAGTATGTATCTGCTGTAGCAGAACCACAACCATAATCATTCAATTCTTAGTGTAAAGAGAGGGAGCTTTGAAAGGTTATTTTGAAAGGTGTTTTAACTTGGGAAGTAACAATGATGTGAAAATATGTAGTTCTCAACCTATAGCCATGAAGTAAATCTCTCAAAAAGACCAGCTCTACGGTACACAGTTGTTCTTAAAAAACTTGCCTGTGTGTACATCCTGTTCTTTGTGGGTGCTTAACAGAGCCTTTTAGCCAGAACTCCCCTGTGGAGCAGCACATATATGTGGGATATTTGTATTTGCTGTACTTGAGAGCATGAGAGATGTTGTGGCTCCCTTATTTCCTTCTCTGCAGCTGCAGATGCAGAGGCATCAACCACATCTCTAGGAAGCCTGTTCCAGGGTTCAACCACCCTCTTTGTAAAGAAGTGCTTCCCAATGCCACATCTGAACCTCTGCTGACACAGCCTTGAACTATTCCCACATGTCCTGTCAGTGCATACCAGTTATTTAGCTTCCCCCTGTTACAGAGTAGCCTTTATGGGGTTATTTTACCTATTAGGATAAAATAGCCTCACTTTTCAAACAGCTTCTTTTCCCCTAAAGAAAAAAAAAAACCTGCAATACATATACTCTCTTCTATTACTTTATAAATTTTGAGCCTGTCAAATCATTTGGTTGGCATAATAAAAACAGTAAAGGTTTCAAAGACACTTAAGTTCCCATAATTTAGGAAGCTGGGTAGTCAGATTAGGAGATAAGACTATATTGATGCATCATCCAGTGAAGAAATTTTTTGTCACAGCTGGGACAAGGAGAGGCAAGAATTTCTGCTTAATATCTTGGGTGTTCAGTCAGCACAGGTGCAGATTAGCTCTGCTAAAATAGTTGCCAAGTGAGCTGCCCTTTGCTGAAGGGCTTGAAAGTATGGGATAATTGAACATACTGTAGAGGCTGTGTAAGGGAAATGGTAGGAAACTGACAGTCTTTGGTAGTGTTGGACCTGGGGGAGAGCAGAGGACACTCCAGGTAGGAACTGAGTAGCCTGCACTGTAGTACTAGTTCCTATAAAACAACATCTGTGTCTCGGTATCAAGGGCTGGGGTTTCTTTCAGGTGTAGTTTTTTGTTTGGCTGGTTTTCAGATAGCGGAACTCAGACATGTCTAATTGAAGTCTTTAAAGAATTCTTCTCCTGCAAAAATGTAGTACTAAATACAGTTTCGTGGAATTCTGTAGCCTCAGCAAAGGCATCAACTACATGGCATTCCAAAAAATGCTGAATTCAAAGAAGTTAATCTTCAATTATTTGTCCTTGACTAGCTTACGAGTTCATGTGGTCACAAGGATTTTTTGCTCCAGAATTTCTAAATAATTTATGTACCAGTAGGAAACCTAATTTGCAAAAGGTTATGACAATGTGGTGGTAGAACCAAGGACTTCCTTAATATTCCTGGGTTGTCAATCCTCAAGTAGTTTCATTCCATCATGCTCGATATACAAATTCTCTAGAAGACAATGAACTGATATTCATTGTATTTTCCAGATGTGCAGTTTGCAGAAAATACTGTCAGTCTCTCATGACCTACAAAGATTTGTGGTTTTGTTTTTTAAAACTCTGTTCTTTCTCCTTTAAATAAGAAAACTATTGTTGGTTGAATCTGAAATGGGAGTGGGAGGTGACTAGAGGAATTAGTCATAATACATTTATTTGATTCTCAGACTATTTAAAAAGAGTTGGTAAGGCTGGAAAATTAGAAGTAGTTAGAAGGTTTGACCTGACAAATATTAGACTACTGAGAAGAATGTCTGTGTTTCATTAACTATCTTGCTTTGGTTTGAAGAATTTTAATTTTATTACCACTAGTGGTGATGTTATCATTGTGGGGATTTTTTTATGTTTTCCTGAACTTACTTTCCTTTTTGCTGAGCCTGGAAAAATGGAAGAAATGCCACCAGTAACTATGCAACATTGTTTGTTTAGGTTATTTATGGAAGAAAACTCAAAACCCATGTGCTTTATAATTTTTCCTTTCTACATTTCTAAAGGACTCTAAACCTTGACAACACCTCAACTAAGCCAGGCTATGAAGCCTAGAAAGATGCAGCTGCACAGGGAGATGCTTGTGGTGCTCACTCGTTGGGAATAGGTCTGCATTCCAAACTCTTCTGATAAGGCCTGATGCTTTAAAACTGCTTGGTTGCACCCAAAATTTGTCATGAAGCAGAAGTGCTTCCTTTGGGCCCTTAGAGTGGCTTCTACTAGTTCCACAGCAATGAAATTGGGGGCAGGGAGGAAGTGAATCAAATTCCCTTTACAGACTTTCTGCCTTCCTAAAGTAACCAGGTTTTCACTGTTGAGGTTAAATGTTAAGAAACACTGAGACATCATACCAGTCCCATAAGAATCTCTTTATTTGCGACCATTTTGATTTAGCACATTACAACTTCAGCATAGACATGGAGTAGATGTGTGTAACACCAATATTTGCACATAAATGTTGTGAAGACACAAAGAAAAGCACTGATCTGCGGGGCCAGCCCAGTGGAGTTACTTGCAGGAAAGGATAACTTGCTGCAGAAATTCAGTCATTTCTACTTGCATCAAGGCAAAAAATCAAGATCGAGTTCTGTTAACAACAGATTGTGTTTCTAATTCAAGTAGAAATCTGACAAAGAGCACTAAATATATGTGCTGGTAATATCAAGTTGTAAAGACAAGAAATTGATTTAAAGCCTGGTAAGTTCTGAGAGAGAGGCAAGAGACTGTTTTAACACTTACCTAACACTTATCTAGAATGTTTTATCCCCATTAATAACAGTGGAAGAACTGTTAAGTAGTATAAGAAATGAAAAGTAAGTCCTGTCTCTACTACAGACCTAATTAGACTTGTAAAGTCTAAAATTTATCATCAGCTTTTAGATAAGTAAGTTATGTAGTGCTTTGCACCAAAATCAAATAGACTATTAGGTATCTTCATTTCTTCTTATTTCAAGAGGTGAGACTAAATCACAGTGGCCACATGACAGCTGATTATGTTTAAACACAGGACTAGGATTTAGTAAGGCTTACAGAAAAGTTCAGTGGGTTTACAACAGAGGAAAATAAGATGAGAAATTAAACCAGTTAAATGGTGAGTCACTTCAGACTGTTTACTTGTTTACATCTACAACTTTGCTGTAAACTTCATCCTCTTCAGCATATCCCCTCCTAACAAAAAGTTCTCATGGAATGATTAGCTGTGGTATTTTACATTTTTTCCTTCAAATGACAAACTGCATGATGTCCTACAGAACACGAGGTCTCATAGTTCCCTACCCAAGCTGGCAGCCCTAAGGGCTCTGTTTTCCAGTTTAAAGCTTAAAATGAGTTCTCTTACGACAACTTTTACACCCCTTGCTATAAAACATGTCTCTCAAAGTCCAAACTGAGCTGCCGAGTTGCACCATGTGCTTCACTGTTCTGCAGTTCTTACATCTGAAAAATTAGAGTGAATGTTTATACACCAACTTGTTGCAGAAAGCCAAAAGTCTTCAAACATTTATTTTAAGATTAAATCTTTTGAATTCAAGCTTGTGGACTGTAAATCACTTTTTCTCATTGTAAAAGCTTAAGCTTCCCTTCTGCATATTCTCTGAGTTAAGAACTGCCACACCAGTACTGTAGGCCTTAAAGAAATGTCAGCATGGATATGAAAACAGGGATATTTCAGCGATTCATGCTAACTTTGTTGAAAAAAACTGCACTGTAAAGGAGTAAATACAGATGCAAATCTAAAAAAACTAATATATATATTCTTTTATACTGATTGTAAAAAATCCCCTTATTCTCTTAACAACTTTGGTTGCACTCTTACTGATCGGTCAGGAATATGTCAAGTAGCAACAAGAGCATCTCTGTTTGGGAATTTTGGTGGTCATGAAAAGTTGTTCTTAGACAGTCAGAAGAGACTGCAGATGTCCATGAGCATAAAAAGCTCAGGGGGTTGTAGTTCATTAATCCATTAATGATGTGGTTCTGAGGACTGTCACCTAAGGCAGTTGATATTTTAATGGGAATTCAGGAAAAACTATTTTTAATTATATCGCTCCTTGGTGAAGGTGGTTTGTGGTTTTGAGTCTGATCTTAAAAAGAGCTCTATTAATAATTTTAGAGAACAAATTTATTTAACAAGAATAGGCAAGGAGTTGTAATTTAGTCATCTTGTGCTAATCTTTGCAACTTAATGCATTCATTTCTAGCAAATACTTCACACTAATATAAGCTTGATCATTTCAATGAAGTTATTCTTTCCTATATTTAGTATTTATCCATTTAAGAATACACTGTGCCAAATACTGTGTTACAACAAAACATGCAACAGTGAATAACCTCTATCATCAGGTGCCTAGAACATGTAATTTCATAATTTACAGCTTTACTGGTGGGAAATACATCCATTATGCCATCTCTCACAATAATTCCCTGCATCTTTGAAAAGATCCATTCAGATTAGTATTTTCCTTATAAAATAGCTTTGTACTACCAGATGCACCACAGTCAAAGTGTTAAGAGTAATTTCATAGACAAAGAGACAACTGAAGTGCGGAGCCTGAGGGATATATACTTTTTATTTATGTTACTGCAGAAAGAGATTACTGAAAGATTTCTTCTGCATGAAGATGAATAAAATATTTTCATTAAGCTTCAGATGCTGCCCACTGCATTGCTTTTAAATAAAGATTAATACTCTCTATCAGACACAGCAAAGTAGTAAGTAAACTTACAACACATTCCTTTAATATATAAAAATGTTTCCAAGGCAATATTATTAAACTTATACCACAGTTCCCAGTAACATTAAGCTTCACAAAAGAGGCAGTAGGGAAACTTTATCCAATTTAAGTGCTCTTCTTTTCTTCACCCAGTAAGTTCACTGTCGCTTTCTTAGCTGCAGGAAAATAAAAGGAGTTTTTATCACAGGCCTACAGACAAAGTGGGTAATCCAGTGTTTTTGAGATGCATTAATAAAATAATTTTCTTTTTAGGTCACAAAAGACAAAACACGAAAGAAAAACACAGCTTTTGTATACACATGCACACAGACATAGTAATGAAAATTATCACAAAAAGATTTAAAGAGTAAAACATAAGAAAGGAGCAGCATAATAGCCATCATAGACTGACTTATAACTATGGTATTGATAAGACTGAGTTGCTCACAGTGTTAGAGACATACAGATTTACAGCAAGAAATGTACTATAATGATAAAACAGGATTGGAGTAATGCTAATGTGTGTGTGTACATGCACATGCACACTATTTCTTGGGGAAAAAAAACTATATGTGGAAATCTTTATATATAAAAAAAGGGAAAAGAAAGAGGAAGTGATGAAATGAGGACAGGGAAATCCCATGTGCAGCATGGGAGAACATTAATTAAGACACATGCCTAACAATAACAACTCAGGAAGAGTCATGCAGTAAAATTTCCAAGCATGGTTGAGAAAGGCAGATCATTTGAACAGACAGGAAAACTGCTTAAGTGCAAAAAATGAAATGAGATTGGTGGAAAGGAAACTTAAGATGCTTTGAAATAATATATAAATAGAAATCCTTTCAAATTAAATAAACCTTTGTTTTAGATAGTGAATAAATTTCCTTCTATTATTATTACTATTATTATTCCTTCTCTTATTATAAAATTATCATCAGACACTATAGAGTAGAAGATTTCAGTATAGAATGGAAGGAAATAAAAGGAAAAATTAAGCAATCTACAGGCTGTGATAATAATGATTCTAACCAAATAAAACCAAAGCAATTCCTTTAAGAGTGGGTTCAGAATCCCTTGGTCTCCAGAAGAAGAAAAAGTACAAAAACATATACATGGGAAAGCTTCGTTTCCCATTTTGCTGTTTAATGGAGTTCACTGCTTTGCTATACAATTGGCAGCCCTTCAATACCATCAGGTGTTCAAGGTAGTATTTTAGGAGATATGAGAATACACTGAAACAATAACTGCATGTATGAAATGTATCTTGTGAGAGTGTTTGGACCTGCCTCTAGAGAGAGTATTTGTAATTGTATGTGTGGTGGGAAGATACAAAAACTATGCAATTTTTCCCCACTCTTTCTAGCATAACTGCAATTCTAGCCAGCACAAGCCACTGCAACCCTCATTTCCTGGCACCTTCACCCAAATTTAACTTCTCCATTATAACTTACATAGTCTTCTCACGATTTTTTTTCCTCCAAACAATGAAAAACAGAGGTCCCCCAGGGAAATTTTACCTACTTGATGTGACTACTGAACAGTCGCTTGCTCACCCTCTTTAGTGATGGTGTCTGCAGTCTCTGCAGCCTTGTCCTTCAGGTCTTGGACAACACTGTCAAGCTTAGCTTCGTGCTTGAGGAAGAAAGGCCGGATAATTCGATGGTAGAGGAACTCTGCTCCATTAGAAGGACTCGGAGCCATGCACCACAGCAGGAAGCCACACTGCAAGAGCAAGAACATCTGCCTGAGGAGAAGAAATGAGCAGGATACAAGGTGCCTCCCTGACTGCCATGGAACTGAGCATATTCAGGACAGTCCATCATCCCCTTCCTTCCATATGGTCACAGTTCAGTAAGTGTGCACACCAGTACAGTGACAGACAGTCAATCTTTACATTGGGATAATTTCAGGAACAGAGACAGGATAAAAGAAGAGGGCTACAGCAGTAAATCTGATCTAGTATCAGGTGTATCAAGACTGCATGTACTTTTTTTTTTTCCTCTTTCTTTTTTAAGGCAGAACTATTAAACCTGGCTAGACAAATATTAGTCTCTCTGAATATTTCTAAAGCATGTAGCACAGGACTGGATGAAGGTCTAGGTCCCTAAATCACTTAAATTCAGCCAGAACATATCCCTGTCCTCTCTGCCTCCGTGCTTTGAAAATGCAGTGGGGGAAACAATAGGATTGTGTGTATCCCAGAGCTACAGTGACAAAGGAGCAGAGATATATCCAAGCTACACACAGTGCACAGACAAGGGTAATGCTTTTGGATTGCAGAGTTTAGGTATAACTTTCATAATGCCCTCTCCTCTCTAGAAGAAACCAAACACACACCACAGTCTGTAAGGTAACGTTTCTGCATCTTGCAAAGGAGATTGGAAAGACAGTTTTTACAAGTCCTACAAATATCTGTCTTTACTATTGAAGCACTTTTATTTGGCTTCAGTTTCATTGCTTTACACCACACAAAGACAGCTGTGCAAAGCAAGATCAAACATTTAAGGGACAGGAAGTGTCATCACTAAATTTGCTTGAGCTATGAAAATATATATAAAATTATTTTATAGGAAAAATCTGCAACAAATTAAATACACTCTCTCAGCAATTGTACAATTCTTTCAATACACAAATAGTACAACATTATTCCATGTCAAAAATCTCTCCAGAAAATAAAGGTGTAACAGCTTTTCACATACTACCTTTTCCTAAAACACAAAACAAAACTACCCTCAGCCTCAAGTCAAAATGTGCTTTGTTTCATGTTAGGCAGGATTCCATGTTTCAGGATTTCCACATATTTCTGGGCATAAAGAAAACTAAACACATAGTCTTCTTCAAGCAAGCCTTCCAAATATACTGGAATATTCTTTCACAATAAGGGATATTGAGACTGAATGTTTTGTAGGTTCTGCTCTTCCCATCTGCAAAATTTTGGCTTTGCCTTCTCTGCAGTACCAAACCAATTTACCATTCTTTTAGGTAAGCTTTAAGCTTTCTTCTTTAAACTATTTGATCGTGTTGTCAGAACAGAGTGACTTAAAGGACAAGGCAAATAAAGGTTTTTTCAAAGTAAAGTGCCACCAGGATCACTCCAATTAATTAAAAGAAATAATTAAAAATGCACCAGTAAATAAAAACTAATGAAGTATCATTAAGTATGGTCAGAGAAAATAAAGGCAAAAAGTGATGGCATATCAATTTTCAAAAGCTTCTATTATTTGGAACCTAATAGGATGAATATATGGTAATGTTTTAAGTTATCTTTCATTAAAAGCTGAGAAATTCACTGGTTTTATTTCCTGTTAAAGAATATCTGATCAATTGCTTATAGTTACTGTACTTCTTCCAATACACAACAATATCAGTTCTCTATTGTTACAGAAAAACCCTCAGATGTGAGTCCAACTTCCTCTCAAATGAAAAGAAATTGAAATTTCCCTTTTCTTGTCTAAGAACAAAATTAGTAATTTTGATTTTACATCTTTTTTTTTTGCCTAGACTGGGAAAATCAATGACATATTTGTTCTCAAGTACCTATTACTTTTGAAATGTATATCTGTTTTGAAACAGATGCTTATACACATTTTTCTAGAGGACACATACCAAAGTTGCAAATCTTGGTGTTTTCAAACCTTGAGAATGTCAGACTGCTAACTTAGGTTTATTTTCCCCTTGTCTCTCATGAAACTGAATGAATATAGGCTAATAAAGAGTCTCGTAAGAAGGTCCAGAAACTCAGAGTGTTAACTGGAAAAAATCCCACAAAATATGTTCTTGGGTTTTGATAGTCTTCTGTCTGTAGAATCTTGGAGCTGGCCATGGCCACGCTTGCTGTGTTTCTCGGCTGCAGTCACTGCCTCTGCTCTACTGTCAAACCCAGCTGTATTCCATTCTGTGCTGCCAGGGCAGAACCAGCTGCCAGGAGCACGTCCAAGTGGGTTAGACTGAGCTCAGGGAAGTCATTTTATTCCCTGAATTCCATTCCCTCCTCTCGCCGGTCTGGAGGGTTGAAAGGAACATATTTTGTGGGGTTTTTTTCCAGTTAACAGTTGTATTGCCATGAGCTGAGAGCCTCGTAGCAGAGGTTTGCAAAATGCACCCAGCATGATGTGTCTGCTACTAATTTTGTTGAGAAACAGCATTCTAGTATTTTGAGGCAAAACTGTTAGAGGAGTATGGAGTCCCTCTCCTTCCCACTACCAAGAATAGTCCTAGAATCATAGACTGCTGCTTTTACTGGCTACTGTGCCTTAATACCTGAATGCCACAGAAATCTTTAAATTATTAACAGAAGTATTTGAAAACAAATCACATACACATGAAATCATTAGTTGCATGCATGTCCTGTGCTTCAGAAGGAAAAAAACAAAACATAACAGATAAATAAGGAGCAGGATTACAAACAAAACAAAACAAACCCAAAAAAACAAACAAACAAACAAAAACCACAACCACAAAATCCAAGAAGTCTCCAAACAGTTTTTAACTGGAGAACAAAAATATATACAAATATCATAACATGTTCACAGGAGTTCTTCAACATGCCTTTCTCCCACCTGTAAAATCTTTTGGTGTGCTGAAAACTTTAATGTGACACAGTCTAGGCTTTGGACTTAGGGGACTACAGGAGCAGCTGTGGTCAATGTCTCAGCAGTGCACATGAGGGTGTTTAGAAAGACTGAGCAACTAAAACTCTGTCTGGAGCAGAAGCTGCATGCTGTATCAAATAAATGGGGATATTCAAATTTAGCATATATTGAAAATTAAAGCAAGCTCGAAGTTTTCATGAATGATGTATCTGGGCTTCAACTTCATAAAAGAGACATAGAAACATCATAAAGTACACTACAAGAGATTTTGGTTCATGGATGGATTCAACTGTGGAAGCTGCCTGCTTCCTCCTTTTTCCCATGTGGAGTAACTTCCATCCTTCCACTCAGTCGGCAGTGCTTTCTGATTCTCAGCCAACACCTGGCCACCTTTGTATAGCAAAAGCAAACCTCTCCTACCAACCACTCCTGAGGGTAAATACTCGGCTTCTATTGTGCCTTCTGCAGCTATCATAGAAAGCTGTGTATTCACATAATTGCTTCCTTGTGTTTGCTTTTGCAGAACTGAGA
This sequence comes from Xenops minutus, assembly GCA_035221455.1. Classification (NCBI taxonomy): domain Eukaryota; kingdom Metazoa; phylum Chordata; class Aves; order Passeriformes; family Furnariidae; genus Xenops; species Xenops minutus. The sequence goes on along the minus strand of JAWWEE010000085.1, from coordinate 13,006,552 downwards.
AAAGTACCTTTCTCTTGATTCAACAATACATGTAAATGCTTCTGATAAAAAACTTCTGATACAGTTTTATCAGAACCATCTGTGGTCCTTATTTGCTAGGTCAACCTGAATTTCAACTGCATGCTCTTTGTAAAGCAAGCTGTGGTGGCAGGAAGAAGTCATTGGCACATCTTTTACCACCAAGAGGTTAGAACAGAAGCTCTGAAAATACACTCTATGAATTCAGAATTGTGAGTGTACACCACTACAGACAATGGGTCATAATCCTGCTAAACTCTAAGGTGAAGTTGGGGATATGAAATAACTGTGTAAGTGGTTAAGAACAGATTTTTCCAGTTCCATAAGCAATCCTTTTGGTTCCTATTCACATCCGAAGAACCCGAAGCTTGATCACTACTTGGCTTGGTCTTAATATACTACACCAGTAAAACTTTCACATGTGTTACCCAACCTAAACTTCAACATTAGCAGATTCTTCTTAAAAACTTTGAAAAACCATCAAACTTAAAATGGAAAACCTATTTTCATTTTTTTTATTAAGGAAAAAATAAAGTGGGGGGAGAAGAGAGAATTAACACTGTGAGGCAGACCAGAGTACTATTAGTTTGAAGCAGTAGTTTAAATATGTGATGCTCCTTAGGGAGCAAGTGATTGTCACAGTCAAGGTCTATTAAAGATTCAAGGAACAATGCAGAGGTGTTACCAAGCTGTCCAAGCCAATTTTTGCTTCTAAAATATGGCATTTCCTGGAAAAATCTTTAGGCATCATTAGGCCTTACCATAAAAATTTTAAATGACCCCACCACAATAGCAGACAACCAAATCCTTTAAAGGACTACAGTGGGACTAAACATGCTAACAACACAAAAGAGAAGGAAGAGAACAGCCCACTGAACCAGAAAATAGGTAACAAGTTCTTTAAGCTAAACAGTGGACTTCTTCAGCAGGCTAGAATTTCTTCTACCCAACAGTACACATAGTAATCAGCTATCTCCTAGAATAATTTAACATGTTAAAGTTGATTGACACCTCAGTTCACAAACAAAGCCTGGAGCACATTAACCAAATCATTGTTGGCAGTCAAACCACACTAACAAATGCATGGTAGCAACAAGTGCCTCTGGTACCCACCAGTTCCCTTCAGGAAACTGGGCTTAATTAAAAATTAAGTCTGTAGGACTGAAACTACTCTTGTGTTGCAATTTCCTTCTTGGCTACCAACAGCACAGATGATAAAACCTCCTTTTGCTGCCTTGGTGGCTTTACTCCCCATTTTTACTAATGCACTTAAAGCAAAAATAGAGCCAGTCTGGGGTTTACCATGTGCTGTCATTTTGTCCAAATTTACCTGAACACCAAGACAAAGAACTGTCTTTGGTTTGTTGTGGGTTTTTTTATGGAACAGTTACACTGTCTCTTTTTTCCTAAAAAACAGCAGACCTTTCCCTGCCACTCATCCCAACTTCCCCTCCTGCCTCACAAAACCATCAGCTGTAAACAGGTCCCTTTCATATTACTAAATTACACATAACCAGCATCTAAAAATAAGGTGTGACCCTGGAATGATTCCAAATGAATCTGTTGTCATCTACCCATCCTTGGTGATGCTTAATCAAAGGTCTCATTTTAGGAGAGGGGTCACTTGAACTAACATACCTTCATCATGTAGTAGAAAGGGAACCAGGACAGAAAGATATCAGAGAAGAATTCAGCTATGCTGAAAACACCATACACAACCCAGTAAGTCAGCCACTGTGTGTCATCATCTTTGTTGGGACTTTCAATGGCCTTGATTCTGTAAGGAAAAAAACAAAAAAGGCAAGTGAGCAAAATGGTAGTGTCTAAAATGGTGACATTTTTTATGACTCAGATTTATTGTTACATGTGAATCCTCATAATTTAATTACTTTAAGGAAACTAGTTAATATCTATCATACAGATAATGTGCCAAGGTCTTTGAGCAGGCAAGCTTTTCCCTATGTCACACTTTAAAAAGAAAAGATATTTAAGCTGTGGATATGATCACACCACCTGCCCAGCCTTGCCTGTAACTAACAGTGACCACCCTCCTCCTTTGACAGTCAGGAAGGAACAATGAGTAGAGTTGTCTTGAATGAAAAATCCTACAATAGCTCAAATTATCAAAATGGGGTAACCTTGCCTACAGAAGAGGTCTGCACTACATGCACCATTCAGTGCTCCACAACTTGGGATTCCCAGCATGTACAGGGATATAACACTGTCTTTACTAGTCTCTCTTTTATTACAGAATTAGCTCTAACAAACAGTCTTTTAAATTTACTCATTTGTACATGCACTGGATTCCTTTTTGAAAAGGAAAATTTACCCATAAGATTCGCTCTTAAGACCTAAGCACTTAGTCTATATAAGCAGAGGAGATTGAGGACCACATATCTGCATCACCAATTGTTTTGCTCTATAAACTAATTCCTACAGGACTTGCAAAGTCTGATGTAGGTTATGGTATTAAGAACAGGGTGAAGCAGCCTCCAGTAAAGTACTGGGCTTCCTGCATAATGATTTAATGGGCTTTTGTTCTCTAGCTGCTAGGAGAATGCAGTTCAAGTTTATACACTTCTGAAAATTGGGAGCTGAAAGATGCACTTGTGCTCCTTCAGCAGAAGTAGTGAAGTGGAGACTCTGGACTCCCTAAGTTCCAGATTAGCACTGTAAGAAGTTTTAAAAGAAAATGCTAGCAAATCCAGACCTGATAATGTGAAGCTTAAGAGTATTAAAAAGCATTTGTCCTCTGCACTCACAGGATTAAAATCTGTAGACTCAATTTAATGAATTTAGTTTTAATTCTTCAATCACTTATTCCTTTAATATCAGCTATTTTGTTGCTGAAGCAGCACCTATGGGATATATCAGAGGTGCAAAGTCCTCTGTTAGTTCCCTAAAAAAGGTTGAGGGTTAGGGAGCTTTACAAAACAGAAATCAGAGAGGTGGCTGTAAGTCTATTTCCTGGTTTGTGAATTAAGAAACCCTGTGGCCTCCATCACTTCCTGGTTCCGTAAATAACAGAGGAGGGAGGGGGAGTTTGGGGAAATCGTTCATGTGACATGCCTTATGTTTTAGCAAAAGCACTGGCAGAATCACCACATGCAGAGAGAGCTGGCACAGTTACTGGATGGAATTACTTTGAAACGCAATACGAGGGTCTGATACTTGAGTTATACATTATTTCTGCAAGGGTTTGTGGCAGGTCTGCAGTGTCCTGCATGGGAAAAGCACCAGCCCCTGCCATACCCCACCGTGCACAATAATGTGTTCTTACAGCACCAGCACGACTGGAAGAACAGGTTTTCCTGTTAGGAAACACAGTGTTAGTCAACAGGAGTCCAAGCAGTCTGCTCAAAGACAGTGCCAACTTCAGCTGCTACTGCTCCCACTATAAACCACATCTTTTCCATGCCCACACACCTCTGAAGTATTCCAATGACACCAAGTGAGGGGGCTGTACAAAAAGAAACCACCCCAAAACACCACAGGAGTTAAGGAAGAGGGCTACTGATCTGTTTTTGAGAAAAAACAGTACATCTGTACTTCGGGAAGGAAAGAAAAAATACAAAGACTAGTAGGGATATTAAGAGTGGTGGGCAAATGCAGCAGAGAAAGGAACTAATTGCAACGTTTCTCCGTATTAAGAAAAACTTGCTGTAGAGATGCCACATGTGAATTTCTGCTGACAATTTCTCCTTTAGAGGCACACAGGGGAAGGCTTATTTTACCACAAGAAGCATGGTAGCTTGGTATTTGTGAGAAAATGCTTTGCAGTGAAACTGTCAACAGTCTTTCTGTTTTCTAGTCACCATCTAAAGCCATACATGGATTTAAGAGAGCATTGTTTAAATTTTTTTTAACATTATTAAAGTCATCTCAGTAATTACTAAAATCAGCTTACATAAGAAGAAAAAGCTTAGAATTTCCACTTTTGTGGCAAAGGGCAGAGGGCATATCACTGTGTTAATGGGCCACACTAATTTATCTTCTTTTCTTTGAAAACAAATGGCCTTGGACTGTTCCTAAATGCAGTGCCAGGGGTGTGCTCGCTTTGAATGTTCACCATCTGCTGCTGTAGTTTCCTTAAGCTGATACATGAACAACATGCTTTTATTGTGAAAGAGTCACAAGTACTACAAGTAAGCAAAACCCCCTCGGATTTAGCCAGCTGATACATGCAGCTCTAAATCCACATGTGGCTGTTTTCTTGCACACTGTAAGGAACAGCACATTCCCCCTCCTCCTATACTGGTCTGACCCAGGTAGGCACCACGGGGCAAGCTCAGGTGCAGACCCCTACCACACCCACCAGGTAGCAGCTCAAACTGCAGCTGGTAGCCATGACTCCAGTCCCAGTCAGGGAGAGAAGGAAAAGCAGGGTACAGCAGAGCCATCAGCCAATGAAATTTTTAACTGAAGTCAAGGACAGGCAAGTACTTTATAAATATTCTGCTTTGGAATGGGAAATATGTCCCTCAGAGGAGACTGTCAGTGGAAATCCAGTGTAACATGTCCCCGTTAACTTTTGCTCTTTTATTCATCTCCATCCATTGCTGCTTACACACTATTTCAACAGTAAGTCACAGAAAATTGTACTTGTCCAAGAACAAGAACAGATAACTTACACTGATATATTATGTAGAATATCTGAATATATGATGTAGAAATCTGAACAGATAGAGGGTTTTATCCATTTTTAACTGCACTCTTTTCAACACAAGAATCATACCATAATTAAACTTAATCTTTTAAGTTATTCTATAGTTAGTGTCCTCATGTAATGCCCTGCACAATTAACTTTAGGAGAGACATCTTACATATTACTTCAAGCCAAGAACATTTTATTCTTCTCCATGTTACCTCATGACTCAATCAGCCTGATATTCAAAACACAATCTTCATCAATACACGAAAGAGGCACTGACATACACGAAATACACCAGAAGGCACCGACATTACATCCAACTTTAGGATTACCTTATTTTAAGTTATTTCTACATTGCAAGAGCAATTAAGTCAATCTCATTAGCACAAAACATTAAGACTTCCTAACAAATGAAAGACCATCCAAGGCCTAGAGCTTCAGATTTCAAAAGAAAAGGGATAGTGTCATTTTTCAAAAGTTTTGTCTCATGCCAATTTGACTAAATTCCACGTAACTTATGTTCAGTAATTACACATCTATCACAAAGGATTTTTATAGTGCCTACATGCTAGCTGTAGAGTACTCTAAATAAAGCATCAAGCAGCTATTTACAGTAGTTCTGCATACTGGAGGTAAGAGCAGTCACTAGGAACAGCTTCCAGTAGACTGGATGATAAATATCACAGCTCAGCTATTCTAAAAACAGATGCCTGTCCAACAGTGAAAAGGGCCTGCCATGGGCCAGCACTGCAACTTGTGCAGGCAGAGAGGGAGCCAAGAAAAGCTTGATTTTTAGGCAGATCTGCTCCCTGATAACCCCTCTAGCTGGAGGTGTCAATGGGGAAGAGGGGGAATTATCATGCCCTGCAGCAGCCCTGGTCTCCCATCCATCACACAGCTACAGTACCAGACCAGCGGCTCAGTCCTGACCCTGTGCATCCTGGAATCAAACTGAACACTAGAACAAGTGTGGTTACTTTATCCTGTTACCTGATAGTAACAGAAACTGGTCTAATTTTAGTAAGTTGCCAAGCTAAGTTCTTTCACTTAAAGCATCTGACTCATTTCAACAAAAAATCAGCTCTTTTCCAAGAAGAGAGTGTTACTTCTGAACTAGCTCTGGCATAACAAATCGCTGCTTACAATTAATTCACACACACAATACTCAAAGGCTAAGTTGTGAGTTTGGGATGGGGGGTTTTATTGAGCTGAGTCCAGAGGGAGGAAGCAGAAATAAAGAAATATCAAACTTTATTGCTGTAGTCTCATGTAAAGTAATGACTCTTATCCCTGCAACTTACAAGGTGTACCTGATGACTCTTGTAAAAATAAAGTCAACAAGTTTGAAACAAAAGATCAACTTCCCTTAAACCCAGTGCTCATGGTCCAGTTAGGAATGACTGGACCATTTTCCTTCAGTTTTCCAATCAGTGCTATATTCAATGAGTAGTCAGGGATATTTGTCTCCCTCCTGGCCAAGCATAACCTTTTCGATTTTGTTTTTGTTTTTTTGCATGTAACTTTAAAACCCCTGAAACTACCTATACTTCTACAGCTTATACTTATTGGACTGCCCCACCTCTTTACAGCAGGTTATAAAATAATTTACTTCTAGCTATCTACCCAGACACCCCCACAGAATCAACACTCCACTGCACCACAGCCTGGTGCCTCCCTGCCATCCTCATCCCAGACTCCTCTTGGCAGGCTGCCTCAGTGACATCTCAGATCGTTTTGGTGACACAAGAACCTGTGTATTTGGATTCCCTTTATCATTTTGGCTTCTGCATTTTCATCCATCAGCTAAAAGCCTTCTGTCTTCCATCGTTCCTCCTCCTCACTGTCTGCCATAGCAGGGTCATGTATTTGCAGATATTGAAAGATGTTCCTGACAAATGCACTTACACAAATGCTGCAGTTTAAGTCTACCAGTTCCCTTCTCTCATAATTTTGTGTATCTAGCAGATGGCAGCAGGCAAATTAATGAAGGACAGCAATGGGGGGCTTCACTGTCCATGCAGAAACAGATATTAGAAGACACCAGCAAACTACATGACAGTAGTACAAAGGGTTCTACATGTATTTCTTTAAAGGAAATAGAGACCAAGGTAAGCAAAAGGAGCACAAGCAATTTTGTCCACCAGTGAAGTGAGTTCCACAGCCTACATGTTAACTCAGCAGAAAACCACATTCCTGGGGTGGGTAAAACAAGGATCATTACTCTGATTTCACTGCTCTCTGCTCAGTCTTGGCCCCCTTTCTCCTGGAACAAGTATCTGTAGGGCCAACCAATGAGCCAGTTCCCCAGTTCTGACTCAAGTTAAAACGAGCCTCCCCAAAACACATTCCCACACACATGCTGACTCTTTTGGTGGGATTAAGATGCATCAGTGCCCCAATTCAGAGTATGATGAACATCTTTAAATTTTTAGCCTAAATTTAAGATATGGAAGAAAAATCTGAATCTTCCTACGGTTATAGTATTAGACTCTCTGTACATCACCACTTGCTATCTCTAGTAAAGAATGCACATAATTTGTCCAAACAACAGCTAAGATGGCTTTTATTTTAAACAAGGTGCTCTAAACTCTAAGAGAAAAAAAGCAAGTATACTTGGAGGAGCTGATTTGGCAGAATACATACAAAAAAGTCAAAATACACTTTTTAATGTCTGAGGCCCCCATGAAAAGATTATCAGCCATGAAAGAAAACAGCCTATGCGCGGAGAGATTTGGAAATTTTCTGCTTATGTTTACACTGGGCTTTGCATATCTTGTTAGATAGACCAGTTCCCTCAAATCACATTTATAAAGCAGCAGCCAAGCATTACTTCTGAACATTAGCACATCATGAATCATTTTTAACGAAGGAAAAAAGTAAGCATTTGCCATAAAACTTGTTAAGAGAAAGCAGATTTGCTGCCCTGGCTCTGAAGAAATACACAACCGATTTTACGCTTTCTAAATAACTGTGACCAAAGAAAAGCAGTGTTCCTGTTTTAAAGGTACGAAAGAAGCAGAGGAACTAGGAGACAGACTCAAGACATCTGGACAATATTCAAATTAAGGCTTGAGTTGAGTGTTTATACTTCTATATAATAAATCTAGATTGTTTCCCGGCTGTAAAATGCCATGAGCAGCATTTATATAGTAAAAACAGCTAAAGCAAAGTTAACAGCATAAAGTTAGTCAGTGCAGACAGAGGCATGCTTGTACTATACTGCTTTTCTCCCTTGAAGACACTAGTAATAAGTTCAGACATTTCATTGCCCAAAGCTATTTTCATCTTTGCAATTTTTAAACCAAACATGACAGCACTTATGAAATTTCCAATCCCCTGCATGCATTTCTTAGTCATCAAAGGCTCCCTTCCTGCTACACTCTAATTTTTCTGAGGCAGCTAACCACCACTAGCTATGGGTGGAGCTACATTTAAACACGCTAGCTCTGGAAAGTTTAGAGAAGCAGTGCTGGCAGTGGTACTTACCTACTTGCCAACACTCACTTTTTCCATCTACTAGACTGATTATTGCCATGTGCAGTTAAAGCTTGCTAGAAGTATAACAAGTTGCTTCTATCATTAGTGCTAAACTTTTCAATGTCGGTCTACTTTTCTGCTTTTGGGGACCAAAACTTTTCTTTTTTGTCCCACAGAAGCCTGCAAAGCAAGTATTAGATTTCAACTTAAAGTGAATCATTCTGTTCCAGCACACAGCTCTTACAAAATTTTAGGGAATGAGACTAGGGATTGTCTAACTTACTGGGAAACAGCCAAAAAACTACTGTTTAATTTTGCCTGTGTTGAGACTCACGTGGGCCCTTGCTGAGACATGCCACAGACTCGGATTATACTGCTGAAGTCAAAACTCCTCTATAGATAAAACCACTTAAGACTCACACAAAGCAAAGCTGAAGGTGAACGAGGGGGAGTGGGGAGCGAAACAGCTGTGCCTGCCAGAAGCTGTTACCAGGCTTTAAGCAGGGAGCTGCCCCCTCCCCTCGTGCTGGCTCTGTGCCACGGAGATGTGAAAGTGGGCAGCAGTGCAGCTGCAGCTGTGCCCCTTCACACCATCTCCTCTCTAACCCAGCAGCTACAGCCTCCAGCACTTCTCCACTGAAATCCACACCTGCTGCACAGCACACACTGACAGTGAATACAGGGAATGACATAAGCCAAATAAAATAAACTGCAATTACACAAGGCCTGACAGGCAGGTAGCTGCCCCTCCACAAAACTGTCCTGGTTTCATGTGTGAACAGACTGAAATCTGAGCTGAGCATCCTTCTCTGGGATTGTTTTGTTTTCAATATATTTTCCTTGAGGCAGGCATAGAGATGAACAGTAACTACCATGACCAAGATAACCCAGAACTGAAATCCCATATTTGGAACGAGCCAGTGGGTCACCCACCCAGAAACCTGTTTGCTATTTTAAACAACAGTAAGGACAGGAGGTGATGTCCCTTGGAGAACACAGACATCTCTCTCACTCCTTCAAAAGTGTCTTTCCTGCTGAAGAGAAGCCTGACTCAGTACTTTGTCCCTGCCCATGGCAGGGGGGGCTGGAACTAGACGACCTTTATGGTTCCTTCCAACCCAAACCATTCTATGATTCATTGGTTCTCAATTTAAACAATTCAGTCACTGACAATGGAGAAATGATACACTGACCTACTTCACAACAGAAGAAAGTAAGTTATCTGGAGAAAAGTTAATCTGCTTTTTCTCTCTTAGTATCTTTCTGAGATATTTCAGGCTTGGGGCCATTGTTGAAACACCTGTGTAAACATCAAACTAACACCCTGCACAATATGTTCCATCTACAGCTCCTGACCTCTTCCAGAAGCCACAGCTTTTACAGCTAGAGGCATTTGAGGGTGCATGTGCAGCAGATGAAAACAGCTGAAAACTGTTTTCTGTCCAATGCTAGGAAGCAAAATCACCACTGCTAGTTCATAGAGCAGGTTCTTCAGCTGCCTCTTCAAGGGGGACAGGCCAAACGGGAGAGAGGAATAAACAAACCACTGTGGATAGTGCCCTTTATGCTTTGGATCTCTGTGCCTTGTAAGCATGGGGGACAGCATCCCGACTGCAGTAGGTGATCCAGAGCAGCAAAAATGAAAGTAGGTAGAGGAAAATGTGGGAAAACACTGCACACCAGCTCTGGACTTGTGAGGGAAGGGCTGGGGGGAAATTGAGCCCACCTGTGCTGTCAGCAGGCTGCTCCATGAGCTGGAACCTGTCTGCACGCTGCCACTGAAAGACACTGGCATGCAGCACATCACACATGTTTTAAATCAGGTTTTTGCCCAACATCATAATTTTCTCATATAAATGTTTCAGCACTAAAAAGGCAGCTAATGGGAAAGCACTACCTGAGCGTGAGCTGGAAAAAAAACAGAACTGGCATTGCATTCATGTGCATGTTATTCAGCACATTTTTTAGTTTAAGTAAAATTTGCAGCCAAAGACAACTATCCCATTATTCAAAAAAAGGTTAAAAAAACCAAAACACCCCACAGTACTTACACCTGGGAGGTAAGTTTTCACACTAAGACTCATTTAAAACCACCTTCCAACATGAAAAAGAGTAGACACTCTAGAAAAAGATTTTTTTTAAAAAATTTCTAGATTTGAAGAAAAAGATTGGAAGAGGAGCTCTATTCATTCGTATTTAATTTGCAACTGTCTAGCTTTTGCAGTTCTAAGAGATTGTTTTATCAATTTATTCACCATCGTAGCATAGTGGAAGATTTAAAATATAATCCTAAAACAGTTTCAAAACAAATTTAAAAATGTAAATAGGATTTTAGAAAGGAATGATGTAATTTTAAAAATTACCCGAGTCAGACAAAAAATATTACATAAATGTAATTCCAACACAACTATCTTAAGGTTTTGAAGCTTTGTTGACTGATATTTTCACTTTCATATTTTATTGAAAGAATACTTTTTAACCAACGTTTTCACTAAAAACTACCTTTTAGAAAACAAAACTGAAGTTGTTCTTGGTCTGTAATCTAAAGCAGAGAACATCAGAAACAGCACTTAAAAAAGTGCTGGTTGGTTTTAAGCATCACAAGCATAAGACGTTTCAAGAGTCTAAAACCAAATCAACCTCTGAAAAAACAAAAGTGAAGGAACCAAATTTGAATTGCCCAGGATCCAATTACAGGGAACATATTTTTAAAAGCTGCTGACGGTATTTAAATAGTTACATAAAAGGCAAGCACTGTATTGCAACAATATAGCAGTACAGCTGGGAAGGGCTTCCATTTTATGAGTGTATTAGGTTACACAGAAGGTTTTATTTAGTACAGTTCTGCAGTCTTTTGGAACATGCTCCACTGTGCTCTTACTTAACAGGAAAGACGTTTTGGCCTAAGAACAATATAATGCATGTAAAAGGTAACAAATGTTTTGGTTTTAAGACTATCTAAGGAGGCCTTCCTTTGAAAAATTAAGCATTTTAAAGTCTTTTACACTCGAGAGGAGTTACAGTGTTTTCCTTTCCCCCTTCTCCCCATCAGCCAGGTGGGTTTGGAGAAAATAGCACTCCTTAATGCACCTCTGCGTCCATCCCATGATGTTAGCCAGCACTGTATCAGACAGATGCTGACACTGCATCAGTGCCTTCCTGCAGACCCGGGAGCGCCCTCAACTCTAACACATCAGTGTGAGTTTCAGCAAACAATAGCGATTCTCTCTCCTGTCACCAGCAGCCAGGTAAGATCCAGCTTCCAGCTGAAGATGACAAAGCTGGGAACCCGAACCCAAACCCGAAACAGAACGCGCTACGGGAACTGATTATCAAGTGTGTCTATCAAGTGTCTCCCATCCCTAAACTACGACGTGAGCACTCGCCAGATGGAAGGAGTGGAAGGAGGCTCGCTCTTCACCCAGCACCTTGTACCTGGCGATCCCAAGGGAAAGGGGCGGGCGGGGAAAGCCAGAACTCAGAGCACGGCCCCGGGGATGGCACCCAGAGCGAGCCGGCACGGGCTGCGATCCTGCAGCAGCGCGGAACCCCCGCGGCACAGAGGGGCACGAGTCGCGACACTCACGACACGTAGGCGGGGTAGCCGAAGCCGATGATGTTGCAGAGCAGCGACGCGCCGTATCCCACCACCAGGTACACGGCCACGGCCCCGAGGATGCCTGGGGAGAGAAGAGAGAGCCGTCAGATCCCGGGCTGGGAGCGAGTCCTTCTTGGGGTGGGGGAGAGCGGGACGAGGGGGCGCGGGCAGGGCGCGGCCGTGGGGAGAGCATCCCTGGGGGGGACCAGCCAGGGGAGTGAGCATCCCTGGGGGGAGAAGCCATGGGGGGAGCATCGGGAGGAAGCAGGCGGGGGGGGGGG
>JAWWEE010000085.1:12937478-12985361 GCA_035221455.1 Xenops minutus | reverse complement strand
GAGCGCGCCTCCCCCTGGGCGGGCGCGGGGCGGGCGGCGCGCCCGGAGGGGCGGGCGCGGCTGCCCGGCCCGCGCGGGCCCCGCCCCCGCCCCGCCGGTTCCGCGCGCCGCGGGATGCGCGGCTCTTCCCGATGGAGCCGCGCCGGGCCGACATCCCCGCCGGCGTCCTGGACGACCTCTGCAGGTGCGGCCCCGCCGCCCCCGCCGCCCCCGGCAGCGCTGCTGCACACGGCGGGGCGGGCGCTTCCCCCGCGCCCCTGCCCGGGCGGGGGCCGGGGTGCTCGGGATGCTCCGGATGCTGGGGATGCTCGGGATGCCCGGGGTGCCGCGGGGCAGAGCGGCGGGAAGCGGAGGGCAGGGCTGGGGGAGGCAGGGATAGGGGGGAGCGGCGGTTTGGAATGCGGGGATGGAGCGCGGGGCGCGCGCGCGGGATTCGGCTGGGAGCGGGTCCGGTCCCGGGTGGAGCTGCCCCCATCCCGCTGGAAGGGGCTGTGCCTGCCGGGGCCGGGGAAGGGCGGCAGCCCGCGGGGGAGGCACTCCCGGCGCTGTGGAAGGGCCCGCTCCCGCCGGGCGGCACTTCCAGCGGGGAATGGTCGCCTTCCCGTGTCCGGAGGGCTTCGCGTTCCCATTTCCGCACACAGTGGGTCCTGTTCCCTCGGGAAGTGGGGAGGCACCTTCTCCTCGTGCGGCCTCAGGCTCTGTTCGGCTGCGGTGCGGCCCCGCGGGGTTCCCGGCTCATCCCCAGAACGGGATAACCCAAACCGGGTGGGATATTTGGCTGGAAATAATCCTTCATCATCAGACCCTCATCATCGCCACCCTCCTGAAGCGTTTCTACACGGGCAGGAAAGGTTCCTGGAGACAAAGGATTCCTCGCTGTGGTTACACTTACTGTAGTGACTACTTTGAAATGAGTGAAAATGCCTAAAAGCGGTAATGCCACGGGAAGGTAGGACTGCTCTGCGCGGTGTTCCCTTCCACGTGTCCACTGCAAGAGTCGGGCTTGGTGATAGGCAAAATTCTCTGTCACATCATTAAATTCTCCAAGTCTGGCCTCTGCAGCATGTTTGTGTCTCCACCGTGTCTCCTTTGGGCTCCCCGCACAGGGATGGAACTTGCCTTTTAGACCCCTGCTCACTTATAAAGCGGCATTTAAGACTTCTCGGAAAATCGGGAGGGGAGCTGCAATGTTTACAGAACTGACACAGCCTGTGCGGGGTAACTGGTAAAAGGGCACGTCAGTGTTTGGATCTTACATTGTAATAGGGTCAGCCCTTCTGTCTTAATGTGGTTCTCTGAACTGCTGTTGTCTTCTAGCTTTGAAATGGTCTTTTGTCTTAAAATTGTATGAGAGTAGTCAAGTGGTTGGCTAGAAATGGGTTATAAAAATAGCTGTAATTTCCCACATTCTTCAGTCTATATATGATATTAGGGGAAGTTTTGGTAGAAAGAGCTAAGCAATTTTTCCTGCTCAGTTACTGAGTGTTGTTAAATAACAAGTCACAGGTACCTATGTCATTTTTTCGTCATGCTGTCTTGTTGCCACAGAGTTGTTCTTTACTGAATAAAGAAGTGGAGGTGCAGAGACTTAATTTAGGTTTTGGGTCTTCTTGGTAGACCCCTTCTAGGTAGGGTCTTCTTTCCCTTATGAACAAGTGCTGTTGCCCCATCTTTTGACTTCAGGACTGTCTCTGCTTAACCTTGCTCAGTAGCCAGATGCACACCCAGCCAGTTCACTGCCCCTCTTCAGTAAGATGGAGGAGAAAATAGGGTGGAAAACTCGTGGCTAAGGATGAGATGGGAATATTGCTTACATTTACCACCATGGGCAAAACAGGCTAGTGTTGGGGAAAATAAAGTTGTCTTGTTGCCAGTTAAAATAGATTTGGATAGAAAGAAAAAAAGACAAAAAATTTAAACAACACCTTTCTCTACGTCCCTGTTTTTCCTAGGGGAAACTTCATGTCAAGTTCATCCCTTCGTTCTCTACTTTACACTCCTTCCCTCTGAGCAGCTCAGGGGAATGGGGATTCTGGACAGCCTGTGACACTTCCTTTCTGCTGCTTCTTCCTTTTTATACTTTGCCTCAAATCCAGTGTGGGATGCTGTAGGCTGAAGCTCCTTCAGAAAGTACCCATTTGTCCCAGGATGGGGTCCTCCACAGGCTGTAGGGTGGACATCTCTGCTTCAAAGCATCTCCTCTCCCTCCTTCTTCTCAAACTTTAGTGTTTGCACTGCTGTTTTGTGCTCTTTTTCTCTCTTTCTCTGCCTGCCTGGCATTTTTGTCCTTTCCTAAGTACACTTCCCTAGAGGCACCACCATCCTGGCTGCTGCCTTCAGCTGTGCCCTGCAGTGTGTTCACTGCCCCTCACTGCCAGCACCTGGGCACCCACACCCAGTGCAGCCTCGAGGTGCCTGTTGTTACCACTTCAGCCACTCCACCTAACTTAGAAGCTAACTTTTTAATTAATGAGTAACATTCTAGTTGGCTTTGCTCTTGTTCCTCTAAGCCTAAGGCCTGACATGTTCTTATTCCTCTTTGATACTACTACTTATTTTATCTTTAGTTTTATGCTCAACTGCAGTACTACAATTTCAAATAGACTTTTAACTCTTTACCTTTTATCTACAGCAGCTTTATATGTAAGGCCTTTTTTTCAGCACTCACAATGGAGCCTTCAAAAGAAATGAGCAGTGAGGGTGGTGTTGCAAATTAAAAATTAGGAAGTGGGAAAATACTCCTGTTGAAGTGAATAAGGTTGTTTGTGTAAGGAAGAATCAGAATGGTTTGGGTTGAAAGGGACCTTAAAGATGATCTAGTCCCAGTTCCCCTGCTGTGGGCAGGTACACTGTCTAGACCAGGTTGCTCATGGCCCTTTCCAATCTCTCCTTGAACACTTCCAGGTATGTGGCATCCATGACTTCTCTGGTCATCCTGTTCCAGTGCCTCACCACCCTCACAGTAAAGAATTTTTTCCTAATATGTAATCTAAATCTACTCTCTTTCAGTCTGAGCCCATTCTTCCTTGTCCCGTCATTACACACCTTTGCAAAGTCTCTCTCCATCTTTCTTGTAGCCTCCTTTAGGTACTGGAAGGTGCTATAAGGTCTCCCTAGAGCCTTCTCTTCTCCAGGCTGAGCAACCCCAACTCTCTCAGTCTGTCTTTGTAGGAAAGATGCTCCATCCTTTTGATCATCTTCATGATCCCCCTCTGGACTTGCTTCAGCAGGTCCCCATCTATTCTGTATTGAGACCCCAGAGCTGGACACAGCATTCCAGGTAAGGTCTTGCAAGAGCAGAGTAGAGGGGGAGAATTGCCTCCCTCAACCTGCTGCCCATGCTGCTTTTCATCATCAGAATGATCTGCGAGCACACATGGCCACCTCAGGTCAAGATTCTCATCCACCAACACCCCCAAGTCCTTTTTCCCAGGGCTGCTCTCCATCCATTCTCTGCCCAGCCTGTATTTGTACTTGGGATTGCCCCCATCCAGGTGCAGGACCTGGCATTTAACCTTGTTGAAATTCGTGTGGTTCACACAGGTCCCTTTCAGGCCTGTCCCATTCTTTAAGGGTATCTGTTCGGGGACCTCTTAGAATGTGAAAATGGGATAATAAGGAGATGAGAAGTCCAGGAACAAAGCATACAAGGACATAAACCCGATGGAGGAATGATAAGAGAGGTGGTGATGAGAACCAGACTTGGCCACTGGCTGATGAGGGAGTATGGGGAATGTTCTTTTAGCAACTTTATCTAAGTAGGGGGAAATCAGAAAAAAAAAAATACACAGACACAGGTACAGGAAACCAGAAGTGGAAGCAATGACAGGACACAAACATGCTAACTTCACTTATTGCAGGACTGTCAAGAAACCATAGGCACCACTTTCAGGAAAGATCAGGCTGACCTTTGGATCTGATAGGTCTGTAAAGCCGGGGGGATCTCACACACCAGGCCAGGAGGAGCGCCTGGTGGCACAGGGGAGGGGGAGCAGGGAAGGCAGAAAAGGCTGTAAGAGGGAGTGGTTTTAAAACAGGGTGAGTCTGTGGCTGAGCCTTCGCCCAAGGGTCCCAGGCAGTCCTATCTCCCTATGTCTTAGTAAATATTTTCTTAATTTTCTCTCAGCATAATTTCACCCTCTACCCCCTGTACACATGTACTGCAAGGATCAAGTGCCAGGTACTGATGGGACCTGTGTGTGAGAGTGGATGGGGTGTCAGCTGCTGGAGTGAGGGGGGATGTCTCAGTGCCAGCTACTCATGAGAGTGGGAGTCTTGGCTTCCAGTCTGTGGGGTGGGAACAGTGAGCGTCCTGGAAACCAGCTTCTTTGGGGAAATTGTGTGGGTGAGGTAAGTGGGGCAGAGCACTGGAAGCTGCAACAGGACCATGGGTCATGGGTCTCCTCTTCCCCAAACCTCTTGTGCATGTGAACTCACCAGCAAACTTCAAGCTGGACCATATGGTGAGGCAGGGACCTGTGTGATGGTATCTGGTCAGGGGTATTGGGGTGGAAACAGGGACCTGTGCTGGGGCTTGAGGGGACCTGTGAGTGTGCCTTTAGTTGTGAACCTGAGTGTCAAGTATGTGTCTCTGCCTTTGACCAGAGTGCAAACTTTGACATCCTGTAACAGTTTTTACCTGTCAGATTTTAACTAAATATGTCTTAAGTAGTTACCTCTTGCAATGATATGATGGGCTTTTGGAATGTAGCTGGTGGTACTCTGGAGTTGAATGAAAAAGATCCCTGTCAAATGGTTTAAGTCCAATGGGGTGTATGACCTCACATTTCTTAAAAAGAAAGTTTTGCTTTTGGTACAAGTAGATTAAGAAGTCCAGCTTCTTCTTCAGTAAAATAAGATGTCACACAGTACTTCCTAAACTTACATCTTTGGTAGTCTGTGTTTGTGTGGCAGTATCTGCGCTAAAGCATAATGTGACTTGAAAAAGAAACCAATTGTCCATGTTCTGAGGAAATCTGTAGGATGGTATTGAATTTTAAAATGCGTAAATTAATACTTTTCTCTGGTTTTAAGTGAAAATATATAACTGTGTTATATATTCTGTCCTGGAAAAAGAAAGTGTGTGCAAATCTCTTATCAGAGTTTGCAGATGTTCTTTACTGGATTTGTAAAAATGCTTTCACTTTTGTAATACAGGCATTTATGTAGATTGTCCTCACCCACCCTGTTTTCACAACAGTCAATTTACTTAGCTTATTGTAGTTGATACTTCTGAAAGAACATCATAATCCATTTTTCTTCTTGACTCTAAAAGTTGTGTTTTACCTTGTGAAAACCTTTTGCTGTCCTTGCAGAACATCAGGAGGATGTGGTGGTATGTTGGTATGTGCTAATGGATCAGGAATTACACTGTTGCAGTATGTTTTTGTTGTTAGCTTCATTTAAATCAATAGGTTTGGTGAGTCTTACTCTTCTTTCTTTCCTGGCAGCCGATTTATTTTGCACATTCCAAGTGAAGAGAGAGACAATGCAATCAGAGTGTGTTTTCAGATTGAACTGGCTCATTGGTTTTATTTGGATTTCTACATGCAAAACACACCAGGATTACCTCAGTGTGGGATAAGAGAGTTTGCTAAAGCTGATATCCTTTTTATTGCTGTGATTGTTTTCTGTCTCACTGGTAAATGCAAACTGAATTTTGCTAACTGTGTTTTGTAAAAGAAAATGTTTCAGTGATTAAAAGTTAGCATTGCTAGGTGTGTGGTCTTACGTGTTTATTGCTTCTATAATTTTGTGGCACCTGAAAGAGATGTTTCTCAGACTGCTAGAGAACTATGGAAAACTGGTAGTTTCTGATCTTTGAGCATTTTTCCTCATACCTGCACTTTGACTTTCAGGGGTGAGTTGTTGGAGCTCTTCAAACTGAGTTTAATTGATTTGCAAGTAAATAGTGACACACACATGTTAACGTAGCCAAAGGTGGTATGTGCTCCCCCATGGGCAGTGGTTTGTATTTGATGGAAGTTTCTGTTCCTAGGGGAGAGGATGCATTTTTACTGAATTCATATGGTTGGCCCCTGCTTTTTTTGTTGCTTGCAAGGGCTGCTGGAGTGCACACTATTTAGAAATTATTGAAAAGTTTGTGGCTTTCATCCAGCTAGAGTTTTAGTTTTAACCTTTTTCCATGTGTTTTTCATGTGGGATTGGAATATTGCTTCTAACATTCAGGATTATATTGTCTATGGTTTCACTACACAACTTACTTAGCTGTTAGTTTGATAATTAGATTTACTTTAAAACACTACAGCTTTTATTTTAACAATATACTGTAAAAATATGATCCTATTCTGTTGGCAGATATGGTGCAGTTATTTTTTATTTAAGCATGTTTTTAATTATAAATGTATTTTCAGACCAACAGAATACTTCTAGTAATGAATTGTAGGCAGTGCAGAAAAAAATACAGTGTGAGAGATGTTTTGTGTTCATTAAATCTGTCTGTCTCTAGCTCACATTTTCCAGAAATAATTAGTTCTGCTGCAGTGTCATATTTTTAAGTACTCTGCTTTTTTATTGGTATTGTAATATTTTTTATAGTAGTATAACATGTAATATGTCATGTTAATACTTTTATTAAGGACCTGGAGAATTCCTGTTAAAATTTTAGAGTTAAATAAAGATTATTCATGTTTTCTCTGCATGAGTTTTGGTAAAGTCTATTAGAATTTAGATTTCTGTACTTGATGCCATTAAAAATACTTTTGTTTGCATAGAAAGTACCAAAGTACAGATTCTGTCCCATAGTCTTAACAAATGGTTATGGGGAAAATTTATCCCCACTTATTTCAAGCACAAGTTGAAACTTTTTGTGTCTCACTCAAAAATCAAGAAAACATGTTTAAGAATAATGCATATTCAAAATAACTGTTGTGTGAATGCTGTTTGTTTTTACATTAGGGGAGACCTTCCTTCAAACAAGCAACCCTGTGCCATTATTAATTAACTAATTAAAATTGGCTTGTATTGGAATTGCGAAATTTCTTGGTGCTTTCTAACCTTTGTAATTTAGTACTGAATTATTCATAATATTTTTTTTCCTTCTAAGAGAATATATCTTGAAAGCACTTAGAGGAGGGAGTGTATTTATTCTAAATATTGAATGAGTATGTTTTTTATGTCCTTATGTGATTTGGAACTGGATGCTTTAGTTTGTCCTCCTTAACATGCTGCTATACTCTTCAATCACTGCCCTTTTTTACTGCCTCAAGGTGAAGATGTACAAAAGGTTTTAGATGAGTGGAAAGAATACAAAATGGGAGTGCCAACCTACGGTGCAATTATTCTTGATGAGACACTTGAAAATGTGAGTATGGAAATAGATGTGAAGGACTAGAGGGAAGGATGGCATATGCTGGCAGAAGTGATTTTTCCTTGTTTACATTTTTCTTCTGGAGATATTTAGATTCACTGTCACTTTTGCAAAGATCTGACAGTTACTTGACACTGTTGACTGTGTACAGAAATATAATCTGTGAGACAGTAAACACACTTCTGCTTGCTTTCCTTCTCAGTTTTGTTTTTTTTAGTTTATTCTGAGCTACAGGATCCCATAAAAAATTTTGCAGTTCCTTCTGGAACACAACAAACCTAATAGGTTCCTTCCTTCAGGCTAAAGTATGCTTTTGGAGAACCAGGGGGTGGTGGAGGGAAAACATTTAAAAGAAATTGTTGAGAACACCTGTGTGTTTAACTCTTGCATTCCCTTGTATTTTGTAGGTTCTTTTGGTTCAGGGCTATTTGGCCAAGTCTGGCTGGGGATTTCCAAAAGGGAAAGTAAATAAAGAAGAGGCTCCTCATGACTGTGCTGCTAGAGAGGTAAGTTATATCTGATGCCTTTAAATTTAAGCTAAAGAAGTGAAATCTTGCTGATACCAGGATATATTTCTTAGATGAAAAGAGTTTTACTTAGGAATCCTGTTATTGCAGTCAGGTAAATAAATACTCTTGCAGTCATCTGCTGCTGTACCTTCTGGTGCTTTTCTGAGTTCCAGAGTGATAATGAAGGTTGAGGTCATATAATAATTAAAAAAAAAAATAGAAAAAAGAAAAAAAACCCACTGTTTTTTGTGTTTCAAATTGTTTTATGCTAATGTGCTAAATGAAGTGAATTTACTTTCAAGTCTTATTTGTGTTGCTGGGGAAATCTTATGTACTTTATAGCATTTGGAATATAAATTTCAAGGCTCACCATTACTGTAAAAAAGTAGAAGAATGAGAATTTAGCCTGTGAATACTGGACTATGTAGAAAGGATAAGGAGTTGAGTTGAAGATCATAGAATTTTACATAAAAATTCTGAAGAACTTTACTTTTCTAGTTTTCAGTGATGCAGAAACAAGAATCAATATATGTGGCAAGTAAAATCTGAAAAATAAAATAATTGGTGGTATTTATTGCTCCTGGAGACCTAGGTATGAGGTGAAGTTGCATATTAAAATTGGCCTGTAAAAGGATATTACTGGTACAAACTGTGTTCATTTGACATAGTACATCCGGAGTTTTTGAGAGAGAAAATTAAGGTGAGGGAAAGTATTATGATGCATTTATTGTTCTTCACAGTTGGACTGAATCAGTATCTGGGAAATTATGGATTTTTTTTTGTTTCAAATATACCTGTCAAAGGTAGGCTGGGTATGACTGCTTCAGGAAGGAGTGACACAAAGTATGCCTTCCTCTTCAAGTTATGCTAGCAGAAGCAATAAAGTGGGCACAGTTCTATTAGAAAAAAATGTCTTTTGATGGTGTTTTTAATTTGAAGAATTGATTTAGATGTCACTGTTGAACACCACTGTTTCGCTCTTGCTCTGATCTTTCTGATTAAGTTAGATTGCCATTGTGGATGAGCTGACAAATTCTTCAAGGCTTATATGTGGCCAGGAATTGGGGGGTGTGTGAAAACTGAAGTAAATCTTTTAACTGCTTTCACTGAAGTCAGCACAGATCCAAAACCACAACCTGCACCTCTGTAAGATCTACCTGAAGAGGTCCTTGCTTGGCAGTGCCCATTACAGTTCAGTAGTATTTCAGAAGTTGATGAGGACTAAACCCTACAAAAAGAATGATTCTCATGTTAAAAGAAGCTTTTGCAATGAATTCACTTATATCATCTGTAAAGATCATTTAGGAAGGGAAAACATTCATGTTAGCAGTGATAGTAAGTATAGAGGAAAAGTCTATCTTAATTGAAATGGTATGTGGTGGGGTTTTTTGTGTGTTTGTTTTCCCCCAAGGTTGTGGTGCTCTTTATGTAGTTAGATGGGCAGATTGCTTGTCTTTTATATTTATATAAGAGGGGAAGTAAGTGCTAATTTGAAGACTAACCAATCAATTATTTGCTTTGTATGAAATCCTTCTTGGTTTTTTTTCATATTTGCCACACCGTATTTTTCTCTGCATTTTCAAAAATTGAACTTAGAAACATTTTGCTGATACCAGTATATAAATTGGTATTTTGCATAACATATTTTGAATATTTCCTGCTATTCTCATTTTATATGCAGTTATCTGGTTTTGTCTTTCATTATATGTTTCCGCAGTAGATGGGGGTTGAGAAGAGGTTTTACTGAAGATTCTGTCCCTGTTTTTTTATGCTAAGTCTGTTTTTTAAAAAATTTAACTGGGGACTTATTCCTCTGAACTATTTATTGGCAATGGGGCTTAATAGCCCTGGAGTTAATTCCCAGTTCTATGAGTGCTTCTTCACCTGCATATTACACTGCCTGGGCAGAAATATTTTGCATAGTGATATCAATCCTACATGTTTTCTGAGTAGTTTTATTTCCTGTAGAGATTTTGAGGACAAGGAGGTAGATTTTGAGGACAAGGAGGTTTCTGAAAATGAGTATTTTCATAGCAAGCTTAGAGGCATGATCTGATTTAAGCTATCAGGTGTGTTTGAAATGATTCTTTTCTTATAATGAATGTTGTCAAAAGTAAGTATTTCTAAGTAAGTCTTTGAGCAACACAATATGAAAAATGTACATGCCTGTAGCAGGGATTTGGAATAGGTGGTCTTTGAAAGTTCCTTGAAACCCTAACTATTCTGTGAGTCCATGATCCTTCACTGCAAGGCCATAAAAAATGCAAACAAAATGTTCTTTTAAACTGCCATTGTCGTTCTGGTAATCTGGAGATTACTAGACACTGTTTTTTTCCTTTAATGTAGCTGAGCCTGTGGGTTTAAGGGGTTTCTGTGAATGTGCAGTGTGCAGTTTGAATTTAGTAGTAAAAGTTTTGCTACTCTACTGCTGGATTTTGTTATGAATGTAAAAATGACTTGGGGCCATTTTTTGTCGGGAGTAAAAGGTTCTTACAGCAGAAGGATTGTTAAAACAGAGAAAATTGAAGTGCAAGTAAACCTTGATAGAATCTGAGGATGTCTTTACTCCCCAGATAGTATTTTTTGCTGTGAATAAGATTTCCGTGCATCCAGCAGCATGGAGGAGTAGCTAGAGACTTCTCATCCATAGTAATGAATTGCTACATGAAGGTGTAATTGTTATTTCAACGTTCATTACAGGTCTGCTGCCTTACAGGAATATAAAACATGTAGGATCTTACATACTATTTCTATTTTTGAGCATGCATCTGTGTGTAAAAGCTTGTTTTTCTCAGGAGCTTTCATGGATATATCTGAAAAATATTAATTCCTTCCCTCGTGGTAATAGGTTGTGAAAGGTTAACTCTGAATACACACACTGATTTAATCTCTCTCTTTCTCAGGTGTTTGAAGAGACTGGGTTTGACATAAAAGATTATATCTGCAAAGAAGAGTACATTGAGCTGCGAATTAATGATCAGTTAGCACGGCTGTACATCATTCCAGGAGTTCCCAAGAACACAAAATTCAACCCCAAAACTAGAAGGGAAATTCGGGTATGTGTTGTCTTGTTTGAATCTACAGGAACCTTGTGGAGCTTGATTTTTAAAGCCAACCGTCTGTAAAATAATGAAACTGCCAAGCACAATGAGTGTGTCAAATACTCGGTGTCAGTGGCATCTCTGCATGCCAGGGTTGTGTCAACTTCTTACAGCTTAACTGCAAAGACTGGTACATGACCATCTGTGTGACATCTCTATTCATCATGAGAAAAACATCAGAGCATGCTGTCAAACTATAATTCTTCCCTTTTTTTCTTGTAGCTGGTGCATGTGTTAATGATTTCATGTTATTCCTACTTACAGGTACATACATAACTATATATTCTTCTCAAGATCTGATTATTTGTTGGTGATATGGAAAACCCTAGATATCAGAAGGGCAAACTATGGATTGTGTTCTGTCCTTCATGGCTAATTCAATCCAGATTTAAGGAACAGTGTATTTTAAAGAGAAGGTTGGGAAGGGGACAGAAAATGAGAATTATTTTGGATGATTTGTGTACCATTAGGCCTTTTAAAAGTATTGTAAAAGGCAAAGGCTCAGGTAGTAGGTTTGATGTAAACTTTGTTCCTGATGTCTATAGTCTTTGAAGTTGGAATATTTTTCATGTATGGCTTTTCAGTTTAAAACATCTCTCCCTAGATTTCCATGTAGATGGTGCCACTGAACAGGGCATCTGGCTTTCTAAATAGGAAAAGGTACTTGCAGTTGACTGGACAGGATTTAATTTCTTGCATTAGAGACCTGCTTTTCAAAAACAAAGTAAGATTAAATTTGATGGGGTTTTTAAAATATACAGTAAATATCCCCCTGTGTGGAACAGTGAACCATCTGCATGGGAATGATGAAGAGTTCTTGTGATGACAGAGTTTTGAAGCACTGTCTTCACCTGATCAAATACAACTGGTCATGCCTTTTTATAGGAATACATGGAAAACTTGTTCAGTTTGTAACTTACTTTTGTAACATGCATCTTATCTAGACCTGGAGTTTTGGGGCTAGATTGTGCAATAGGAAGTCTCATGTGGGTTCTTCTGCACTGTGTCTAGTCAGAATTCCTGATTTCGTTCCCCACTGTGCAAAATATACAGTTTTAATAGTTGAAACTATAGTGTTATAAACTGTAACTCAAATCCTATCCTTTACCCATGTTTTTTTCTTTTGTAACAAAACCTGAAACTTACTCTCAAACTAAATACCCTTCCTTCAGATAATTTTTGAGCTTGTATCGGTGTTCTAGTATTGACAGCATTTTAAGTAAAAATAGCAAGAATAATAATGCTTTGAAAGTTATTTAAAGCCTCTGCCTTTGTTTATGGCATTCTGTGTGCAATGATTAGGTTCCTTTGTTTATGAAATTTTTACACAGAATTTAGTTGCTGATTAATACCTTTCATATTTTAGGTGTGATGTCTTGTAATGAGTAGGTGGTGTGCCATCTGCAACATTGTAGTGGCAGTCAGAAGAATGACGCCATTGTTAATTACCCCTTTGTGAAAAAGTTAATTTAATACCTGTTAATTTAAGCCTTCTGTGGTAATTTTTTAATTAAGGGAAATAATTGTGGCTGATACACATTTATAACATTCTGTAAGGCTACAGTGGTGTGTATGTTGATTTTATTTCTTGTTTTTCTAGAATATTGAGTGGTTTTCCATCAACAAATTACCATGTCACAGGAATGACATGACCCCAAAGTCCAAACTGGGTTTGGCACCTAATAAATTTTTTATGGCAATTCCCTTCATCAGGTATGTTTGAGATAAGGGAAACACTAGGCCATTGTCTTTCAGACAACTCTAATTCTTTAGATTTGTTTTAGTAAGTAGATCTTGTTGTACTTCTGGCTCACAGACCATTGAGGGAATGGATTTCCCGAAGGAATGGAGATTCCTCAGATAGTGACTATGGTTTCTCATCTGCAGGGAGCACACCCTCTAAACCCAACTTAGAAAAAGCTAGGTAAGAACCAGGTCAGTTTAACACCTCTATATCCTTTCTATAAAATATTGGTCATCGAAAGCTGCCTGTCCTTTCTCTTTCTTCTGAGTATTTGTGTTCCTGTAATATAATGGGTTAATTAAAAAAAAATAAAATTGCAGGCTTATCTCATAGGACTGTAAATAGGATGAAACTTAATGTTATGATACACAGGTGTCAGAATTGAAATAATTTCTTAAATCTTGCTTATGGGAATAAAAAACCCCCAGAAGCTAAAATAAGTAGATAACTTTCAGTGCTTCGAGTTCAGTGCTTTTGGCACTACCACAGAGGAAAAATAGGACTCCCTAAAGTAGGACTGTAAAGTACTGTCAGAAGTAGCTTGCTAGACAAAACCTGTGGGGATCAGTAGGGGAAAAAGTGCTACTGGCTTTAGATTCAGCTGAGTGAAAAGTGATAGAGCAAACTTTAAGATCTCTAGTCCCTAAGAGAAAGCTCCAATAATTCATGTCAGGTCAGCACCAACACTGAGAACACCAGGACAAATGCTAATGTGGACCTGGCCTTTTGTCTGTGGAGAACACAGGTTTTCTACCAGCAGGCAAAGTAAAGTTGGGTAAATGCACTGAGCATTGTTAGAGTTTCTGTACTGGATTGCTTAAGCTTGTCTTCCAGATTGTTCTCAAAAAGCAGAAAATCCTTTCATATTTGTCTTCTGCTTTCAGTAGGTTAGAAGTTGTGCTGTAAACTCTTTGTTTTCCTGACTAGATCCAAACTTCGCTGTAGTCAGCAGGTGCTCACAGATGGCTTTTCAGGAGAGCAGTCTGTGAAGCCAAAACAGCCACAGAAGCCATATAATCATCCTGAGGCATCTGAAGTTTTGAAATTAAAGGTAGGTAGTTTCTTAGGCAAACATATGCATCTGGACTGTTTAAAATAGATGTTTTTGTTCATAAGGGTTATTCTCTCTAGAATAAAACCAGTGAATTTTATCACTACAGAATGCAAAAGTAGAAAGTAGTAATTACTACTTGCCATTTTGGTGTCTTTCGTGCACCATTTTGAAATATTTTGAGTATTTTTGCCCAAATATCTTATAGTACAATTGAGTGCATGAGAACTCACTGAACTGAATTTATTATGTAATATTCTGTAATAGTGCAAAAGAGACTGACTAACTGCTGATGACTCTAACTTGAGTCTGTGTTTCGTTAATTTTACTGTGCTTCACTTTGTCTACAAAAGAAACTGTTTAAACATTTTGAACTTATTTGGAGTGAAGTTTTAGCCAGTAATTAGGAAGTGTCAGTGCAAAGATGTTCAATGCTGCCACTTAAACTCTTCTCTCTACTAACTTTGGACTTAATAGCAGAGTCAGAACTTGAGGAACAATGGCAGAAAGCAATATCAAGACACTTCCAGCCAAAAGAAGCGAACAAATGGAGTCCACAGTCAAGCAGTGAAGCAAAATCATACCTTGGTAAGCTGCTTGCCAATGCTGTCTCATTAAGAGGTTCCAGTAATGCTTAACAAACATCCAGCCCAATGTCCTGCTGAAAGAAAATAGAATGCATGTCTTTCAAAAGTACATTTGATCAGATTATTGGTTATGTGTTTGTAGATGTATGACATTTCTTGCCTGGTGTGCATATAGACAGGCAGGCTAAATTGCAAAGTTTGCATTTTTGGAAGTAATTTTAGCTGCTGGAAATTTGTCATTTGTTTCAGTACACAATCCTTCAACTTTCCAGGTTCTTGTAATAGCCTACTGTAGTGTGTAGTAATAACTCAGTGTAGTACATGTCTTACTGATTGGTGTATGGTGTATTATTGTAAGCATGACTTTTGCCATGCAGCACTTAAAACGTGGTAATGCATATGCTTATTATTTCCCTTCTCTCTAGCAAAAATGTTGAGATGCAGGCTTGACTTGGACACCAGAATCTCATATAATTTTTAATCATACAGTAGAATTACAGCAGTTTGTAAATTCCAGTATGATATTCTTGGTTTGTTACTTTCCCTAACAGTAACTAATTGTATTTTTCTTTGCAGTTCTGCTGACTGGGAGAAGGCTCACTGAGCTGTACTCCCTTTTTTTTTTAATAGAATGTGTTTTGATTTCCTGTTCTCTATGGCTCTTCAGTTGTACTTTGCTATCTCCTGTGCAGCAGTGAGTCCAGTTCTCTATAGAGCTCAGCTGGCTTGTCCAGTCTTTAGTTTTTCTTGTTTACAGACTGTAAGCTAAATTCTTGCCATTCTGGCAGGTAGTTATTGGCTTTTCTCTATTATTCACATAAACGTGCAAAAACTGTAAACTCTCATCCTGTAAATTCCTAACTGTAGCAAGAAATGGTTAGTTGTGTTTGAGTCTGAGAGTAAAAGAATGAAAAGTCAAATAATTGACTGCCCAGAGATTTGCCAGGGTAATCTGTAGGATCATCATGGAAGCAAGGGGAAGTTTAAATACTCCACAGTTACTTTGTAGGCTCTTTGCTTTTCTAAATACTTTGTATTTCTATTTCATTTGCATTGTCATGATTGTCAGCCTTTTGAAATTTAAGTATTTTGTGTCCCAGTGATAATATTCTGATACAATTTGAAAGCCAGAGAACTCTTCATTCACGTGGAGTTCAAAGGGCCGTTTTTTTTTTCTTGTTTGTGTACTTACAGCAGCATACCTGGGGCTAAAACAACTCTTCCCTGGAGAGTTCTAAGTTTGTGTCTCTAAACCGTGTTGATTTAGTTGGCAGTAGCAGCATGTTTGCAAAGACACTGCTTTTTTTTGAGACAAGCCAGTTGAAGAGTGGGTTTATGCACACACCTTTGGCTCCACATCACATATGCAAGACCCTTCCATCTTCAAACACTTAGAAAGCACTCAAAACTTTCTCCTAAAAAATTTAATAATTATTAGTTGACTGCTAAAAGGTTGCATGCTTCTGAAGATTTGCAGGCTTGTAGCATGCTTGCTAAAGTAAAATGACAGAATTCATGCTGAATTAAAATAATTCACACATGAGGAGGTGTGACAAAACAAATAAAACCAGTATGTCTGTTAGTTGATATTTAAACTAATATACCCCTAAGAAATAGAATTCCATTTCTTTATCAAGTGAGTAATGTATGGTCATTCTCTTATCTAGAAATGTGAAAAAAAGCTTAATCCAAGAAGACTTCAAGATAACTTTGAAACAGGCAAGTATGCGGGTTTTGGTGTTGTTTCTTTTAACGAAAAATATACTGTTCCATGTTGATTTTGCAATTCTTTTCCTTAATTATTGAGACTACCTGATTATAGCAGGTGGCTGAGTGAAAACTAGCTGAAAGCTGGTTTAGGAAAATAGCATTTGAGTCAACACAGTGCTGGTAATTGAGTGTTGGTTCAAGGCTTTGTATATTCCTGGTAATAAGCTGCAGGAGAGTGCACACAGATTTTTACTTACTACTCAGAAAATAGTGCCATATTTCTTTCCTCCTTATTGAAAAATGACTCGTGAAACAGTATTATGTGGGTAAAACTGGCTGGCCATTGAAATTGTTCCCAGATTACAGTGACTTTTAAGATGTATTCTAGCCACTAAATAACTTGTAAATATTGTTGTTTGAGTTATCTTCTGTGTATGACCAAAGATACAGGTTTTGTTATAAATGTTAATTGAATACACGTTTGGGTTATGTGTTTTCATTGTTATTGACACTTTTATTGATAACTACCATTTAAAATCTATTTTTTTTTCTCTTTAAGCAGAAGCAGCATATGAGATGTGTTGCTCCAGTGAGGACCCACTGGCAGAACACGTAGAGGGACATTCTATGGCATGCAATGAGCATTACCAATTTGGTTTTTCATCAAGAGCTTTCTTGAGTTTCAAGTTCGACTATGATGCCATAATGAAAAGTTTTGACCTCTGACAGCAAACTCACTAGTAATAAATATCAGACTTGCCTGTTGCAATGGAGAGGGTTACTTATCCAGCCTTACTCTTTCTCAGGAGTTTTTTTTGTTTTGTGTTGTTCATTTGTTTTTAAATGCAATGCAGGGACTGACTGGTGGTTTGGAAGGGTTTGTTCTCTTTGCAGTATAGGAGTGGCATAGTCAAGTGTTGCACTTTAAATGCAGTATAGCCTTTGTCCACAAAAGTACCTTTCCAATGTTCAGTTCACATGTTCCTAGCTGTGCATTAGAGGGCATTCATTTAACTTGTGTTTTATTTTTTTAGGGTTTTTCTACTTTGTATTTTAAGTTGCTGTGTGTTTTGTAGAACATCATTGACTTTTTTTTTAACTGTTGGAGTATACCAGCTTGCTAAACTTTTAACTGCTCTGATGTAAATTATTGGACTTGTCAGTCATTATTTTGTAGTAAATTGCAATATTATGCAGTGGCAATGAGACTAATTCTCAGAGGACTACTCTGTCCTAGTGACTTTGAAACTGAGTTGCACATTTCAAACGTACCCTCAGCCTGTCATCCTTTTCTCTGTACTGATTGCTTGCCCAAAATATCTTCCCTCCTTTACACTGATAGTTTCTGTTGGGTAGCAATCACCAGTGCTTGGAGTCAGATCTGTAACGTGTTGACTTCTTGTACTTACTCTTTCTTGGTCTTTGAAAATGATACAGAAATTGGGTAGAACTGAATCCTTCAAAGTGTCCAACTTCAACTCTTGTGCACTGTCCCCAGCTGCATGAGAAGAAGCTACAATGTTCTGTGTTACCCTACTTGCAGCTGCTTTCAAAAGAAGAAAAGCTTAAACTTTGTCTGTGAGAGGTTACTTGTGTAGAATTTATACTGAATATAAATAGATCTTGCTGAGGAGGAAGGCAGGTGCATGAATAATAGAGGCATTGTGTGACACTGAACAGCTTAATCAGGCTTCCAATAACTATTCCAAGGGTGTTTAGTATTGTATTCTGTGCTGTTGTCCTCTGATCTCTTGTGTAGTGTATCTGCTCTGTATATATCCAGTAGTATTGAATTGCACTTGCAGTCAGCGTTTAAATTATCTAGCCTCAGTCATTTTCAGCTACAGTGCTTTCTTGGGAAAAACATCGAAGATGGAGTGGATGTGGAGGTGAGGAACAAAAACACAGTGAGGGCTGAGGTGATGAACTGTTACATCACCTTCAAGTTAGTGGGTTTCGAGCATGTGCTTTGCAGTTGAGAGAAATGCACTGAAATGTCACAGCAGCTTGTGATAGCAAGCATGTCCCAGATGTAAAAATGGACTTTTCTCTAGAATAGAGGTGATTAATTGGTAACTTCATAGGTTGAATGAACTACACCCTTGTAGTGTATGCTCATGCACTGAGTTTTTATGCAACTCATGCGTCATCCAAAACCAAAATCCCAGTCTTCCTTCAACCACCCTACTTCATCTACCCTACCTGATCTGTTACCTAGTGCTTCTCCTCAGAAATAGCTTTAGAACTTTTTCCTGGTTTATTCACCTGCCCTGGCACCAGGTGATTTGGAACTCTAATGCTGTAATAATTTGGGCCGTGAGAGTGCTCCACTTCTGTATCAGGCAAGAGGAGAAAGGGACTACAGCATTTCCTCCTTCTGGAGGGCAAGGGTTCTGAGGGCTTTGTTTTTCAAGACCAAATTGTGAAATAGCTCAATCTAGCTTTGACTCACTTTTTAAAATTTTTTTTTTAAAGAAGTATCCAAAGGCCGTTCAAAGCAGTAAATGATACAGAACAGTAATTGAGAAGGTGGGATAATGCTGAAGGAGGTTGTGTTACTCAGCTTCAGGTGAAAACTAATCTTCAGTTACTTCCTTAGTGCTTCTTTAGTTGCTTTCCCAGCAAAAGTGCCTTTACTCATGGTGAGGCAGACGTTTGTATTCGTATCCTGAGGCTGCTACTGCCTGTGGAGTTAACAGGACTCTCCTAAGGCGTAATTAAATATCAGGCTGTGGAAATCTTTTTATAAATAAGTTGACTTTTCAGATAAATTAGTTATAGTTCATTTAGTGCTCTGTGAAATAATGGGGATGTTGATGAAACAGTGAACTTGGAGCATCTGTCATCTGTTTGGGAAGTCCTATCCCAGACAAGAGGAAGTTTTTAGAACAATGGAAGCATGTCCTATGAATAGGAGATGCTGCCCTCTGTTTACTGTGTCATTTTTCTTAGTGAAAGGTTGGTTCACTATAAGAGACACTCGCTTCATTAAGCAACCCGAAGTGGGGCTTATACATTGTCACGATTTTAGTAAATCTAGCCTTAATGTGAGTTGCAAATAAATGTGATAAATATGCAATAACTTACTACTTTGTATAAGGGTACCATTTCTTGTAGTAGCATTGCTTTCTGCTTTCTCAGTAAAGTTTTATAAACCTATGTAAGTGTGGTGGCATGTGCTCTACCCGTGGGTTCCATCATGCCCTGCACAGTGAACATGTTGTTTACTTTCATTATGTTATTTCACCATCCTTTTATAATTGTATTTCTAAGTTTAGAAGTACTGTTTACATTACCTTCCGTAAAACAGTGAAGAAATAGCAAGTGAGATCTAGGCTTTAGTTCTGTGAGTTTTTACTTTATGGGAGCCAGACAGAGAAACAAGTAACTGTTTGCATGTCAGACTCAAGAGCTGGTGTCAAAGTACTTGAAAAACAGATTATGTCAATTTGAGAATGTTTGCATGTTAGGGGTTATTCTGATAATGGTCAGTCAGTGTTCTTGAAACTAAAGAACTTGTGGAATAAACAAACATTTAACAAAAAACCCTGCAGATGTGTTGTGTTGGGAATCTAGTATTAGTTTGCAGTTTCTAGTACTACATAAACTCCCTGATTTAGCATGAGGTTTTTGGCATGTTTCCTCATGGAATGCTCTGTACTTTGGCCTCAGAATGAAAAGTGGCCTGCCCAACTGAGTGACGTGTGTTCTGTGCTGAAGTGCTACTAACTTCAACTCTTTGATGTACATCCATCATCCAGCTTTGGGAAGTAGCTGTGTCTTACATGCTTTGAAGTCTGGCAGCAGTGGTTACAGGAAGAAGAGGGGAAATGGCTTTATTTATTGCACAAAGTATTTTTTTTAACACAGTGTAAATTCTTTAGACCAAACTTCCATAGTTTCTTATAAGATGTTGAGCCTAGTCTCTGTTCCAGGCTTCTGTGCTGTGCTCCAAACTTCCTGAATTAATTTGGTGATTTGAGAATATTTAGTGTGTTTTTCTTTCACCTGCCTGTGGCTTTTATAGATGTAACAGTTCCTTTTAAAAATAAGGCAGGCTTTGAGTCTGGCTATTCCTAACATACTTGCTCTGTTTGAAATGTCAGGTAAAAAGTTATTTTTTTCCAATCTTTACTTACTGTAGTAGATTTGCTTTTGCACTCTTGTCATTCTGGTGTGAAGAGCAAGAGTCTACATTAAAAATCCAAGCTCTAACATCCTGTGGTGCAAGACAGCACTGCTGCTCCATGGGTGACTGGCTGCCCAGTTGTGGGGTCAGTAGGCTTCTTAATCCTCAGATACCTGGGTTTTTTTATAAATTCTGAGCAACAGGTTTTTCTTCCAGATGTAAAGTCAGGTGCCTTCATGTTTTAAGTTAGGAGGTTATACTCTTAAATGTGTTAGGAAGCTCATAATTATTGAGAGTTGGTAGAAGAGTCTCTCTTGTTGATTTAATTTCTGTAAATAAACCGATTTTAAGTCTTGCACTGTAAATGTTAAATAATCTGGTGCTTATACATGACTTCATAATTTCAAATTGTTTTTGTTATTACAATATTTTAGCTTTTGAAATGACCAAAATTATTTAAGATACAGTAAATTTCTACAAACTAACTGAAGGTGCTTTTACAGTAAATTAGACTTGGAAATGTCACTATTCTTCCATAACAGGTTTTTGTTCATATGCATTTATAGCAATAGTGTAGTTCAAGAATGAAAGTAGGCTAAATGCTAGGATTTGCACTGATCTTAATCCTTTATGTAAGCACTGATAGATGCAGTAGGATTTGTGCTGTGTGTGCATTTCACTTTTTCATGTATAATACAAACTTAAAAGGAAGACAACGTAGGTAACAATTACAATGGCTGTATTCAATATCATGAGAGATTCCGGATTAGTAGTAGTACTTTAAAATTAAATGTGTGGGTTTTGTCTTTTAATTGAAAGTGTTAGGTTAAGCAAGACTTAACCTTTTATACAGATTCAGATTTACAGAAACCCTTATCTTTAAATTGTTCCCAGCTCTGGGATGCTTCTGGGAAGTCAAAATGTCTTCAAGTCCTCCTTTTATTCTTGCAAGAAAAAAAGAGAAAGCTTCCTTTTAAGTAATTACTAACATTTCACAGAATACAGAATGTTTAAATTTGAATAAGTTACTAAGAATTTTACTGAAAACAGAGTATTTTGTCATTTTTAAGCATTTATATTGTTGATCAGAAGAACTGGCATTTTATTTCCAGTATTGGCTTACAGTTCAGTGCCTTTAAGAAAATGATTGCAGCTCACGGAGCATTAATCATTTTCAAACAAGGCATCTGTAGCTTTTTAAGAATACAGATCCTGCAAATACAGTTCTCTGATACACTTCCAACTGTGAGAACAAATTGGCAAATTTTTTTAAGCATGTTTGATCAAAATTACTGAATTGTGGAGATGAACCATTTGTACCCTACTGGTAGGGTACATAGCTTTGTTATGCAGAAAAAATATGCAAAACTGCATGATTAAGAGCTCCCAGCAAATACTTCTCATGCCTATACTTGCAACAGGATCCTTTAGTAAGGATGTCTGCATGGCACTGCAGTATGTAGAAGTTATATTTCATCCCTGAGGAGCAGTTTAGCTGCATTTCCATGGCACTTCTAACATTAAAAAGCAAAACAGACTCCACAGAAGAAGGTGGAGGGTTGTCCATTAATTCTGGCATAATGCAGGACACTCAGGCTGACTTGGGTATTGCTTCCAAAAGATAACATTTTTCAGGGCAGCACTGCATGCTGGCAGAAAACAGGGAGCCAGTGTTTTATTATATGGCTCATGCATGAAGGGTTATGTCTTCCTCCTCTTTGTTTAAAGCTCAAGAACTTGATCTGTTTCCCTCAGTCATATATAAGTGGCACATCAGTGCTAATTAAGTAGAAAGTATGTACAGTTAATAAGGTTAAAATCATTACAGATTTTACTCAATTTCCATTATGTTCTTTTGATGAAAGTTTGCATTACTTAACTCTTAAATTGTTTTAAATAAAATCTTTTAACTATCTGTAACATCTGCTGTACTGATGATTGTGATTTTGTTATGAATTGATTCGGAAATTGAAGCACACCATTTAAGAGACTATGACTAAGTTGACATTTTCTTCTATATTGTTATTTTTTCTGTGTAAAATTAAATCATTTATAAATAAACTTACTGAAGTATGAATAAAAGGAGTGCTGGTCATTATGAAATGTAAAGCCTGTGCTGCTGGTACAGGTTATTCTTTCACTGTAGCATGTTTAGGTGTTGCCTTAAGCCAGTCAATGTCAGTGATTCTACATAGTGCCAGGAATAGAAGTATTACTTTTTAAGGTCAGTTGCAAATGTGGATGAGGAGCCCATTTAACACAGTGGAAAGAAAAAGAAAATTAAAAGGGTGTTGGATGTACTGGAGAAAGGAATTATGTGAACTTCAATCACTGCTTCTAGAATTTTTATGAAATACTGAGGATTGGGTTGTTTTTTTTATTTTCCTTTTTTGTTTTGGTCTATATAACTTGTTAATAAAAGAATTGGATGCGTGGAAACAGTTTCACGTGTGCCCTTTTGTTTCTATAAAGTATTCATTGAAGCTGAAGAGGGAATTTATGGGAAGTACTAATGGCATGTCACATCTCAGCTGAGTTCTTACCCATTCTTCATGCCTCTCTTATGGGAACTTCCCTGACAATGTCAGATCATCTCCCTCAGTAACTTACCTTGGAGATGACATACCTTTGTGTCTAGGATACCTATAGGCAGTCCCATTCAACAATAGGATAAGTTATGGTAAAACAACTCCCGAGGCAAAGAAACAGCATTAGAAATTTATTCAGAATATAAGAACATTTGTAAAATAAGTATTATAAATGCCTCTGTATAAATAAATGCAGTTTTTACAATTCTATATCAAATAAACACAAAATAGCTATTTTACAGCTGCTAGGAAACTAAAAATAGCAACACATTTAAAGCTAATTCAGTATGGTGAAAAGTTTCTAAAGTTACAATGTATGGTGCAGTATTAAAGGAGAAGAAAATCCTAATAAAACCAGTAGAACAATACTGACATGAATGCAAACTTATTCACATGTGCTTTGCAATAGCTAAGAGTACATTCAAGCTGGTGAAGATTTATACATGTAATTAAAAAAAAAGTAATTTTTGTTTTCTGAACACACTGTGAAATACAAAGGTTCATGCACTCTGGTGACTTAGAAAATACAAAAAAAAATCCAGTCATCAAGTCATGAATGGACTTAGGTTTTGTTGGCAAGAAACACCTACTTTTCTTGGTTTACATATGAATTATTTCTGCAAAAAGTGTTGAGAGACTTAAGTTGCTGTGACTCAAGGTGCATTGCACACTCACGTATATCTCGTGTGCTGGTATTTCAGAGTTGCATGAACAGAGTTTTAGTTTGTTTGGCATTTATTCTCAGGGTTGGTGCCATTTTAATGGCTACACCAGAACTGCAGCTAATTATTAATATAGAACAGTTCTCACAGTAACACTAAACCTTTTACCACTTCCCTGTTGATCTTTTCCACTGTGCCAACAAATGAATCAGTAGCTGCTTCCTTGGGGCAAACTAAATGGGTGGTCTGGCAAACTGTGGCTACTGCTGAGGCTGTGTGATAGCAGTGTTTCTTTTTCATCTACAAGCCCTATGTGAAGAAAATGGCTTACTTTTACTGATGATTTACAATTCCATCTAAAGCACTTTTAGAGCACAGCTGTCAGGGAGGATAACACAGTAAATGTAGTGAAATGGCACCACCAAATCTTCAGGCCTGAAAAAGGTACTGAGGGGTGGCTGCAGCTTTTTATGCCTCTAAACTCAGGTGCCTGTTCAGCCTCAAGAGGAGAGGACTGAGAGGAAGCCTCATCCGTGTCTGTCAGTGTCTGCAGGGAGGTGTCAGAGAGCGGACCAAGCTCTGCTCAGGGTGCCCAGCAATGGGACAAGAGGCCACAGGCAGAAACAGGCATAGGAAGTTCCACCTGAACACAAGAACTTCTTTACTGTGTGGGTGACTGAGCACTGGAACAGAAACCAGAGAGACTGTGGAGTCTCCCTCTCTGGAGATACTCCAGAACCGTCAGGATGCAATCCTGAGTACCCTGCTCCAGCAAACCTGGCTTGAGGAGGAAGGTTGGACCAGATGACCCCACCAGTGGTCCCTTCCAACTATTCTGTGTTTCTATACTTTCTCTATTTGTACCTATCATTTAAAGACACATTTAAATTCAAACACTACCACAGCATTTTTTATGGAAGAAATTCTTGACAGTGAGGGTGGTGAGGCCCTGGCATAGCTTGCCCAGTGAAGGTGTAGATGCCCCATCCCTGGAAGTGTCCAAGGCCAAGTTGGATGGGGCACTGAACAACCTGGTCTAGTAGGAGGTGTTCCTGCCCATGGCAGGGATGATCTTTGAAATCTCTTCCAAAACAAACCATTGTGTGATTGATTCTGTTATTCTAAATAAAAAAAAAAGAGCCTAGGAGGCAATCCAGTACAGTAGTGGCTTCCAGTCCTCTTCACTGAAAGGTATTTCACATGGACATTTTGAGATGACCTCAAGTCACATGGGTGTTTCAGATGCCAGAAGACAAAAGTGTAACTGCATATTTGCCACAGTACATAGTGGATACTTTTCTATATGTTCAGAAACAAGTGTGCTTAGTTACCACTGAAGCTTATGGCAAAACCCATATTCCTGTTGGTGAGGAACTTGGCCAAAAAAGGGAAACACCATAGATAGCTGCTATGAAAGACCATAAAGACAGCAGAACTCAATGTGCCTTCTTCCTCAACAGACTGGTTTGCAAAAATTTCCATTCACATTATAAATTAAGTGCAATTATCTTGAGAAAGAGGACTAATCAAAACCAATCCCAGGACATCACTAACTAAAAATTTTGAAATCATTGTTTTAACATGTTGTTGCAATCACCATGTATAATGCTGGCTTTGTAGATGATGTATCAGGCTCTAGAGAAGTAGGAATGACTACTCTAAGGACAGAAGACAGCAGCTACAGCAGAAAGAGATGAACACCAATGCAACAGTCTCAGATGTAACCAACATGTAAAAAAAATACCATATTATGAACACAAATTTCCAATTTTGGCTGCCTGGACTAACCCAACAGTAGCCAAAACCAGTCAAAGTCCTCTAAAAATATTTCCTCAGTACTAGAAATGGGAGAAGTAAGCAAGACAAGTTACCATATTTCTAATTACACTTGTAAAACTGAAGGTGCAACTCAACATGTAAAGCAAAAAGGATAAACAACTCTTGAAATCAGATGTACTGGAAATAAGCCTGAAAAATGCAAAGTAGAGGTGTAACACAGAAGCAGACTAGCACAGTGAATGAACTCCAGTTTGGCATGTTAAAACACACATGGAAGCTGTTTTATGTACTCTGTCAAAAAGAAGCAGATTGTGAATGCAATATGTGCTATGGCAGATTCCTGTGTTTTGACCTCTACAGAAATCAACCTGATCCCCATGATTTTGCTTAATGTTCATTAACATAATAAGCCAACACTTGCAATTCAGTCAGTTTGATAATACAGTAACACAATGCGACTCAAACAAAAGAAGAAAATGTTAGCAGTAACAAAAACTAACCTAAGAAGCTGTAAGAAGACATCACCATTCACATTCTGTTTGTGGTTGGATATCCATACACCTACACATTTATAGTTTTGTGCCTATGTATTCAATATTAAACAGGTACATTCCTAATAAGTACCTTTTTGGTAAAAAAAAAAAAAAGTATAAAAAGAAGACATTCTACCTCTTGATCACAGTAAGCTGTAATAAGCACTATACACGTGACAAAAATGGCCCAGCTTCTTACAGAAAACCTTGGCTATAATGTGATAGCAAGAAAACCAACTCTTTTACAAAGTAGTTGCAAACACCATGCAATATGAATACCAGGAGGTCTTCCATTATTTCTTACCCACCCTTAGCTCAGACCATCTGTGTGGCTTGGTGAAACTCACAGCCTTCAGCCCTCTTACAAACCATAAGAAATACACCATTTATCATGGTTCTCAGAGATGCAACTATGGTTTTGTGGTTTTCTTTTATTCCCAAATCAACAGGAGTTGTCCTACCTCAT
Organism: Xenops minutus; assembly: GCA_035221455.1. NCBI lineage: Eukaryota > Metazoa > Chordata > Aves > Passeriformes > Furnariidae > Xenops > Xenops minutus. The sequence goes on along the minus strand of JAWWEE010000085.1, from coordinate 12,959,172 downwards.
CTGCACTGTGAGCAGCACTATTGCAAGTAGGGTGCAAACAAGCAAAGCAGCCTGTCATCTCCCCTCTCTGCAGCTGCCTATTTAGTTGGTTTAACCACAACAGTGAGCCTTGAGGGTACAATATGGACTTGGGTGCAGAGGGAGCTCAAGGATGGGGAAAACTCTCAAATGATCTCCAAACGGCCTAAATTAAAAACTCTTAACGTTAATTATTTTGCTATGTGACATGGTCACCCATTGGACGTATATAAAGTGGAAGAGAAGCTGTAGGAATATAGACAGAACGACACAGACAATGTACATAATTATAGCATGATAATTCAGGCACTGCCATTTTACATTATGAAACAGTTCTTAAGGTTAACACTTTTATTATCCCCATGACACCTCTCTGGGATCCCAGAGAAGGTGCTTTAAGTGTGCCGGCATTGACAGAGCTTTTAGCATTTGAAGCTCCCTAAAAGTCAGCCTCCAAAAGAAAGAAAGTTGTAATGGCACTAGGCATCTTTTAAAGAGATGCGCTTAAAGTGAAGTTTCATTGGTGTGTGGTCTGGAGTTCTCCTCTTCCAGTAAAGCTATTCTTTGTTTGAGCATCCTTACTTGTGTTTCATGTCTCTCCACCATGGCCATCATTTGTGATTCCAGTTTCTTCAGCTTATTTTGATGCTTTTTCTTTGCTTTTTCATAAGCTGCTACCAAGTTGCTGTTAAAAACACAAGGCAATGCAAGTAATTCAAAAAGTCTTGTTCCTGGCAAGTGTTACAAAAAATCCACCCCAAAGCCCCACCTTCAGAGAACTCTGAAGTCTGGGAACCAATCACCTTCTTAAAATTTACCAGTGCTTTAAAATGGTTTAGATTTAAACCTTATTGACCCAAATCCAGCTCAATGCTAACGTCTGTGTCTTTTCTGGGGAAAATACCTTTACCAGTAAACTGGTAGAGGAAACATGTTTGAACATGGTTCAAAGAGCCAGACAGAGGATGACCTCGCAGAGCACTGTTTGTGAGTCAGGATACCACAACATTAAACATGCAATCATTTATAAGAAACACTGCATGGCCAAAATCTGCTTAGAAAATCCAGGACTGATTTTGCATTTTTCATTTTAAAAAATCACATTCACATTCAGAGGATGGCATTTTGTGCTAATTTATCAGCTGCTGAGTAGGTTCTGTGTCTCCACCTTGACTGAGTATGAAATCTTTAGGCGGATATTGCTTTTCACCATGAAGTCTTTCAAGTATAATTTAAGAAAAACTACATTGTGAGTGATAGGCTCCTTGCAGGAAAGGTAGCTGCAGTCTACCAGATTCCTAGTCCATCCAAACACAGCGCCAATAAAACACCCTGAGTGAGCAATACAGTTTAAGTGTGATTATCCAAGAGAGTTTATTAATGAAGAGGCTGGAGCCAAAGAAAAAGAAGCAGTTTCAAACAAAGTAACAGATTCATAAATATGGGTTTTGTTTCTTTTTCTAATTGTGAATTTCCTAGTAACCAAGTTAAGAGTAACCTATTTCCCCACCTCGGTTCTTAACTATGTAGTTGTCAGTGTCCTGCATGGGAGGTTTATACCTCCCACATCTCTAACTAGAGCCTTAAAGAGTCAATGTGTGTGAACATCAGGAACCAGAAACTTCCCATTAAGGGGAGTATTACAGTGCATTGTCAGAACACAACAAAAAACATCAATGGTGCATCCATCTCCTGGTAGATCCTTACCTGTTTGCCCTTTTAAGGTCATTAACAAATTCTGCAGACTGCTGATGTCTGATTTCACTGCTCTTCGTGAGCCTCTCCAAAGCACTCACTAACTCCTGCACCCTAGCTTTCAGTTTCTTCTCCCTGGATCAGGAAAAAGGGAGGTACAAAACTATTTTCAGAACAGAAATAACACTTTAGCTTGCAAATGCATGAACAGTTGTCCTGTGTTGGGTTGACAGGCTGAAAATTACTATTTGGAAAATATAGGAGGTAGTTCTTGCATTAAAGTTTTACAAAGATTGGTATTTATAATATTCACCGTTTTAGAATATATGATCAGAGATACAGCAGACAAAAGAGAAAACAAACTTCTGTATTAGATCACAGTCTTGTATGTATTAAATCACACTAAGGAATAAGCATGAAGATACATAAATAAAAGTTTAAGAATACCTGGAATATGCCATCTACTGTGTCTTGAATGAAACAGCAGAGAAAACTACCACAGCTACTCACACATCATGGTAATCATGTAAGTATTTTAAATAAAAATAGCATATTAGCATTGCTATTAGACATAATTTACTAAACAAACTTCTTCTTACACAGGGAACCATAGAATGGTTTGGGTTGGAAGGGCCCTCTAAAGGTCATCTAGCCTGACTCTCCTGCAATGAGCAGGGACATTGTCAAGTAGATCAGGTTGCTCAGAGCCCTGTTTGACCTGACCTTGAATGTTTTGAGGCATGGGGCACCTACCAGTTCGCTGGGTAACCTGTGCTGCCAGTGTTTCCCCACCCTCTGAGCAATTCCATTGATTTCAGCTACTCCCTCAAATTTCCTCAGGTAATTTATACTGTAGTATAAATATAAATATGCTCTGTATTACAGCAGACAACTAGCTTTTTAAGGAGCCAGCAAGTCCAGTCCAAGTGGCAATGAGAAACAGAAAAAGTTACAAACAGAAGAAAGGAGTACAGACAGAAAAGGCCAAGCACAAGAAAAACAGAAGAAAGAGCAGAGGCATTGTCTTCTATGAGAGACTCTGTCTTTCAAACAAGCCAGAGTAGTGAGGCTTAAAATGCTGATATAGTTACTAATACTTACAAACTATGAACCAAAAGCTAATTATATGAGGAGTGACACAGTAGAAGCAAGGTACCTTGCAGTATTTTTACATTACAAGTATCTATAGGAGGGAAAGAAAAAGCGAACAAGAGATTCTGTGGAGTAGCCTGGGGATTAAGCTGGCTTTAAAAAGTATTTCCTAGCACAGGTAAGCATATGGCATGTGGCAGGTGCTCCTTCCTGGGGAGCATCCTGCTCAGAGCTGATGGCTGCCCAGGCCACTCTGACACAGACATGGGACGATCCCTGTGGAGACCCAGGAGCTTTTCCCATGACCCATCCTCATAGCACAGACAATCCAGAGGGAAAAAAAAAACCAAAACAAAACAAAACAAAAAAACCAACACCACATTTCGGGGGGGAAAGAGGAAAAAAAATGTTTTTTAAGAATAACATGTAGCTGTGCTCAGCTGGGACAGAGATTCTGCAGCATCAAGTCTTACACTTGGGAGCCCTGTGTGTTCGCATGGAGACATTTGTCTGTGCTCTGCTGCCCAGAACTGCTTCTGTTTTTGTTGCAGTGCTAAGTGAGTACGCTGGGTTTCATCTCAGTAACAAGACGACTGGCAGCTCCCACACAACCCCACAGGGAGCGAACACCCTAAAAGCTCCCCCGGCTGCGCACACACCACAGGGATGCTCCTCGAATCCCAGCTCGCCAGGCTGCAGTTCCGAGGGTGGCCTGGCTAGGGCAGCCTTTTATCGCCAGACACAAGGACAGCGCCCGCTTCAGCAGCAACAGAAGGGCTTTCACAAAGTCAGACGGGGAAATATTCCAAGTTAGCAGTTTATCCCAACAAACCCAGACGCTGGTTTACCGGCCAAATTGAAAAGGACATAAGAAGGGCCTTGTTGATGAAAAACCATCAGTATTCTTTGTATGTCCCTTCCATTGAAGGAATACGCTCTCTGCTTTCAAATAATGCAATCTTTTTCCCTAGCAGTCAGAAACTCACTGCTATCCACCCCAAATACAAATTTTATTTTTTATATCCTCTCTCAGCAGTCAGGAAGACTCAGCACATTGTACAGTCAAAATCTGTGTTCTGAAAAGAAAATGGGGGAAAAAATATTCCATTTTTTTACCTGCAACGGAACATAAACAAGAAAACAGCAGACTTGGCAGAGGTCAGACCTAACGTGTTTGTGACATGGCACTAATGACAAGAACAGAGTAGGGTAAATTTGGTGCTTGTCTGCTCCAAAGGCTGCCACAGCCAGAGGCTCTGGGAAGGCTCAGTAGCACCACGCTCAGCACAGCGACCTGGCATGAACAGCAAGTCCAACAGAATAAACACACACTGCATTTGGGTGGGCAGAGAATCTAAAAACCACATGAGGTTGACTTAACATTATGTGCAAGAAAAGGTATGACTGTGAAAGCTCTGCACACGTGGGAAAAAGCCCTGCAGAGCCACAGCTCACTGCAGCTGAAGTCCTAAATACACCTGTTGTAACAAAAGCTGCGTGGAAAAGAAACACAGTGGAAAGACTTTGAGGAGCCTGTCATGTATAGTTGCTATGGTGACTGCTACCTGATATAAAACAATCATATCACCTTTTGTCTGTTTTGCACTCACACCTTTCAGTCTGTCCTGTTCAGTCCGAACTCAGCTAAACATCAAGCTGTATTTCTTCACTTTTGGTCTATAACATCCTTAAAGTTGCTGCTTGTCAAAGACACAGAGCCAGCACCCCAGGCCTCCACAAGCTACTTAAACAACTTTCAGATGCTAGATATGAACCATTTAGCTAAACTAATACTTCAGATCTACTCAAACTTACATTTACACCAGTAAAACACATATTCCTTTTGGCTTTGAAGTCAGTAAAAATAGCACTAGCTAGTACCGACTAAGCCTTAATCTCACGGAAAGCAACTGGTGGTTTGACTGCATGTCCTAACGTGTCCAGAAATCTTAAAAAACCCCAACCCGTAGGATCTACTTTTACACCTCCTGTTCCTGATTTTAAAAATGCCTATCCAAATAACCTTACTTCAAGAGACATTTCACAGAACAAGCAATACTTGAGCACACAGACACAGCAGCAACAGTAAAGGCACAGCAAATACCTTGTTTTAGTTTTGGAAATGGAGGTGCACATACACTTGGTTACTGAATATTACATGCCAAAAACATGAAAGGTTTTCCCCACAGTGCTGCACCTTCTATTTTAGCAGCAGATGAGAGACCTCAGAGCTGTACCTTACTGGCTGGCCAGCAAATTCTCTGCCCCTTCCTAAAAATCCCACACCTCACAAAGGTAACTCCTCCCACTTCCCTCCGCTTCTATCACTGATTACCCCAGTTTGGCTAGAAAGAATTGTCCTTATTTGTTTCTCTTCAAAACTGATTGCTTGGTTAGGCAGTCAACTGGAGTGATAATGAATCCGGAGATGTTATTTGTATTCCTCTAATGCAGTAGAGGTTAGCTGTCTTTACAGGATTCCTAGCAGTACTTCACTTTCCTGATTGCTCTTTTAAATCAGCGGGATATGAAAAATCAGCCACTACAAGCTTAATATGGCAGAATGTTTTAAAACAACAGTCACAGTCATACGCAGAGTTTTTCCCCAATGAGACGTGGAAGTTGCAAACCAGGGATGGAACTACATTTGATGTGACAACCATATGAACATCCTACAATGGCACAGCCTTCTGCTGCCAGTCTTTCAGAGTCCAGAGCTCACACAGAAGCATGCACACCAAACTCACACTGCTGTTGTGCCCCAGGGCTGCAGTACAGACCTGTATGGACCCCAAGAAATCATTTATGTTTGTATTTTGATGGGAGGAGGGAACAAGAAAGTATTTTTTTTTTTTTGGAGAAAACAAATTCTTTGAGCCTGTCAACTCACAAAGATACAAGTCAGCACAGCTTTTACTCCCAAAAGCTCCTCCTCCAAGTGGCTGAAGCTGAAGCTGCACAAAACACAGCCGTGACACCTTGTGTGCACAGAGAAAATGAGCAAGTATTCCCAGAAGAGGGAATAAGCCTGTGATCTAAGGGCATGGATCACTTCCAGCGCAAGGGCTCTCTGCTGCGGGGCACTTGAGAAGTCAGCTGGGGAAATCCCTGACTGCTCCCTTTCCAGGGAAAAGCTCAGAATAAGTGTATTCAGAGGCTTACAGCCTATGCCAACATCCGCCAAAAACAGTATTTTCAGTGAAATGCCTAATATGCTGGTAATAAAGACTTTTGTTTTGTATTTTCACAATCAAAACACTCAGTGGGCAGTTGCTAAGTGGTTTTCAAGGGCTTTTTGTTTCAGACTTACAGGATGGCTGAATAGGAAGGGGCTAACCAGTGTTCTCTGGTTTCAAGGCTACCAATGCAGAGAGTGCGGAATTCTGCCAGAGCCATAAAGGAAACTATGTAACATCGGGCACTTCCCCGCAGTTTCTGTCAATTTGGACTCCACACAGTGACACCATGTTTGGCACACAGTAATGCAAGCAAGGTCACGAACACCTTATATTTTCCCTCCTGTCTGGGCATTTCCAGACATGTTCAGGTTTCACATGCTAGGAGGCTTCCCAGATTTTCCTGCCCTTGCTCATTTCATTGAAAATTCCCCAGTGCTGCAAACAGGAAGCTGCTCTTCTCTGACATGCAAAAAGTTGATTTTTCTGCCCCTGGCTTGGAGTGTACCCAGCTAATTCCCCTTCTTGTGAAAGCACTAGCTACCACCCCCCTGCCCTGGGGTCAGGAGCACCACAGCTCTTGCCAAATCTGAAGCCAAAGAGGAGCAATAAGCTCTCTCCAAATCAAGAGGTGAGAAAGTTTCCCACAGCAGGGCAGAGGAGCCTTGCCACCCTTTTACTGTGCAAGGTGCATTGCCTGCCACAAGCAGTTCCCTTCAGATTCTGGCTCAGCCATCAGAGTGGCACTATTGGCTTCAGCTCAGCACCTTTCCCTGAGCTCTGCAGGCAAAAACCCTGAGGCAGCAGCACCAGCTGCAGTCGGGCGGCCAGTCCAAGGGGACAGAGGCTTGAGGTTTCCTGGACAAAAGTGTCCATGCAGGAGGGACAAGCCCCAGGCACACGGAGCTTGGGGAGGGGGGAGAGGCATCTCCTCTGTGGTGTCCTGAGCTATCTTCAAGATCCCTGCTTTGCAGAAGGGGGCACACACCTTCCATCCCCCACTTCATCCTGCTCCCTTCCCTAATATCCTCCTGTTGTTAGCCTGGCTGACTTCTGACAGTGATCCCTCACTGACTTTTCCAGTTGAACAGGGTGACACATGACTGTTTTTTCTAGGCATTTGACTCCTCTCCTCTCAGGAGATAACAGCTGGACTTTTAAAAGGAATGCAGATACATTCCCTTTCCATCAGCAATTTAAACATCCTACATCAGGCTGGCATGCAGAATATCCAAGCTAATTCAAATGCATGCTTGCCTCACTGGTCAGGGTTAGCTTGCTGAGGAAAACAACTAATAAGTAATAAACTTTCTAAAGAGGCAACAAAGCAATACTCCTCAAATGCCCAAGAAGTATTAAAATCGCCCTCTTCAAATGTCATGTCTTCCTGGCTCACCTCCTCAGGCATCACCTGTGCTGGCTGCTACCTGTGCAAAGGGAGCCTTTTCTGATCGCAGAGAAAACTGAGGGTGCTTTAAAAAACACTTTGCTGGTGTAAAATACTGTACTTTTTCTTTTTGCTGACTATCAGATGCTTAGAGCAGACCTCAAAAACCAGACAGTACCACAGGCATGTGTTACACCACCTGCAGTGGGGAGACAGGCCAGGTGTGGTCCCGGAAACAACAGACTGGCAGCAGAAAGGGAGAACAGCCCTGGAGGGAGACAGCAGCATGCCTGCCACACTCACTGCTCAAAACTCCCACCCAGCTTTGCCAGCCCAGCCTGGAAACTCTCCAGACCTGGAGCTATTTGGAGCTCCCTGTGATGATTATAACCAAGTGCACAGCAGCTCAGCAGTTAAGATAACCACACAGTGGTAAGCAGAACTACTTATTCCATGTCAAAAATAGAGAAAAAGAGCAATTTTGCTCGTCTGTGATGCGTGTAAAAAACCAGCTACTCAAAGTGCTTCTGAGGAATCTGTCCCTTATATCACCATGAGTCACTTCTCTTCTTGTGATAAGGTTTCTCTCAGTGGGACTCTCCAGAGGGATTTCCAGAGACAGGTCATGTCTCCTGAACCCCTCAGGCAGCCAAGGGAAACCACAACAGGATACAACACAGTCACAAAAAAGACATCTCTGAAATTTGCAATGACTGCAATTCATGGCTTTCACACATCTCAGAGTTTCTTATCTCCTCATTTAATGGATGCAATAATTAGAGAACAGAAACAAGCAAATGTAACTGACAAAAAGCAACTGAGGATGTACCAGCAGTTCCAGAACAAACCCTGCCACTCTCTCCTCTTTCATCTGCTGTATGTTCATCCTGCACTATAGTCAAAGACAAAAAGGATTTTACAATTCAGTAAGTCTTAAGAATAATTTTAAATCTGAATCATCACAATACAGTGTGTTTTAGGCATTTCTTTTTCCATTTCTGAAACTTAACCTTCCTGATGATCAAGACAGGCTGACTTTCAATTATGGTTCTACAGAATTCTTGATCCTGCTATCAAGTAACCAAGGCTGGCCCTTTAAAACATTCCAAGCTAAGGTGCTGTCATACGAAGTTTATGGAAGTTTAAAATAAATCTATCTCTCTGACAGGAAATAGTCACTGCCAAGCTTTGGCACAGCTCTCCATTGAAACAGTTGCTTTCTGAAGAGAAGTCTGTCATAAAACACAGCTGTGGTCTTCAGACAGGCATAAGGACCAATGATTGCAATAAGCATTACTGTGTCTCAATAGCCACATAAAAGTCATTGCAATACTGTGAATTTTTTGTGTCCTTCTAGAAATACCTACAGCTTCCACTTCCAGAGAGGCAGGACCACAGCTCTGTGCAAAATGTACTTGTTATGAAGAGCAAAGGAACTGTTCACCATTTCTACTGATTGTGACTTTTCCCCTCTCCATGGTGACTTCCCTATTAGTAGCATCACTCACTGTGTTATCTCTCAGTTTAAGAGTCATCAGACATGATAAATGCATGGCTTCTTTGTTGTCTCGACAGATGGAAAATCACTCTTTTGTAAGGGAGATACTGAAATGCGTCTAGACTGACACAATTAATGTAATCCTGCACAACTGCATAGCCATCAAGGATCATAATTTTGTGCCAAGTGATGACACAGCTCAGGTCTAAACAGTCAGTCTCGTTACAAAGTGTTTTGCCTGCCACAGCCCTTACCTAGTACTGCCACATCTTTCCTGGCCAAGTATTTTAATGCTTATAAATGATTCTCTAAATACATAAACAAAATACAACCCTACACAGACAGAAAAGCTACAAGCAACTGGAAATACAAGGAGACACCCCAGGAGAACCTCAACAATCATAGCATTTCTATCAAGGCCTGGGGAGAGGGAGAAGTTTCAGTCTTGCCAGCTTGGCCATTTTTCACTGAATGAAAGAATTTAGTGGCAGAAGACGTTAATTATATTATAATTATCATCCCCCTGCTAAAGAAAGATGGAATTCTTATGCCTCTCTAACCCTTCCTGCCATCTCTACTGCACTTACCTGCATTAGTGCATAACATGGTATGTGCCTACTAAATTATAGACTCACACAAGTTATACACAGCGCTCCCTGTCCTGCCACAGCAGAACAGAACAAACCACCAAGGAAAATACTGTCTTAAGGTCTCCCCAAGAGACTGTGTCATGGGTTTGATTTTGTGGTATTCAACCAGACCCTCTCCCATAAAACTGTCTTCTGGCACAATCATCAAGGTGTCAGTGCCAGGCCGTGAGGCTGCTGGGGATACATTTTTACCCTCACAAGAATAAAATATTTCTTGCCAACAAGCTTGTTTATGGATGTGTCAAACTCAGGAATAAAAGAGGCTTCATGCCTATTGAAACACTCCATCATTCCACCAAGAAAGGAGAGAGGGGAAAGTAAAACTGTTAAAGACTCTGCCAGAAAGTATTTATGATTGGCTGGGACAGGATGTGTCTCTAAATTAGTGAGCTTAGCCTGCAACACCAGAAACTTGTTAACCTAGATGTAACTTGTACAGCTCAGAACTTGCAAATAACTTATATTTCTACTAGTTAGTATAGCTATCGTGGAAAAGAGATTTCTGTGAAAAGCTGATAAAGATGGATTTTAATGCTGAACACTACCCTAGGAAACCCTGAGTCTTACTAGAACAAATGCATTATGAAACAGTAGATGAAGAACTGCTCCTGCCTTGAACTTCTGGTGATACCAGTGAAAACCTGGTAAGCTCCACAACACGCTGCTGCATTCCAGATTTACAAAAAAATCCACATTTGCAGAGAAGCGAGCCTACCTCTGTGGATGAGATCATTCTGGTGCATGGACATCTCCAGACTATGAACAAATAAATGCTTCCGAACTACACCAAAACCCACACCAACCATGCCCTGCTGGTTTTTTTGGGTTTCACTCTGCTTCAATTAAGTGAGAAGAACCTGACAATTTAGCAGCAACAGAGGACAGAATGGGAAAGCAGTAGAGGGGGGAGCTGCCAGGGCTTTAGTCTCTGTAAAGACAGGATGAGGAGGGGACAGGAAGCAGGGCTGCTGATTGATATCACATGCTCTGACAAACAGAAAGGCTCAGAAGCAAATGGATTTTCACCCCTATCCTTGCAGCTGTTGTCCCCTACACCAGTGTCTAATGCCTGGGGAAACAACAGATAGGTCCAATGGCTGGATGCGTGCACAAATTGTAACCAGCTGAAACACTCCTGAACACTGGTATTTCAGCACTGCCTCTAAACCACGGAGTGTGATATGCACTTGTTTCATATGTCCTTCCTGACCCCCAGCAAACACAGCTACTGGGCAAAACATTATTTTTATTCTGTATTCTGGTCCTACTTCCTTGGCAGGTGAGGAAGGTGCTCAGGGTAGCCAGCAGGATCTGTCCCGGTTCACACATGGTGCCAGGACTTGTTTTCCCATACAGGCAGGAAGAGTGCTGAGGGATTGGCACAAGCTAACCACATGGAGTTAAGTTTGCTTCATTCCTAAAGATATGAAAGCTACTTCAGACTATTCTGCATTGTTGTAGCTCTTGCAGAGGAAAACGCACTTCAATTATTTTTAGAACGCCTTTGTGGATCCATGATAGTATCAATTTCACTGTGATATCTGAGGGTCCATTTTCTCAGAAGAGCATTGAAGAACTGCTGGTATTTTTTAGGACAGCTGTGGCTAAGCAGGTTGCAGTGAGCGTTCTCCAGGTGCTAGACAGCTCTTGAGAGAAGACTTCACGGTAAGGAGGACTAAGCATTCAGCCTGATTTGGGTTGGCACACTGATTAGAGAGAAAAACACCCTGTCCACACAGCTTGAGGGAACTGTGCTTGAGCCCCACTGGCAGCAGCAATCACATTTAGTACAGTCACATTTCCATTACGCAGAGAGTCTTCACAATTTATGTACAGTTTAATCCGATTATTTTTCTTCCCCATTTCTGCCTGACGAACTGTACTTGCGAGGCCCCTGGCTGGAAATCCATGCTAATCAAGTTAAGGCCTAGTAGATAAAGCAAACTTGTTTTCTCTGTGTTGTCAGCAAACCACATTTCATGACTGTACTCAAGCCTCTGCTAGCTAAGGTCATTGATATATTCTTGAAATCCAGGAGCAAAGGACAAGTATAGGAAAAAGCCCCATTGTGAGTGAAGACAGAAAATGCTGGTGGAGCAGCTCCCACCAAGGCTGCAGAGAGGTGATTTGGGGGAAGCCAATGGCTCTATGCAATGTTTATGTAAATTACCTTTTTGATGGGTTTTATCCGCCCACACACAAACAACAGTTTTGATTATTTTAACCACGGAATTTTGTTTCCCGTATCATGGAAACTAAGGATTCAGCAACTACCAGACCACTAAGCAAATGGTATGAAATGTATTGATTCTGCAGTGGTAACGATCATACATTTTTACATTTACATAATGCCTTTCAGGCTTAAGTGACCATAGGCACTCTGCACATTGCACCTATGAAGAAAGGACCTCAGGAATGAAACACTACAGCTGCCTGAAAGGACATTGCACCATTAAAGAGGGTATGGACACCAGAAAACCAAAATACACCCTTGACAGCCAAAATTCTTAGAAGCATATTGGACAGGTTCTAAATATAAGAACCAGATTAGATATTAGACAGCCATTTCTTAGAAAAGGTGGAACAAGTACTGAAATAACTTTCAAAACAGTGAATATATTTGCCAAGGAGTTTACCACATAGCTGGTGCAGCAAAAGCTGCTGCACAAACAAATATCTAGCTAATGTATAACTGTACTGAAAGCTCATGCTTAAAACCTGGCTGTTGATAAAAGCAGTTTGTCAAGACATCAATTTTCTCTCCCGCTGGAAAGCTAATGCTTCACACAATGTCATTTGTAATTGAACTGTGGCTCCACTTACATACTCAGGAGGAAAATGGAGCATCTGAGTCATCAAAATGCCTGCAATTCCCACTCCTGTAACTCCTACCCAAGTTCTAACCTGTGACCAACCTTCTTAACCCAAGATCACACTACAAATCCTGTCTTCACTAAAGGTTTTTTCTGTGTGCACACAAGAAAAGCCATGTCTGCGTTTTGTGTCTCACACTTTTGGCTGAAAACTGTCAATACAGCCATTTTCAGGGTTCCTTGGATTTCTAAAATTCAACTGAATTTTAGAGAACCCCAGGGAGAATGGAGCTGAGCACTGTATGAAGACTTTAATCAGCCAAAGAACAGCAAAAGAGAGGTGAACATTAGAAGACCTTTGATCGTTTTCCTTCTCACGGGACACATCTGTGATCACTCTCAAAATCCCTGGAGGGTTAAGAGTGAAGGCTCAGAACTAAACTTTTCCCAGGGCCTGCAGGACAAGTGGTGTCCCTGGGGAGGGAAGCTGCTTACCTCCGGAGTGCGTTTGTCAGCTCAGCAGTCAGTTCGCTCTCAGTGTAGGGTCTCAGCTCAGCAAGGGTTAATGGGGCTGCGGTGCCATCACTGCATTCCTGAGAAACGAGGAAAGGCCATCTGGTTTGAAACTGCTCACTATCTTAGCAGGGAGAATTCTGAAAACCTCTTAGTTAACAGCTACTTTTAAAAGAAAGGTGAAATCACAATGTTACAGCAATATGGTAGGGTATCAACATACCAAGAAAGGGACTAAACGCTTCAAAAATCCCTCTAAGTGTTTCCTAAACCACCACAGCTCACTGATTTGCGGAATTCTGCTGTAGTGTGCAAAACTGCTGGTGACTTCCCTGCATTTCTTTTGACAACACACTTGAAACACAGAAGCAGTGGGATCAAAAAGTTCAGATGATGCATTGCCAGAAACAAATAAGAAAGACAGAGTTATACACTAGCTCTGGATTTGTTTTTTAAACACATTACTGAGGGTTTTCTGGGGACACAGCACTAAAATAAGAGGACTAAAGCTTTCCTAGGTATCTATTTTAATGCAAATTGTTACAGTAAATGAAGAAATCTGTTTATTGAGGGGTGAAAAGTCTTCATTTTCAAGGGAGAAAGAGACTGTCATTACAATGCTCTAACTGCTTCAAAGAAATCAGAGCTAATTTTTTCAAGTTTTGTGACTGGGGTAGGACTGCATTTTGCTTAGACTCCCCTCTTCCAGTGTTTCCAGTGAGTGGCAACAGGCAACACACACATTCAACCATGGCAACTTGTATGTTTGGCAGGACTGGCCTTGTGGTACTCCTCAAAACTATCTTATTTAGAAAAGATCTACAAATAGACAAAAGAGGATAATAATTAACATGCTAAAGACTGCTACAGGGAGGGGAGGGGTATAAATAATCACGTTTATGACTTTGGAAACTTAGGTTGATGCTGACCTTGCCCAATTTATCTTTGCTTCCACTGCTGGTTGAGCTGAGAGACCTCATTCTCTGCTCTTTTTGTTCTTCCACTTCAGACTTCAAGTGCTCAATATGGACCAGGTAGGCCTGCTCCTGGGCCTCTCGAGTGCTCAGTTTCAGTTCCAATGCCTTCTTCTCCTTCTCTAGCAGGTAAAGCTGTGCCTTGAGCTCTGCCATCTCCTCCTGTTGAAGAAACAATATAAGCAAGCTGCTCCATGGGACTACCTATCTAAAGGAAGATGAGTTTAAACAAGATTTTCATCCACTCCTATAACCCAAAGGTTCTTTTCACAGAGAGCACCACCAGCACGCAGACGGCTTTTTATAATCACATAGGATACGTGTCAAAAGAGCAGTGTATCTTGAGTCTGAGTATGATGAGCTGTGCCACCCATTTACCAGCCTCAGAAATAAGCTCAGAGCAGCTAGTGTGGTGCTGAAACTAAACTATCAGGGATATGAATTGCCACAGCTGATGAAATTTCTTTGGTTCTACTTTGCCCTTCAGAGACCATTGTCTTAAAAATAGGAGTGTACCCCTTTCCTGTCAAAAACCTCCCTAAATTCCAGATTTCCAGTTCCTATTGATACATAAGAATTTATCTCATTAGAGTGGAAGGGGCTTGAGGGACTAGGACAGCATACACAGGCCACATATTCCTGCCTTATAATGCCAGTCTCTGTGGTAGAATGAGTTAGTGAAAAAGGGTAACTGGATATGGCACCATCAGATGTCCATTTTTAATTTCCCTTCACTAGATGGCCAGAATCCCAACTATACACAACTTAGTTTGACAGAATTGCACTCACTTATATTCTTCCATAAATATGATCCTCAGAAGGTGGACACTGGTACTTCATAGAAAGAAGCTCAATTCTGAGAGCCCATTATTGTGTGTAATACTTCTGCCACTTTGATGTTTATGACAGGACTGTCATCTATTGTAACACAACAATATCTGCTATCTGGGGACAGACCTCTGTTTTAACATGTCTGACAGGGGCTGGGCAGAAGTTTAAGGGCAGCACATGAGTGCAATGACCCTTCATTCAGCACACGCTCCCAGTCTCCCATGTAAAACAGCTGCTGGGTATCCTGAACCAGAAGGATCTTTGTGTTTAAAACCACTTCAGAAGAGTTTCTTCTACAATTAAATGCCTAGTTACTTTCTGAAACCAGAAAAACCCAGTACCCACAACATCTTTTGGAGAGATAGTATTAAAACATAATTTATATTATGTGCTAAAACCACCATCAAACAGAAGACTGCCAAAGCAACAAACAAACAAATAACCCAAAACAAAACAAAACCAAACCAAAAACAAAAACAACCCATCTTCTCACTGTTGAGCTTGCCTTGCCCTAGGTCCCCTCATGGGTGAATACTGAGTTAATGCAGACATTTTCTGTATTACCATTCAGTTCTAGACACAGTCACTGCATAAACACCTTTTAAAGAGAGAAGTTTCTTGTTGTATGTCCAACCTAGGAAGAAGTCACTATTTTAATTTTTTTTTTAAACAAACAAAAAAATTCTAAACACAAAAATATCAAAGTTACCTTCACTTTTTCCTTCAAAAATAATGCTCCTTGCATTATAGCCATTATTAAAAAAGATTCTACAAACACAAATTTAGAGTAACTTTGTATGTAGAAGAGAATCTAATTCCTACCAAAAATTTGCTGTCTGGATTAAGTGTAAGCAGTGCACACAGGTGTATCAGAGTTACAACCATCACAGGTAATCACTGGCTTATTCAGAATCACCAACAATGCAAAAAAAAAAAAAAATCCATATCTTAAAAACCCTGAGGCTTGGAAAAATTTGTATGAGCTTTAAAGTCATTGATTTATTCATCTGCTTGTTTGTGAACTGAAGGTTAGAAGCACTACCAGTTTCATTCAATGTGGTTTACACAAATTTAGTTGTTAGGCAAATTTACCATTAATTTCTTTTGTCAACAGTAAATATGTAAATAATACTGATAAAAAATGATAGGGAAATTTAGTTACAGGAGTTGAACTGGATGGTCTGATATACTCGTGTATGCATTTAGGTTCTTAAGCCTCTATTTCTAAAGCCGTTAATCTACTTAGCCTGCTTAGTGAAGGCTGAGAAGTAATTTGAACAGAGTATTTTGGCACTTATATGAATAAAAGATACTCTTGACAGTGGGATGATTGTCATGACAAGATCTTCCCTGGTTAGAAGTTGACACTAGGCAAATTCAGCCTAGAAATAAAGGACATCTATTTCCTAAAATAAAAAAGTTAATTTATCTACTCTAACAATGAATCCATAGACCTGATTTCTCTCAACACCTAAAATTTTTAACTTATTTTATTTTAACTTATTTTAATTCTAACATATCTGAGCTCAAAATACATTTGAGGATCAATGGTTAACTCCTTTGTTTATGAAGACAATAAGTTTAGATCATCATATATGAATTCACCAATTTGCATCCTGTACCAAAAGACACATCATGCACTTCCCATATGTTTAGTTTTCTCATGTCAAAACAATGTGACTTGGAAGTGAAGAAGCAAAGACAAAGCAGGGGAAAACACAGTGGAAAAGTGAAAAAACTGTCACCAAGTGTCTTACAGAGGCTTTCAGGGAAGGAACAGGTAGGAATGGAAAGGCTGAAGTTAAAAACTAAAACTACAGTTGAGGATTGTGGTATGGACACATACAACCTGTGAGACAGGACGGCAACAGCCACATCTTAAGAGGAGAAATTTAAGTAGTTCAGGTTTAGTTAGAGGGTTAGTCTTTACATATGCACCATTTTTTTCCATGAAAATATGCTTTCTAAAGATAGCATCTAAATTCAATTTAAATAACAATGTCACCTTTGTATACTTACTATACCCTTTTTCTTCTAATTATAGGTTGCTGTGAAACATTTCAGTTTAACATGAATGGCACTTACAAAATGAAACCCTGAAGGAGGAGGTAGCAAGTGGTCACTCTTCCAGATGATTGCACTGAGACAATCCATACAAATTCACAAACTTCAACCATCAAACAAAACAGTTATTTCATGACTAATTAATTGAATATTGAGGAATATTTAGTACTTGCAGTCATACAGGAATTCTGAATTTTGATGAAAACCTGAATGAAAATTCAACTTTTGACTCGATATAATCAGAAACACCACGGAATTCTCAAGAACAAAATTTGTATCGGACAGGGTCATGTCAAAAGAATAAATACAAGGTCTCTAATGTGGCAAGAAGCTCAAAAACTCATGAAAAGTCATGTCTCCAGGAGGATCACAGTACCCAAGGTGGGATTCGCCACCCTTCAGAGGTAAAACAAACATCAGAACAGATAAATGTCATGCTCTAGTTAACTGTATTTTACCGTATAAAGTGTTGTAACAAAGGTGAACAACAGGATTCTTAACATTTTTCACAAAGGAGACTGCAGTCTCAAAGCACATTATGAGCAATACTATCACCACCTGTACACAAAAGAGGAAAAATTACCAATGTAGAAAGCCGAGACTTCTTATCTAGATTAAGTCCTTTGAAATGCAGAAATGCTGTAAACCAAGAATTATTTACAGCCACCAGAAGTAATCTCCTTGCTAACTGGGGCATGACAACAACTGACCTCAAAGCAAGACCACTGAATGATGACAAACCGCAGACGAGAATATATTTGGAAACATAGTTAATTATTGCTTGAAGCAAAGAATTGGATTTTACAGAAGTACTGGCAGACCACTGCGTCTTACACTCTGGATCAGTAAAAAAAATAATAAACAGGGCAAGAGAGAAACAACCCTCAAACAATCTTTTTAATCAATAATGAAGGACTCCTAGTGTAAAGGCATTTTCAGACTGATGTGGAGATCAATTTCTACTGGAAGTCATAAATGGAATGTGACAAAAGATGAGGCAGAGATTCCAATATAGATTCAAGTTTTGGTAAGACAGAAGCAGATTTTAAGACCCCGCAGTACAGAAAATCATTGAGTAGCTCAGTCCAGCTGTATCACCCTTCCTAAGAACGTGCAAGGGAGGGAACAAATTAAAAGCTGCTACACAATGAAGTCTTCTGCAGCACAGATGAGTCCATCTGCTTCAAGTTAAATAAAATACCCTAAGGAAATTTAATTCCTTCATTTGTCTCAAAAGGAGGCAGATGCATGTGCTTTTCTGTATGAGGTACATGTTTCAAATAAAAGACATGAGAAACATACTCAGAAAGCCAATACATCCATGAGTTCTGACCCTAGGTTCAACTGTGTTATAGTTTGCTAAGCATATGAGTGAGGTGCAATGTAGACCTGAGAAACAACCGTGGATACTAAAAAGGTAACACATTCTTTTGGGACCAAAGCATGCAGAGTGTAGCTGTGCCTTTTGTAATGCTTTATGCAGGAGTTTTTTTAACAATTTCTGGGCAGAAGATCATGAACCAACAAATGCATTCCAAGCTTTGACAAACTTGAATTTTCATGATGTCTCTTTCAGAAATCTAAGATTTTCCTGCATTGTGAACTCCAGCAAAGGAAAATTACTTCAGTCACCTATGTAAAATGTGCATATATTCTGTTTGCAATGCATACAACTCAACCAAGAAGAAAGATTTTTTCTTCCAGGGCAATTCCTGCAGTGAAAACCCAATGTAAGAGGCCCAGACAAAAGTTATAAATGGATGCCACATGTCAAAACCAAGTTAGATGACTGCTGAGTGAACAAAAGGATTACCAGCACTCCAAACTGTACTAGAAATTATGATATGCAATTGCTGGTGTTCCTGCCAGTCAGGGAAGGCAAGGACACTAATCACAAGGGACAGCTGTGTAGCTTGCCTTTACCAATCAATTTATATAGATAAGAATGGTGTACAAGAGATTTCAGGGAATACCTGAACTCAAAAGAGTCATTACACACCCTACTCTTTGCTCAGATTCTGAT
This sequence comes from Xenops minutus, assembly GCA_035221455.1. Taxonomy (NCBI): domain Eukaryota; kingdom Metazoa; phylum Chordata; class Aves; order Passeriformes; family Furnariidae; genus Xenops; species Xenops minutus. Next base: position 12,940,438 of record JAWWEE010000085.1, on the reverse strand, counting down.
CTGATCTGCAGATTGCAACACAGTGCCTAGAACAGCTCAGGACTTGTGACCGACTGCCAGAGAGCACTAGGGGTGACACCTCCTGACAGACCATTCTTGCTCCCACAGCCAGATTAAAACGAGGTGAAATTGTTCTGCTTCACTTCACAAATATTCATGATGCACATTTGCAAGCTTGTAAGTGAAGTAATGAACTGTCTCTTGGGAAGTGCTGTATCATGTTTTTGGTCATCCTTGAGCAATTCAGCTGCCGTATCTCTTAGAGAGAGCATCTGGTTTGTCAAGGAGACAATTCCAAGTTTAGATCCATAGATGAAGTCTTTCCCTAATTCAAAACACACATAGCTCATCACTGTTAATGCACTGCCTTCTGTCACTTTTTGACCATTGGATTTTCAGTCCAGATTATGTGTTTCAACCAAGTTACCCTTTAGTACTCAGTGATCACTATCAAAGCCTCCCATGTGTGACCGAGCATGTTCTGGAGCACAGGGGCATTGTCAGCAAAGCACTTATCCTCTTGGTTATAAATAAAATACCTTCATTGCCATAAGTTCCTGCATCAAGACTGCATTTTCCAGGTCTAGCCTCTGGCTGTCTCCACGTGGCTTAACATCATAACTAAGGGGATCAATGTGGATGCTTTCCAGCTCCAGCACTGTCAGTTTCACTGCTGCCCTGTCATTTTTCAACTGCTGGATGTAATCCTTCAGCCGCTGCTCATCCTCCTTTGTAAATTCTGTATCACAACTGCTTGCAGTCGAGCTCGTAGTACTGGAAAGAGAAAGAGTGGTATTTAAAAAAAACACATTTGGAACAAAATCTCAATTTTTACATCAAACACTCTCCCAATACTTTATCAAGACATCTGAGTCTTACTTAAAAGTTCACAGAAAGGACACACGTAGCATGGACTGGATACTGCACTCTTCAGTAGGGGTGTGACAAATTCAGAAAAGAAATTAATTCCCTAAGCTGCATGAGAAAATTGAATCATTCGACAACTTCTCTGCAAAGCCAGATATTTAGTGATGTGTAACCGAATTACTTTTTCTGAAATGGTGTCTTCTGATAAAAAAACTTTTTTTTAATTTAAAAAAAAAAAAAAGCTACTTGAGATTTCTTAGCAATAATCTAGCACAGCAAGCTTCTCTCTGCTGCTCAGACAAGAAGTCATCTTCTTTGGGAAGAAGCATCTGCTAAGGAAAAAGAATCAGCCCAGACCTGATTTATATCTCTTCTGATGGTCAGTTATCACCTCAGATATTTTAATAGATACTTTTAGGAATCAACCTGAGCAAAATTCCACTGGCAGATGCCAGGAGACAGCATCGTTCAGTTCATTTTAAGGTGCACTCCTCAGTATACTGGCATTCCTTCAGACCTGGAGGATTTTAAAACCAGCCCATAGGTTAGCAGGAATTTAATAAAAAGCCGTAATAAAAGACTTAGTGGATCTTCTCCTACCTACGGGCACCAAAAAATGTCAGCCCATTGCTGTGCCCCACAGATGCTTACACAGAGACTGCAGAAAGGGAGGATGATGGTGCTAAGAATTAGAGCAGTGCTGGCTCAGTGCTGCCCACCCACCTACGTGCATGCCAGTGCTGCAGGGGGCCGAGACGGATACAGCTGTAGCATTCCAGGGCTGAATATAGCTGCAATTACACTAAAAGGAAAATAAAATGCCATGTTGTTTCTATAGCCTCACTCAAAGCCGCCTGCTGTCTCCTGAGGTCCCGTAATCAGCTGCCGGGTGAGGGATAAGTCATCCATTAACTGTGCCTGTCTGGAATGCTAGATGATCTCAGTTATCAGCAGGGGAATAAATCACTTTCTGTATCAAATTGCACTGCTGTTCAACATTTTTGTACTACGGAAAAAAAAAGTCCCACCCACCACATGCTGTGAGAGCTAGGATGATGTCCTAAAATATTATGAATGTGAAAAAGGGGAAGCCCATCAAGATAGTCTCGATTTTTCTCTTTTGGTTCTACTTCAGCTAAAGCTACATTGATTTTAAAGTGCTTCAAATAATTGCCCGTATTACCGCAAATTCCAAGCACAGCCTTGGAGAAGATAGAGAATTGGCAGGTCTAAAAAGATTTCTCAAAATCCTTCCCCCTCATGAAATATCCCATTACAGCTCTTTACTACAGTTCTCTGTCAATTTCACATTATTCATTCCTCTTCAGAGGGATAAGAGATGCCTACCATAGTTGCCACAACTGTAAATAGGTCTTTGCTTTTGTTTCATCCATTTCCATCTGCAGTGAAGATAAAAACACTCAGTACCCTCACTAGATGGAAACCCTCTCAGGCTGAAACAGATTTTTCTTCATATTGTTTCTTCATTAGAAAAATCTTGAAACACTTAATAAATCTTGCTTTACTGAGCCTAAAGAAGCCTAAAGCCTTCAATTTCACTGAAGCACATATCGATATAAAAATCATGAGGATAGACAATACGAAAAATAGTTAATTCTGTACTGAAGTCATGTTGCAAGTTTCCTCAGCACCCACAGACAGCAAATGCACAGCTTTTCTGGATTAAATGTAAACCAGCTGTTGCTGGAGGAAGGACAGCTTTAAAAGTCTACACAGGCTTCAAATCTCGGGGCACAAAGACCTCATCTCAGTTTTTGCTTTGCTCTCCTGCTGCGAATGAAACCTGAGCACAAAAATGCTGGAAGTCTATTGTTATGTTGAGCTTGACCTCATACTCACTGGATAGTCACAGATTTTGGCCCTTAAAGATCCACAGCTCTGCACATATATTTTAGGGGAGTGCTGTCCAAACTGAGGCAGGCAGTCTGGGCTGTTGCCAGGGATACTCAGGCTGCTTTTACTTCAGTCCTGGCTGCCTGCCTGCCTGCCTGTCTGCAGCCGAGTTGGCTCCTCTGGTGAATTGCTAGCAAGCTGCTCCTCTTCTTTTAATTTTTGTTTCTCCCCTCCCCCCC